>CALNVZ010003429.1:29177246-29218542 GCA_940671915.1 Paracentrotus lividus | reverse complement strand
GTTTTCCAACTGAGCATGTTCGATTCGCGTCGACGTGAACTTTGGTCTAGATCGACCGGAAGTGCACAGTCAACGCGTTACTCTCACGATCGTCACTGCCTTGAAATCATTATAATATACTATTATTGTATTTTCTTGTTTGTTATCTTTCTTTCCTTTCTCTTCTATCACATTCTTAATGTATTCTTTGTTTTTCCCTCTTTCATCTTCTATTTTCGATAATTTATTATGTTGTCTTTGTTTATTCTCCTTCTTTCATCTTCTATTTTCATAAATTATTACTGTGTTTCTTTGATTTTTCGTCCTTCTTTCATCTTCTATTTTATCATTTCTTATGTATTTCTAATTTTCCCCTTCTTTATTTTCATCATTCTTATGTATTTCCTTGTTAACTTTTCTTTCCCTTTCTCTTCTATCGATTTCTTAAAGTCATTATCATCTATTTGTAAAACTTAAGGGGTGAAGAGGGCTCTATCACTCTACGCAAAGCGAACCGCCATAGACTTTTTGTATTTTTGCACAGTTTTTTCATTTTGTTTCTTGATTATGGGCGCAGGTAACATATCTTTTCAAAGAAAGATAACTTGAATACAGTACGCTAAGAGTCCGAATTTCAAAAATATAGGAATAAGCTTATTGCAAAGGGGAAAAAAGTCCTCGTCACTGGTCCAATTCGAAATCCTAGTAAGATCAAAATTCACCGATACGAATATGGCCAATTTGCTCTCCAAATAGCTCATACGCTGCATTTAGTCATCTTCCTCGGATTAAGCATAATTATATTACACCTTAATGATTTCAAGCAGCTTTTAAAGCTTGAATCCAGCTTTCCAATACTGGTACATTCATCTTCGATTGGCTTAAATAAAAAATCCTGTCATCTTTGAAACATTATCACAAAGGAATCTTTAACTTCGATGGGTCAAATATTTCCGCATATCACAATGCTATCGAATGTGGACGGGCGATACTTTCAGCAAGAATGCTGCAAGATCACTATTTATATCAATAATGTTAGGAACCATCAATCTATGTGAAAAATAAAGATTCTGATTACAACTTTAGCACAATGGTGTTTATAGGCTTGCAAGATGTCTTTTTCCCCAAATCTGGTCTGAAGCATCTACCCTACGAAAAAACTATGATAAAAGTTCCAATTATTTATTTCATGTCCAGCGACTAATTTCCTCGAACGGATCGACAAAGACAATTCCATTTTAACCCGACAGGGAAGTTTTCTTAGGCGATTTTTTTTGCGCTAAGTTAATAATTGGCAATTGCAGTTGTTCAATCCGGTCGCTTTCCCGCCGTTAGCGCCGGGTTTGTTTTTCAGCTGCGATGCATCTTCCACTAAAACTCATGAATTAAATGTTGCGTTTTCCCCTCCCCTCAAATAATGGACGCGTCTTTATGTTAAGATTTAATGTCATACGTTAGATTTACATTTCACGTGGAGTAGAATTGATATGATTTCTTTGTTTTTCATCCTTCTTTCATCGTCTATTTCATCAAAAATCGGGCCCCATCTCGTTCTAACATTTAACGTGGTGGCAACGTACCTCAGACGACGAAGATGGACCTACTTCAAACGAAATTGCCGTACTTCAATCGTTCTAAAGATGTGGGAGGTCGTCTTACAAACGAGCATTGCATAATCAATATCAGCTTCAAGTTACGAAGACGCATGAAGTCTGGCAAAAACGGGTTAGGTTTTTATAGCAGAACGGGCGCGCATTTACGTTCAGCACGTTCTAGCCACGGATAATAGGGAGTTTTCGATCGCGTCAACGTGAACTTAGTTCTAGTCGACCGGAAGTGCACAGTCAACGCGTTGACTGCTCACGATCGTCCACTGCTGAAATCATTATTATACTATTATGTATTTCCTTGTTTTATCTTTCTTTCCTTTCTCTTTTATCAATTTCTTATGTATTTCTTTGTTTTTCTCCTTCTTTCATCTTCTATTTCATCATTTTTTGATGTATTTCTTTGTTTTCCCTTCTTTATTTTCTATCATTTCTTATGTATTTCCTTGTTTTATATTTCTTTCCTATCTCTTCTATCAAAATCTTATGTATTTCTTTGTTTTTCTCCTTCTTTCATCTTCTATTTCATAATTTCTTATGTATTTCTATGTTTTCCCTTCTTTATTTTCTATCAATTCTTATGTATTCCCTTGTTTTATCTTTCTTTCCTTTCTCTTCTATCGATTTCTTAAGTATTTCTTTGTTTTTCATCCTTCTTTCATCGTCTATTTCATCATTTCTTATGTATTTCTTTGTTTTCCCTTCTTTATTCTCTTTGATTTCTTATATGTTTCCTTGTTTTATCTTTCTTTCCTTTCTATTCTACCAATTTCTTACGTATTTCTTTGTTTTCCCGTTCTTTCATCTTCTATTTTATCATTTCTTATGTATTTCTTTGTTTTTATCTTTCTTTCCTTTCTCTTCCATCAATTTCTAATGATTTTTTTTCTACTTCTTTCATCTTCTATTTCATCATTACTTATGTATTTCTTTGTTTTCCCTTCTTTATTTTATATCATTTCTTATGTATTTCCTTGTTTTTATCTTTCTTTCCTTTTTCTTCTATCGATTTCTTATGTATTTTTTGTTTTCCCCCTTCTTTCATCTTCTATTTCATCATTTCTTATATGTTTCTATGTTTTATCTTTGTTTCCTTTCTCTTCTGTCAATTTCTTATGTATTTTTTTTCTCCTTCTTTCATCTTCTATTTCATCATTTCTTATGTATTTCTTTGTTTTCCCTTCTTTATTTTATATCATTTCTTATACACTTCCTTGTTTTATCTTTCTTTCCTTTCTCTTCTATCGATTTCTTATGTATTTCTTTGTTTTTCTCAATTTTTTCATCTTCTATTTCATTATTTCTTATGTATTTCTTTGTTTTATCTTTGTTTCCTTTCTCTTCTATCAATTTCTTATGTATTTCTTTGTTTTATCTTTCTTTACTTTCTCTTCTATCAATTTCTTATGTATTTTTTTTCTCCTTCTTTCATCATCTTTTTCATCATTTCTTATGTATTTCTTTGTTTTCCCTTCTTTATTTTATATCATTTCTTATATACTTCCTTGTTTTATCTTTCTTTCCTTTCTCTTCTATCGATTTCTTATGTATTTCTTTGTTTTTCTCAGTCTTTCATCTTCTATTTCATTATTTCTTATGTATTTCTTTGTTTTATCTTTGTTTCCTTTCTCTTCTATCAATTTTGTATGTATTCCTTTGTTTTTCTCCTTCTTTCATCTTCTATTTCATCATTTATTATGTATTTCTTTGTTTTCCCTTTCTTTCATCTTCTATTTCATCATTTCTTATGTATTTCTTTGTTTTATCTTTTTTTCCTTTCTCTTCTATCAATTTCTTATGTATTTCTTTGTTTTTCTCCTTCTTTCATTTTCTATTTCATCATTTCTTATGTATTTCTTTGTTTTCCCTTCTTTATTTTAAATCATTTCTTATGTATTTTCCGTGTTTTATCTTTCTTTCCTTTTTCTTCTATCGATTTCTTATGTATTTCTTTGTTTTTCTCAATCTTTCAGCTTCGATTTCATTATTTCTTATGTATTTCTTTGTTTTATCTTTATTTGCTTTCTCTTCTATCAATTTTTTTTATGTATTTCTTTGTTTTTCTCCTTCGTTCATCTTCTATTTCATCATTTCTTATGTATTTCTTTCTGTTCCCTTCTTTATTTTCGATAATTTCTCATGTATTTCCTTATTTGATCTTTCTTTCCTTTCTCTTCTATCAATTTCTTATGTATTTCTTTGTTTTTCTCCTTCCTTCATTTCCTATTTCATCATTTCTTATGTATTTCTTTGTTTTCCCTTCTTTATTTTATATCATTTCTTATGTATTTTCCGTGTTTTATCTTTCTTTCCTTTTTCTTCTATCGATTTCTTATGTAATTCTTTGTTTTCCCCTTCTTTCATATTCTGTTTCATTATTTTTTATGTATTTCTTTGTTTTATCTTTGTTTTCTTTATCTTCTATCAATTTGTTATGTATTTCTTTGTTTTTTCTCAATCTTTCAGCTTCGATTTCATTATTTCTTATGTATTTATTTGTTTTATCTTTAAGGCTTTCTCTTCTATCAATTTTTTTTATGTATTTCTTTGTTTTTCTCCTTCTTTCATCTTCTATTTCATCATTTCTTATGTATTTCTTTGTGTTCCCTTCTTTATTTTCGATAATTTCTCATGTATTTCCTTGTTTAATCTTTATTTCCTTTCTCTTCTATCGATTTCTTATGTATTTCTTTGTTTTTCCTCCTTCTTTCATCTTCTATTTCATCATTTCTTATGTATTTCTTTGTTTTCCCCTTCTTTCATCTTCTATTTCATCATTTCTTATGTATTCCTTGTTTTATTCGTTTTGCTTTCTATTCCATCAATTTTCAATGTATTTGCTATGTTCTGAGTGACGTCATCTTGGACGAGTTTTGGCCACAGTACACGTATGTTTATGATATGTACAACCAATGGGGGAACTGAAGGCGGGGCCATGTTGACAGATATATAGGCATGGGCGCAAGAGGCCGCTGATTATTTTCTCTTTTTGTCTTTCTCCAAGGTTGAAAAAAATTTCTTAAAACTTTCAGTAAAATATCTATTGAGATTTTAAATGTGCTACTTACGCATTTGGTCATGATATCTCCTAAAATTTCCATCTGAATAAACAATTTTGGTAATCAGGCTCCAAAGGCAATTAAAAACTCATTTAATGATTAACGTAATTGAAGCAAGGCTACTAGCATAATTTGATTTTAACTTTCATCAATTTGTCGTCTTCTCTGAATTTATGTGACTATCTTGTATCTTGGATCTAATGTGGTAGTATAATGCGATGTTGCTGTGATATTTGGTAGAGATGTATTTAGTGTGCTTTTTGGTAATTCGTCGTTTAAGTACATACACAAAATACATCATGTGGGACAATGTATCATTATGCTAACAAGGTCATGCGAGGTTGTCTCACTCCAAGGCTGATTAAAAAAAAAAAAATCAGTAAAATATCTAATGAGATCTAAAATGTTCTTTTTACAAATTTGGTGACGTTTTCCCTTTAATCTTCCATCGATATAAACAATTTAGGTAATCAGGCTATAAAGGCAATTACAAACTAATTTGATGATTTATGAAATTAAAGCAAGCCTACTATCATAATTTGATTTTTTTTTGGAACATCTAACTTTCAACCCAGTTCGTCGTCTTCTCTGAATTTCTGTGGCTATCTTGTATCTTGTATCTTATTTAGAAGTATATCTACGATGTTTCTGTGATATTTGGCAAACATGTATTTTGTGTGCTTTCTTGTCAATCGTCGTTTAAGTACATACACAAAATACATAGCGTGGGACTATGCTTCATGAATATTCATTAGGGTTAGGCATGCGCTTGCGGCATTGTTCATGTAATGGCATTGTTCAGTTGTTCATGGCATTGTTCAGGTGCATTGATTCTTTACAAGATGGCGACCCGCTCAGTCTTGCCGCTATGATCGATCGTGAACATACGTGAGTGAGAGCAAACGGCAAAGCCCGGAAGCGTTTTTTTTTTTTACACGCAAGCCTAGGGTTTTTCGCCATGAATTTTCATAAACGGGCTCGAGAAGAGTCTAACTGCCACTTCATCCCACAGACACCGCATCCGAGGTCAGTGATTTATAGATGTTCGTATGCACGCGAGATACGAAATCTGTATTGCGGTATCACAGTCTGATAACAACACTGCTGCATGGATATGTCCTCGCTCGGAGGTAACATTTATATGGTTGATATGGACGGAGATATATGGACGTTGAGGGTTTTATACATTCTTCATGACCAAGTTGAAGTTGTAGCTGGTTATTATTAGAGGGAAGGGGATAGAGAGAATTCTAAATATATGATTCTAGGAATGAGAGAGAAAGAGAGAGAGAGAGAAAAAAATATATATATATATTTTTATACATGTGTCATGAATTAAAAAAGAAAAAGACCGATATACAGAGTGAGCCTTTACATGAAAAGAATTTGAAGAGGGGGGGGGATATACGTCTGATAAACAAAAGGGGGAGTGTGAGGGGGTCTTGCGAGACAAGAGAGGGGTAGGGGATCTTTGAGAATATGCTATCACAAAGAGGGGGGGGGGTCTTCGAGACAAATATCACGAAGAGAAGGGGGATCGCGAAACAAATATCATGACGAGAGAGAGGGCCTAGGCGGCGGAACGGGGGTGGGCATGGGAGGGGGCACTGTGCAACCCACGTTTTCATCCACCCTAAATTTGCCCTATTTCATCATGGCTTAAAAGGGCCCTTTTTATTCTATAAAGGAGACTTTTTAGACTTCTTAAATGTCCCATGAACAATTAATTTTTCAAAAGGGGCACTCTTGGTACTAAGAAGTGCCTCTTTTTTCTTCACAGTTTCTTTTTCTAAACCCCAGAATTTTCCTCTAGGTATACCTCGCAGTAATAAACAAGGAACGACAAGCAATTTGCATGAGCATGAAATCAATCACCCCCTGCTCAAAGAGGCCATTTTCTTTTTGTTAAAAGCGTTGGCCTATCAAATAATGGTGGAGGGGCTCTGGGATACATCCCTATATTATTTCTAGCGCTCATTCAAAACAAGTAATCTATTTGCGATCGGTATTTAACAGTATCATGGGGGCAATTATATCACACATTTAATTAAGTGTTTTATAAATCTAAATGTTGCTTAAACTTCAAAATTGATACTTCTCTTTGAAAATGGGGCACTTTTATTGTTTTAAAATACAAAATTCCTCCATGCTGGAGACAAACATGTGAAGGAGTCTTGTCTGAAATCAGAAGCCTTGATGTAGTCGTGCAGCCAGAGGTGGAGGGGGGGGGGGGGGTGTTGGTGCCTACATGCAATCTTCATAGCGAAAATGGGTTCTGTTTTTCAATTTTTCGGACTCTCCTATACCCGAATTTATCTAACAAAACTTCAATCCTGTAACTAATTCAAGTCATTAGGGTTTACTGGTATATAGGGCACAATTAATTTCAATTTGTTTAGCTCAAAATTATATCTAATAATACACAATTAACTCATTTTAGCTCAACATCTTTCGCTCTCATCCTTTTTTTTTTTTCTTCTTATTTTCTTCTTTTTTTTCGAGACTAAAAGAATAGTTAGAAAGGCAACAAACTACGTCACAAATATTCTGAATAGCATAAAATAAATTTACAAATTTTCTACCCAGCCATTCCCTATCCCAGAAAATTTTGCTCGTTATGCCATTGATTGAAAGTGCCTCTAACTTAAAAAATTGCGCCCCTTATCCACTTTGACCCCCACTTTGAAATTCGTTCCGCCGCCTCTGGGTTTAATTGAGACTTGAGAGACAAATAATGAAGATGAAGTTAGATGAAGGCTACAAAATAAGAGGGGTGGGAAACATTACTTGCAAAAAGACCATCTATATTTTCTTGATGAGCCTATTGGAATTCTAAGATGCCCCTAGACTTAAAATGGTACTACAGTGCATGCGTATCAATAAAAACGGAACAGTTTTGAAAAGTCTGTCAAAATTTCGTTTTAAATCATGATGTCTATATTTTGATGTTAATAGATGCTCTGAAATCTTATCTTTTAAATGCCATTTAAAAAAAAAAGGGTTTCGTTCATGCTTGAGCGCACACGGAACGTTTTTGTCGGGGCTCAAAAAAGGCTTGCGCACAAAAAGGAAGAAAATGGGAAATATGACCATCAGACTTTTTGCTAGTCAGCAATCTTCCTGTTAACCATTTCTTAACCTTGCCATTATTTTCGATTTATGCTTTCAAAATTCATTTACAAAGCTATTTTATACTTTAATTATTTTCTTTTAGTTTTTGTTTTCATTTCAATATGTTATTTTTTTTAGCAATAAATATTCCTTTAAACTAAAAAAAAAAAAAAATAAAAAATAAAAAAACTAATAAAAAATTGGTCAACCCAAGATAGGGGATTTGGTTGGTTGGTTGGTTGGTAAATTGATGATTATGTTAATCTTTTGAGTCGATTTCCTATGATTCTTCCAACAATTTAATCAATCATTTGAACGTTCAATCAAAAAGTAATTGATCAATCAATCTAAAGGTCAATCTATCAATCCTTCATTCAATCAATCAAATATATCAATCAGTAAATCAATTCATCAATCAAAAATCAATCAATCAAGCAAACGAACAAACAACGAAATCAATCAATCAACTAATCAATCAACCAACCAAATAAATCCCATTATTTGGGTTGACAACATTTTTTTTTACAAGTTTGAAGGAATATTCAATGCTAAAACATAACACGTTAACATGAAAAAAAAACAAACAAACAAACAAACAAACAAAAAACACCACTCAAGTAAATAAATAGCTTTGTAAATGAATTTTGAAAGCATAATACGAAAATAGTTGAAAAGATAAAGAAATGGTTAAGAGGAAGTCTGCTGATTAGCAAGAAGTCTGATGATCGTATTTCTATTTTCTTCCTTTTTGTGCGCAAGCCTTTTTTTGAGCCCCCGACAAAAACGTTACGTGTGCGCTCAAGCATGAACGAAACTTATTTTTTTTTCAAATGGCATTTAAAAGATAAGACCTCAGAGCATCTATCAACATCAAAATATAGACATCATATTTTAAAACGAAATTTTGACAGACTTTTCAAAACTGTCCCGTTTTTATTGATACGCACTGTATAACAAGGACAATACATTCCCCAGCAACAAAAGCTTACACATACATTTTATATTTAATCTATATTCCTATGCCTGATGATTCACCTGCCTATACTGCTTGCCTCTGTCCCAATATACTCTATTTCTAATTCTTTTTCATCCTCTTTATATCTTTCTCTTTTTGTTTCTTCTCTCCTCACCCATTTCATCTCTCTCTCTCTCTCTCTCTCTCTCTCTATCTCTCCTTCCCTTTCTCAGCTTTTTAAAAAAATTTATTATTATTATTTTTTTTTAAAATAACTATATTGTCTTCTCTTGTCCTGCTTATCTTTGTATTTGTTTCTAATAGGGGCTTGTGCCTTGCATGGTCTGCTTTTTTGCAAGTCCCTTCATAAATGCCATTTTTTTTTTTTTTTTTTTTTTTTTTTTTTTTTTTTTTGTTGTTCAGTTTTTGCTTTTATTGTTTATGCGTTTTCATACCGAACAAAAAATGATAATTGATTATATTAAATTGGAATGTATTATTGGATATGTTTATGTATTGAATGTTTAGGACTATATCATGTTTATTAACGGAAATAAATTAAATCTGGAATCGCTTGAGGAATTTGGGAGGCACACTATAGTCGAGAGAGGGAGAGAGAGAGAGAGAGATGGAGAGAGAGAGCGCGAGGCCTACAATTGAGAAGGGGTAGGCTTGTTAGAATCGAACCAATAATTTAAAAAATGAGCATTAATATTTTTTTCTCTCTTTCCTTATAACCCCCCCCCCCCCTTTCTCTCTCTCTCTCTCCCTCTCTCTCTTTCTTTCCTAACACATTTTTTTTTTCTTCTTTTGTTCTATCACTCGTATATGGAGGCATGCAACGTTATATAATATGTCGCGAGCTACATGCACAGCAGCATGACACACTTACAACACGTAGAATTATCTAAACACATTTCTATGCCACTTCAGCCATGAACAGTCGAGGCGCGAGCTAGCGGAGTGAGCGTAGACGCGTAACTAGCGGTTTTCTTGAATTAAATAGTGAAAAACCCTAGGCTTGCGTGTAAAAAAAAATACGCAGCCCGGAAATACGCGTCTAAATTTTTGTTGGTCGACGAGAGCGCTCGTAGCAGATCAGTTCACGCATGCGCAGAACTTAAAAGCTCCGCTAATCTCGGCTAGTTCACATAGTGGACGAGTCAATCGAAAACTGCTTAATGACGCTATAAGAACGTGAAGAACTTTCCGTAGGCCGTTTGGTCGATGTAAGAACGAGTGAGAACGGATTTTGACGGATTAAAAACGACCCAGAACTAGTTAGGTCGGGACGAAACGCATTGCAAACGAGTTGGAATTAAATAAGAACGAGTTGCAACTAATTAGGGCTGGATTGTTTCAGACGGGCTCTGCTTCGTGAAAACGGTCATTTTCACCCGATCTTAACTAGATACAAACGGACTGCAGACGAGGCAAAGACGTGATGGATGTATTGATAACTGTATACGAACGTTGTTTCATCTTAATTCAGAAATAATTCTGTCAAATGTACACGTTCTGTTTAGGCCAATGGCCGTTTTTCATATTTTTCAAAAAGTTTTTTGATTTCTCTAACTGTAACAGATAATGAGTGACAATTAAACAACTGATCTGTTCGCTTATACTATCACACTGAACGATTTCTTACCATTTTATTGAAATTATTGCACAACGGGCCTAATCTATGTACACATGGAGTGGACGTACTTGAGACCTATTCCAATCTGCATAGGACTTTATAACACGGGATTGGACAGCAAAACGTTTCAATTTTTAAACAAAACGGCATGTCAAAATCCCCGCCCCACTGAACTAGTCCTCACTACGTTCTTGGTAGTTCTTGATGAACGGGCTAAATCCGTTACACACCGACTGAACGTAGTACAAACATTTTACAATCTAGTATAGACTGTTTACAATCTGTTTACGAACTTGGAGAACGGGCCCGAACAGAGAGAACGGAAAGGCAGTCCGATTTTTTTTCACATGTTCAAAAAATCTGACTGGCTTCCAGTTCTAAAATTAAACGTAGTGACAACGTTCCTGAAACGGGAAGGACTTACTTTGAACGAGAGGGACGTACTACGAACATGTTACCTAACGTGCTACGGACGGTATAGAGAGAACGAGCGGTTAACTCGGTCTGAACGGGATAACAGCGTATTGGGGACGCGATAAAGACGAAATTGTCCTAACGAGGACTATTTATGAACTTCGTAGTATCGTATTCAAGAAATTATTTTTCAAAGTTATAAGTTCCAACTGGACCAAATCCCGTTCAGCATTTTTTTTTTTATAGAACGGGCCTGGACGTTATAGAACTACCTCAGTGTGACGGCCCCTCAAGTTGTTACTGGCACCAATCTGTATTGCTAAAATGCCGGGATGTGGACGTATTGAAGTAAGGACGGGTTATACCCCCGTCACACTGAGCTCGTTCCTACTACGTCCTTGCAAGTTTTGCCGAACGGGCATAGTCTGTGTGTAAACTGAGTGGACGTAGTAAATACTTCTTACGATCTGTTTACGAACTTCATGGACTAGCTCGGTCGGATTTTCAAAAAAGTGTTCACAAAAATCGGGCGCCCATCTCGTCCTAGAATTTAACGGGGTGGCAACGTACCTGAAACGAGATGGACGTACTACAAACGAAATTGCCGTACTTAAATCGTTCTAAAGATGTGCTAGGACGTCTTACAAACGAGCATTGTATATTCATTATCAGCTTGAAGTTACGAAGACGCATGAGGTCTATCAAAAACGGGCTAGGGTTTTTATGGGAAACGGGCACGCATTTGCGTTCAACACGTTCTAGACACGGATAATGACGCATTAAGAACGAGATGAACTTTCTGGAGGCCGTTTGGTCTACGTAAGAAAGAGTAAGAACGGATTTTGACGGATTAGAAACGACCCAGAACTAGTGAGGTCGGGACGAAACGCATTGGAAACGAGTTGGAACTGATTAAGAACGGGTTGAAACTAACTGGGGACGGGTTTGGATTGTTTCAGACGGGCTCTGTTTCGTGGAAACGGTCATTGTCACCCGATTTTAACTAGATATAAACGGACTGCAGACGAGCCAAAGACGTGATGGACGTATTGAGGACTGTATACGAACGTTGTTCATCTTAATCCAAAAATAATTAGGTCAAATGTACGCGTTCTTTTTCGGACCAATGGCCGTTTGTCGTATTTATTCTAAAAGTTGTGAGATTTCTGTAATTGTAACAAATAATGTGTGGCAATCAAATAGCTGATCTATTCGCTTATACTACTATCACACTGAACAATCTCTTACCATGTTATTGAAATTATTGCAGAACGGGCTTAATCTATGTACACACAGAGTGCACGTACTTGGGATCTATTTCAATCTGCTCAAGACTTTATAGCACGGGCTTGGATAGCAATACGTTTCAATTTTTAAACAGAACAGCATGTCATAATTCCCGTCACACTGAGCTAGTTCTCACTACGTTCTTGGTAGTTCTTGAACGGGCTCAATCTGTTTACAAACGGACTGAACGTAGTACAGACCTTATAGAATCCAGTACAGACCGTTTACAATCTGTTTACGAACTTAGCGAACGGGCCCGAACGGAGAGAACGGAAAGGCATTCCGATTTTTTTTTACATGTTCAAAAAATCGTACTGGCTTCCAGTTCTAAAATTAAACGTAGTGACAACGTTCCTGAAACGGGTAGGACTTACTCTGAACGAGAAGGACGTACTACAACCATGGTACCTACTTTTATCATGCTGTGCATAGGCACTTTAGTGACGGTATGGACGTGCTACGAACGGTATAGAATGAACGAGCTGTTTACTCGGTCTGAACTGGATAACAACGTATTGCAGACGCGATAAAGACGGAATTGACGAAACGAGAACTATTTATGAACTGCCTAGTATCGTATTCAAGAAATTATTTTTCAAAGTTATAAGTTCCAACCCGACCAAAGCCCGTTCAGCATTTTTTTTAAAGAACGGGCAAGAACGTTATCGAACGTTATAGAACGACCTCAGTTTGACGGCCCCCTTAGAGAGAGGATTATTGTTAATGATAAATAATGTCTTTTCTTTGCAGTGACAAAAAAGTTAAGCTCTAAAGGGTGCACCCTTTACTTGATATTTTTTTTAAATAAAGCCCCCTCCTTGAAAAAAAAAAAAACAAACAAACAAACAAGAAACAGAAACCTAACTGCCGTCCCATCACAAATAGCTTTATGGTGGTATCTCATAATTACAACCTATACTCAATCATGTGCGTAACTGGTCGCAATCGAATAATATGTCGCTCAATCCTTCAAAGTGTTCCACCCTACATGTTTCTTTCTTTTTTAATCCACCTCCTCCTAAAATTCCTTCTGTCAACGACTCTATTTTATTCAATGTACAAAGTATCAAAATTCTTCGAATAGTCATACAATCCAATTTAAAATGAAACTTAAATATTGATGATTTAGTTCAAAGGTGCAATACAAAAAGATTTATGGTGAGAAAACTTATTAAGAAATTCAATTTACCTTTGAAGGATCTAGTGACAATATGCAGGTTACATATATGACCAATTTCAGAATATTGTGCTCCGGTTTTCATAGTTGTATAACAGTAAAACAAAGCAATAATCTCGAAAATATACAACGAAGAGACTGGAAACTTATATTAGTAAAATTATATAGGAAATGATTACATCAATTATTCGCATGTATGTCAAATATGTAATTTGCCAACTCTTGCGGAGAGGACACTCTGTATAAAATTTGCTTAATCTTTTTCAAATCATCCCATTTGTCAGACATGGTTGCCTAAGAAAAAACGCATTGACATAATCATTTCACCGTGTGCAGACCTATTAACAATTTAATTAAAAACAGAAAGGTTACAACAGCCCTTTGCCAATTTGTGGTTGATATACTTAAAAGCTGAACAACTCTTATTTTCTTGCCATCTTTATCATGTTTATTAATGTCACAAGTATGTTCAGTCACCTCTCATCAAGTCAGGCCTATGGAATCTATCTTGTCGATCTTATAAATGCATAGACATAATAATATTACCGAATTTTATGTCATGTGTTTTCTAATCATTGTAAAAAGTATTTTTCTCATTTTAACTTTTTTAAATTGTATTCGTAATATGCCCTGTAAATATATATGTACACATGAAAATTCCAGCTGCGGCTGTTTTTCATGTAAAATAATATATTTAATGTTTATCAGTAGAGACCATTTTTTTTTTCAATTGAATTTAATTGAATTGGTATTTTACACCTGCTAAGCAAGTACTCGAAACTGAACGAAACGTTCTTTTTAATATATTTGTTTGTTGTATTGCATTCTTTTCTTCGCCTATTCTTCAATATCTTTAATTGCCGTGCAGATGTCACAAAGTCGCCGAAAAATTTAGGTCTGTATTCAAATATGAATGCGGGTGAAGATTCAAATAATAATAATAATAAAACACTCATAGTGTTGTATACGTCACCATATATGATCGTATACTTGTACATCTACAAACGGAGGTGTATTGTATCCTTAGTTTGAACTTAATATTTTGTTATACGAATAGCATTTTATCAACGTTGTAGTATGCATTCTCATTGGAAGTTTTAATTAACACTTATTGTTTGTTTGTTTGTTTGTCATTCTTTTTTCGATAAGGGATCTGAATTACAACCTGATCGCCAAAATTGACTCTTTTAGTGATAATGCCATGGCATCTCTTCGTTTTCTGTAAGTATGCATTTTATGATTAAACCATTTTCATAGCCGTTAGTATAATAAATAAAACAAGACAACTGCCCCACCCCCCCCCCAAAAAAAAAACAAACAAACAAAACAAAAAAAAAACAAAAAAACAAAAAAATAAATAAATGAAATAAATAAATAAATAAATTAATAAATAAATAAAACAAAATAGAAAAAAGGCAAAAAATACAAACAAACAAAACAAAACAAATAAAAAAACAAAAAACTAAATCAAATAAAATATAAAGAATAAAAGGGGGTCTACTTAATTTTAACAAATTAGTGTGCACATTTTCTCTGCAATAAAGTAGATATTATTAAAGAATGTGGGTTTAGCTTTACAAATGTTTATTTCAAAATATACATGGCCGTGCACTGGTGAAAACTTTTTTGACGGTATTGTACAAAATACCTGCAGTTGATTAATTCATTGTAATTGATGATACAACATTGTAAGATGTAACAGTCATACTTATCTTGGTCGAATTCTATCATCATTCGGAAGAAACAAATGCCAATTAACTTTAAATATTTGTTTAATAACTGGTTAACAAAAAGTGTCGCCCCACCTATTCATTAGAAATACGTTCCATTTTTGAACGATATCATTGTATTTTCTTCTATCATCGGATTATATATTTATATAAATATATATATTCATGTATGTTCATGTGTATCTATCTACAAAAATATTGATTCATGTAAATAAAAATATCATTCTTGTGCGTTATTCATATGTTTTATTTTGGTGTCTTGCTTATAGAGCCAATGAAGAAGGCATAAAAGTCGAAAGCTTAGCAATGAATAGAGATTTTACAAGCATACGTCATACATCTGGTCTCACCCCCCCCCCCTCTCTCTCTCTCTCTCTCTCACACACACACTCTTTCTCTCTCTCTCTCTCTCTATATATATATATATAATTATATATATATATACATGTGTCTTTTGAAGATTGTTTTTAAATACTTTGAATAATTGTGTATCGCTTAATATTTCCTGTAGATTTCTTCTAGGAACAGAGCTTAACTCGCTAAAAGCCGATACCTTAAGTGGCCTGCCAGCCGTTGAAAAATTGTAAGTACAGTGCATGCACATGTTATTGTAAATAAACACAACGCAAAAAGTAAGTTCCCCCTTTTTTAAATATCAACAATTTTCGAACAAGGTAGAGTTAAAAGAATCTAAATATATTTCCATGTAGGGAATTTACAAAATTGTATTCTTTCCATTTTGTACACTAACAATCATGTGAATATCTGTTTTTTGTATTATTTTTATTACCTCTGCACGTGTATACAGGATCTTATTAGTCAGGCAGATAACAGGATTTTGAGTAGATGAACGAGGTACCAGCAGCTGAATATTGGAAAACATGAGAAAGAACCACACATTTACCAAACTAAACATCTGGCATTGCATCACTGCTGCAAAAAGTCTCTACAGCCGGGGGCGTCCAAAATGAGTGCCCATTAAAAAAAAAATTTTTTGAATAGAAATAGCAGAATTCATTTTCTAAACACACTACATTTGATGTCAAAATAAAAAGTATTCAATTGTCTTAACGCTTGTGCTATTTTGAAATCAGACTGAAATCTAAAACAGTGAAAGTTTGATGAAGAAATGTTTTTTTTTCTCACTTTTTTACGAAAATATTTATTTTTCCTTTTTTCAATATTTTTTGATAAATAGTTGTATAAAACATTGATGTTTGTAAGTTTTCTTAAACCTACCTACGTGCATGTGAATTATGCTGTAAAAGGAAGGGAGTTATATCTTATTCCGATAAATAATTATGATGAGCTAAAGTCAGGAACGCAATATAGACAAAAATCAGCAATTTGCCCCGTATCGAAGAAGAACCCCAAACCCGCACGTGTATTAGGAAAGGCCGATACCATGCGATAGCTGTTAGCAGACAAAACAAGTATCGAAAACTTGTACGTAATGTTCCGCATTTTTGGCACTCATGTTTGCCTTCTCACAGCCATCACATACAATCAGCTTTTCATAATACACGTGCGGGTATGGTGTTATTCTCAGTCACGGGGGAAATTGTTGAATTTTGTCAATATTGCGTTCCTGACTTTAGCTATTCATAATTCTTTATCGGAATAAGATATAACTCCCTTCTTTTTACACCATCATTCACATGCACGTAGGTAGTTTTTAGAAAAGTTACGAATATCAATTTTTCATAAAATTATTTAATAAAAATTATTGAAAAAAGGAAAAAAAAGAAATTAGTAAGAAAGTGAGAAAAAAAAATTCTTCATCAAAACTCTCACTGTTTTCGATTTCAGTCTGATTTCAAAATAGCACAAGCGTTAAGACAATTTAATACTCCTTATTTTGACATCAAATTTAGAGTGTTTAGAAAATAAATTCTGCTATTTTTTTTCAAAATAATTTTTTTTTGGGTAAAATGGGCACTCATTTTGGACGCCCCCGGCTGTAGGGATCTTATGCAGCAGAGATGCACTGCCAGATGTTTTGTTTGGTAAATGTTGGGTTATTCCTCATGTTTTCCAATGCTCAGCTGCTGGTACCTTGTTCGTCTACTCTAAATCCTGTCAGCTGCCTGACTATATTTCATTAATAAAAATTAAAAAAAAAATAAAAAAAATCATGCCTTATTGAGCACGTGGACCTACAAAAAATGTTTTTTTTTTTTTTTATTTAAAGACTA
Source organism: Paracentrotus lividus (assembly GCA_940671915.1). NCBI lineage: Eukaryota > Metazoa > Echinodermata > Echinoidea > Camarodonta > Echinidae > Paracentrotus > Paracentrotus lividus. Next base: position 29,201,389 of record CALNVZ010003429.1, on the reverse strand, counting down.
CAATTAAATTTCTTACTTTTCTTATCCATATTTCTCGTTTGAAAGCATTTATTTGACTTCATTTTCGCAAAAATTCCGATTTTTGATGCTTCAGTGACCACAAGATATGAGAAAAACATGAAACATGACGAACGCAGTCCGTTTGAGAACAGTATACCCCCTTCCTGCAACTCTATTAGTTCTCTTTTCCAAGTGTGACCAGGGACGTGAGAGGAGACCCTGGTGTGACAAACACCTCAATCAGATATCTATCTAAAAAACATCTGTTCCTTGACCTCGGTCCAAACAGTGGTCACCCAAGGTCACAGCTGGGGGCCAACATTGTTTACATTAAACGATGAAGATGTCTGTATCGATACATTTTTATTAGTTTTTTATTCTTGTACTTTCCTTATTCCGAGGTCGATTTTCTTCGTTTGAAATGGAAAACGAATTAACATTTGATTTCTAAATATAATATGCCTGTGAAAACTTGAAATATATCAAATACAATCATTTTATTGTGAAGGGTCTACTCATAGGCAGAGCTACTATTACGTAACATCCCAGCTGTTGTTTATCTTTTACCCCTGGCTCAACGCTCAAGCTGGCCTGTGGAGTTGTAAAGTTTGATAACAGGGATTATCTGGCCATGCAGGGCCGATAGTGCTTGGAAATAGTTTCAAACGAGGATTTTTTATAAGGGGGTCCGACACCTGAACTCAGCTCTCGAACTGGGGGTAGGCTTGCAAACGAGGGATTGACGTAATGAAAAAAAAGAAAGTTTCCAGCCCTGGCACGACGTAATGGCACATCTGATTCTTATTTTGACCTAAGTTCCTGTTAGTTAATGACCTCTTAAGAATTTGGGCCAAGTATCAAGAATGAACTTACAGTATTAAAAAAAAAATTACAATGAAAATGGGCAATATTTGACTTTTGTTCCCTAATGATTCCTCCCCATTGACTTTATGTATAGAATTTGAACAAAAAGTGAACAAAATTCAATTATTGCTGCTATTCATTGGCAATTTTTTTGTTCGTTATAGTGTGAGTTAATTCTTGAAACTTGGCACAAATCTTTAAAAGGTCATTAAAGAGAAAGTTCACCCTGGGTTTAAATTGGTTTCTAAAAATGCAGAAAAAAAAATATATTAATAAAGGTTTGAAGAAAATCGAATAAAAAATTACGAAGTTATGAATATCTAAAGTTTTAATTTTGTGACGTCACATGCGAGCAGTTCTCTATTCCCTATGTGTTATATAGTGTAAATTCTATGAAGTGTTTTTTTTTTTTTTAGAAGACAATTAATTATTTCACGTGGGCGGTCGATACTTCATCAAACATATGTTAATATACATGCCTCTATTTAATTGACCCATTCCTTTATGAAGAACCATGAAAAAAGACAAATTTATGGAACTTAAATACACAACACATGGGTACACGTGACGTCACATGCGAGCAGTTCTCCAATGTGTTATAAAATGTAAATTCCATAAAGTGTAATTTTTTTTCAGAAGACAATTATTTCACCTGTGCGGTCGATACTTCATCAAACATAATATTATGTTAATATACATGCCTCTATCAAATTTATTTATTTATTTATTTATTTGAATATATTTATACAGGAATAAAAGATCAGCAAACATGCTGTTTTACATCAATGTCCTGATTATATACAAATAACAAATAACACATAGCAGAGTATTACATAAATAAGAATAATCAAATAACAAAATATAGTATACCGATCTGATTTTACAATGTAGGTACGGAATGTATAAAATCGTAAAATAATGTGGGATGTACATAAGCTGACTGTACAATATTCAAAATGTCAACAGGCGGTTTTTACTAAATGTGAAAGAAATAAAGACATTTTGCATTTGGATCATATTGCAATGACTGTACACAAACACAATTGGCTAATTTATTATATATATATTATTAAAACAAAACTGTAGACGTGAAAAGAGTATAGTAATTATTACATTTGGATCATATTACCACGACTGTTTAAAAATAAAATAGGCTGATTAATTATGTGAAATTAAAACAAAAAAAAACGTTAACACATGAAAGTGAGCTTTCAGAGATCGGAATCAAATGATCATGGGAAATAAAGTCTTTTACATCAGTTTAAATGAATCTATTGAAAGTGCATTTTGTAACGAAGATGACAAAAGATTCCAGACTTTTGCACCAGAGAACATAAAAGATTTCTTAAAACATTCCAAATTAAGTTTAGGTGGTACAACATTAAAAGTATTATAATTACGTGTATTAAGGGGGCCGTCACACTGAGGTCGTTCTATAACGTTCTTGCCCGTTTTTGCCCGTTTTTAAAAAAAATGCTGAACGGGCTTTGGTCGGGTTGGAACTTATAACTTTGAAAAATAATTTCTTGAATACGATGCTAGGCAGTTCATAAATAGTTTCTCGTTACGTCAATTCCGTCTTTATCGCGTCCGCAATACGTTGTTATCCAGTTCAGAACGAGTTAACGCTCGTTCACTCTATAACCGTTCGTAGCACGTCCAACGGTCACTAAAAGTGCCTATGCGCAGCATGATAAAAGTTAGATACCACGCTCGTAGTACGTCCTTCCGTCAGAGTAAGTCCTACCCGTTTAAGGAACGTTGTCACTACGTTTAATTTTAGAACTTGAAGCCAGTACGATTTTTTGAACATGTTCAAAAAAATCGGAATGCCTTTCCGTCTCTCCATTCGGGCCCGTTCGCCAAGTTCGTAAACAGATTGTAAACGGTGTGTACTAGATTTAAAAGGTCTGCACTACGTTCAGTCCGTGGTAAACAGATTGAGCCCGTTCACCAAGAACTACCTAGAACGCAGTGAGAACTAGCTCAGTGTGACGGAATTATGACATGCCGTTCTGTTTAAAAATTGAAACGTATGTTCGTAGTACGTCCTTCGTGTCAGAGTAAGTCCTACCCGTTTAAGGAACGTTGTCACTACGTTTAATTTTAGAGCTTGAATAATTAATATACAATGCTCGTTTTTATGACGTCCTAGCACATCTTGAGAACGATTTAAGTACGGCAATTTCGTTGTGTAGTACGCCATCTCGTTTCAGGTACGTTGCCACCCCGTTAATTTTAGGACGAGAATGGCGCCCGATTTTTTGAACATTTTTGGAAATCCGACCGAGCTATCCATGAAGTTCGTAAACAGATCGTAAGAAGTATTTACTACTCACATCAGTTTACACACAGACTATGCCCGTTCGGCAAAATTTGCAAGGACGTAGTAGGAACGAGCTCAGCGTGACGGGGGTATAACATTGTGTCTTTTACATACCATTTCAATATTATTGCAAAGGCGCATCGGGGCCAACCCGTGAATACATTTATACATTTGACAGGCTAAGAAATAGTCTCGTCTTTGTGCATTAGATGGCCATTTAAGATCATTTATAATTTGTTCACCATGACAATTAACATAGTCAAAATTACTAGAAACATATATTGCGGCTCTCTTTTGAAGTCTTAATAACTTTGTTCTTGCTGTAATACCGACTTGTCCCCAAACTGATATGGCGTAATCAAAAGAAGGTTGAATATTAGATTTGTATAACATATTCAATAAAGAACTATTTAAGATACGTCGTAGTTTACCAAGAGAAAAAAATGTATATGATAATCTTTTCAACAGTTGTGTTATATGTGAATTCCATTTTAAATTCTCATCAATCTCTATTCCAAGATATTTTATAGATTTAACTTGTTCTACTGGCTTTTTACCAATAAATAAATGAAGTTCATCAGAAGAAATATTTTTTAGCATCATAATTTTAGTCTTGTTTATATTGATAGTAAGATGATTCATGTCACACCACTCTTTTATATTATCAAGATCTTTTTGTAGCTCTATGTTAAACAGTATTTGCATCTTTACCAATACTATAAACGACAACGTCATCAGCAAAAATGTTACGCGTGCATGTTAAATATTGGAGTCGTTTTTGAGATTTTCCAGTCATCAGGGACTGATCCTGATAATAGGCTCATATTGAACATTTTACAGAGAGACTGGTAAATATAAGGAGCGGCTAAGCGCAAAAGTTTAGAACTTAGATCAAGAACATCTAAATTACTTGACGATGACATTTTAAGAAGTAATTTGAGAAAATCTTCCGGATCAATTTTTGTAAATACAAACTCATAAATACAATTTGGATGTTTCCATTCAATATTATTAGAAGTATAGGATTTTTTCATTTCTTTAGCGACATTCGAAAAATAATCGTTCATCATTTCACTGTTAATTTCAGTAGGGATATCATTTCCTTTACTATTTTTTTCCTGAAACCTTATTCACTTCATACCACATTTTCTTCGGATTATTTTTATATTTGTTAGAAACTTCGCTGAAATATTTTTGCTTACTCGTTCTCATCATACTTCTAATACTATTTCTGATTTTTCGATACTCAATAAAATCATTTCTACGTTTGTTCTGATCATAATTCCTTAAAAAAATCTCTTTTGTACATTAGCCGTATAATCTCAGCAGTTATCCATGGAGAATAGCGATCTTTAACTCTTGTAAACTTTATAGGAGCATGTTTTTGACATATACTGAGAAAGGCGCATTTCCATTTATTCCACCATGAGTTTATACCAAAATTGTCATCATCATTCTCAAAAAATTATTGGCTATACTATTGTTTGATAGATCAGTGAGAAATAAATGTTCATCAAATAATGTATAATACCGGAAACGGAGTGCCCTATGTTCAACATTAGGTATATCAACATTTAAACAAGTATAAATTAAGTAATGATCACTTATAGATATACGGGCGAATACCAAATGTAGATCTCGATTTGACGTGTATATTATGATCAATGCATTTCGATGATGTTAAACTTACCCTTGTAGGTTTATCTATTAATTGGGAAAGCATGAATAGATTTTCAAGGTCCGTTATATAATTGCGACCAACAGAACCCAACTCAAAATAATCAATATTGATGTCACCAAAGATCATAATTTTCTTGTTTTCATTTAAAATAAATTCAAGTGTCTTGAACAGGTAATCAAAGAAATCAGGTTTGGTATTAGGCGGTCTATATACAATATAAAGTCATATTTTCACGCCTTATATTATTCAATTCAATCCATACTGCTTCCAAGTGGTCATCATTTAGTTCCTTCCTTTTAATAAAGGAAAGATTATTACGGATATAAATACAGACGCCCCCACCGCGGTTTTATAATCTATCACGTCGAATTAGATTAAATTTATTTATTGCAACAATATCATTACCCACAAAATTATTAAGCCATGTTTCTGATACACATAATATATCAAGGTCGAACTTCCTAACAAGAATGATATTTCGTCAAGTTTATCAATAATACTACGACACTTTATATGAGCAATCTTTAAGCCCTTGAATTTTTGGAGATTATTGCTATGTAATTCGTATTCACTATTTTCATGACTTTCACTATATAAATCATGCTGATTAATATCATAAATATGATTATCGACATCTAAGTGCTCATTTGTATGTAGAATGTGATCATTATTGCCATAATCATTGAAATGTAGTTTATCATGATCATTATTGATAGATCGCATTTACTACATTCGTTATCAGAGTATTCATCATTAATGTCATTCATGTTACGCATATAATTTTCATTTTCATGAAGCATGTTTATGTGTTCAATAGTCTCCATGCTGTTTTGAGTGAATCCTTCCTCGATTCCCTGAAGGAGTCCACCCAGTCGCATGGAAATACTCGATTGTGTGGAGTCCTCTTTGTGTTTACACGATGCGAGTAATGAAAACCTTTCGCATCAGATTTCTCATCGTGTTGATGAGATTGTTTGTCATAATGGTGGAATAATTTTTTCTGGCTCCAGCGACATTATGTTGCTTTGGCTTTAATTTCTTGAATGTGTTCGTCACCGTTTTCAATCTTCGGGATCCTGGCAATATCTTGGACGTTCCCTCAACACTTCCCGGGATTTTTCTTCCAAAAACTTTTTTTTCCTTATTTTTGGGGCCCCTTTTTGTTTACGCGGCCCACCAAGGCCCCCTCAGTCCTACCCCAAGGAAACACGTCTGAGGTGTAGAGTTGTCATTGTTCTTTAAGTTAAATCCAGTTTTATGGTTACAGGCTAGATTCTTTTGTCTAGGGGAGGAATGAACCTCAGTAAAACAAACAAACAAATAAACAAACAAACAAACAAGGGGGGCTTAGCCCCTAGATCTTGTTTATAGGCCTATGAGAGAGGAGAAAATGCGAGCGCGCGGCGTGGGCTGAAAATGTCATTAGGGTATGCAGGTAATATGGGCCCCTAAGCTCATTTGCCTAATTTGTATGAAATTATAAAATGACACACAGTCTAATCTTTGTTTTTACGAATCAATAACTACTGCTCTAACTTTTATTGTGAAGAAAAACAATTATCACCAACCCCCTGTCTGCAATATTCAAATGTTGACGTCATCACCAACGTGCCCATATTACCTGCATGTGCAGGTAATATGGGCATATGTATTTAATTGTATTTTTTAAAAACTACAATGACTCTACTATATCTGGAATTTGCTTAAAATGTTGAAAATCATTAACTTTAAGATATCATTTAAAATTATAAGACCCTTCAGTAAATACTTTGACTATATATTTCATTGTTTTGTATTTTGTATATTATTTCTTTTTTTAATATTATTTAAATATTATTTTTATTATACAAATCAATATAGGCGTACAATAAATTGTTTATATTAATTATATTCTGTGAATATACCCCCGAAAATCGTAGCAAAGAGATTGATGCCTCATTCCAATATCAAGTACCAGAATCATTTCCGCCATTTTGGACTGCCCATCTCACCTGCACTAATGTTGCTATGTCAGGCAAGCATTCAATACAACATTGCACCCCTTCACTACAACAAATTGACCTGTACACGCTAGTATGATCAAAATGAAACTATTTTTATTAGCTTACTAAATATACAAAAAATTGAGGTTAGAACCTCAAACACTCTTTCACGATCACATTCTGTGAAATATCGTATTTAACATCAGGGTTAAAAAAATGCCGTAAGTTTTACCTACCTTGTTGGTTTTCAGCAATTTTCTCAGAGAAATTTCGGCATCAGATGCTCTCACGACGATACATTTTTTGTATACAGTTCATATGAACAACATTATGGCGCTCACACCGGTCACCGGTCGACGGTCACGACATGATTTGTTTCAGGTGGCCCATTTTACCTGTTAGCCCATATTACGTGCATGTAACCTATATAGGTAGGGTACATGCAGGTAATATGGGCACCCTAAGCTCATTTGCCTAATTTGCATAAAATTACGAAATGACACACAGTCTATCTTTGTTTATATGAATCAATAACTACTGCTCTAACTTTTATTGTGAAGAAAAAAAAAATTCTGCAATATTCAAATGTTGACGTCATTACCAAAGTGCCCATATTACCTGCATGTGCAGGTAATATTAGCACATGTATTTAATGTATGTTTTAAAAACTACAATGACTCTACCATGTCTGGAATTTGCTTAAGATGTTGAAAATCATTAACTTTAAGACATAATTTGAAATTATAAGACCCTTCAGTAAATCCTTTGACTATATATTTCATTGTTATGTATTTTGTATATAATATCTCTTTAAAAATATTATTTAAATATTATTTTCATTATACAAGTCAATATAGGCCTACAATAAGTTATTTATAATAATTATATACTGTGAATTTACCCCAAAAAAATCGTAGCAAAGAGATTGATGCCTCATCCCAATACTAAATACCAGAATCATTTCCGCCATTTTGGATGTCCCATATTACCTGCACTAATGTTGCTGTGTCAGGCAAGCATTCAATGCCACATTGCACCCCTTCACTAAAACGAATTGACCTGTACACGCTAGTATGATCAAAATGAAACCATAAGCTTACTAAATATACAAAACAATTGAGGTTACCCCCTCAAACACTCTTTCACCATCACATTCTGTGAAATATCAAATTTTACATCAGGGTAAAAAAATGCCGTAAGTTTTACCTACCTTGTTGGTTTTTAGCAATTTTCTCAGAGAAATTTCGGCATGAGATGCTCTCACGACGATATATTTTCGTATACAGTTCATATGAACAACATTATGGTGCTCACACCGGTCACCGGTCGACGGTCACGACATGATTTGCTTCAGGTGGCCCATATTACCTGCTGGCCCATATTACCTGCATGTACCCTATATAGAAACCTGAAATGTGAGCTGTGTTAAAGTAATTTGGAGTAGATCAATAAGGGATGAGAGGGGGGAGGGCTCAATGATTTCCAAGCACCTTTCCGCAAACATGGGGGTTAACCCCCCAGCGATTGTTCTTTTGAAGAAAAAAAAATGAAGCTGAAAATTAATGCGAGTTGAAAATCCTGTCAGTAGATACCTAAATATTGTGAGCTGTATCTGAATACAACTAACACAAAATCTTCAATTTTCTTTAGATAAGGAACAAAACAAAGGAATCAGGAGTCACTTGTTCCTTGACAATCCTGAGAGGGTATGTTACAACCCCAAAATGATATTCATGGGGGTATCCTTTTAGGCCTACCTCCACATATTTAAGTTGGGGTAGTCCCGGCCCCTGGCCCTCTCTTTCTGACGTCTATAAAGATTTTAATATAAATCGTTGTGTGTACCAGTAGAAACTCAATTAAAGCGATATACAAATTGCCATAATTTTTTTCATCTTTATCGTTGTTATGTAACTTCATGGAGTCATCTTTTGGTGAAATTAGATTATGTGCATGGATCGTACTAAGATCGATATGTGAGACCATAGGCCTAAATGTTTATTTGAAGATTTGTACTGTTTCTAGAAAGTCCATGTACCCATTGATTTCCATTTGATTGAAGTTATTTTGTAAGATTATGCCTTCATTATCATATTCCTATATATGTGATACAAGTAATTTATGAGTTTTATGTAGAATTTAGATGTATATTTTCTGACAGGGACAGTCCATTAGCGATATGGGGGTGTTAACAAATGAAATACCTAAATTTAAATTTGCCTGCATTTTATAAGGACATATCTGCTTGGTATGAGGTGCTTTTCAAACACTTTTGGGGTTTATTGCAAGTAATTATAGTACATTTGGCAGCAGGTACAAGATTCCATATTTTCATGTTTTTTTTTAAAGACCCATTTTTAGCAGCTTCTAACAAGAAAAGTTGAAGACACTCCACGGATGTGAAACCTATAATGAATTGACCTATGTTTGAGACACATTCTTTGAAAAAAATCAGCCTGAAAAAAGTTGGGCCATTTTTGTTACACTCCCATGAATATTGCCAAAATTTCCCCTTTTTCTCCTGCCTGAAAAATGCAAAAAATGGCAACATCCCTATTGCAAAAATGGAACCTTCCAAACCTTTGTTATAAATTTTATTTACATGCCTGCAAAGAAGAACATTAAATTTAAAGCCCTGCAAATTTTATTTGAATCGAATAATTTCAAATTACTTTTAATATGTCATGAAAATGACCATAAATTGAAAAATGCAAGGCTTTGAAGTCACCCAAAAAGGGTCAATTTTAGGGGGGTGGAATAACTATGAAGATAATTATGATCAGAAATTTTTAACCCCATTTTCGTGGGACCTACCCTCTATGTACTTAAACCTTAGAATATGAAAGAAATCCGCCGATCCCCATCTTCCAACTTTTTTCAAATCTGTCTGATTCTCTCAGACAGTGGCTCTTAAGGGCGCTAAATCAACCTTAGATTTAGGAGGGGCGCAAAATTGACCTTAAACTTAGGGGCGCAAAATCGATCTTAAATTTAGGGGGCAAAAAAATCGAACTTAAACCTAGAGGGGCGCCAAAATGATCTTAAACGTAAGGGCGCCAAATTTAGATCAAATGTAGGGGCGCAAAAATGATCTGAAACTTAAGGGCCGATGAATTGACCTGAGACTTAAGGGCGCTGATTTAACCTGAAGTTAAGGGGGTGCCAAATCGATCTTAAATTAAAGGACGCCAGATTGAGCTCAAATGTAGGGGCGCCGAATTGACCCGAGACTTAGGGGTGCCAAATATCCTATTTACGTGAAACTAAGGGGCCCCAAAAACACACACACAAAAACAGAAGGGGTCTTTAAAATGGTTTCTATCTAGAAATAGCAAAATTTTAAAATTCCATGCCTCCTGGTTTGTATATAGATAGCAAAATTTTCGCTCGCGCTTCGCACTCGCATCATCTTTCCCCATTGATTTATTACATTGTGTCAAGGAACGCGTAAAATGACCTGTTTTCTAATCATTCGAATGCATCAAAATGTCCGTTCCCTATTCGCACACGCCTATGTTTTCCTCTCTTACCAGAATTTACAATATGGGATTCTGACCGTCAAAACATCTAAATTTACTTGTTTTCACGTTACATTATTTATTTATTTATTTCTTTTATATATATATATATATTTTTTTTTTTTGCATTTCAAATTTATGTTCAACATATTAGCGTCGTCAAATTGAGCTTACACGTATGGGCGCCAAGATGACCTGAAACTTATGGGGGCACTGAATTGAAGTTAAGGGGATGTGAAATCGATTTTAGAATTAGGGGCGCCAAATTGAGCTTACACTTATAGATGATCTGAAACTAAGGGGCGCCGAATTTACCTGAAACTAAGGGGGCAACAAATAGGTTTTTAAAATATGGTCTCTATATAGATAGAGCAAAATTTCAAAATTCAAGCATCCGGGTCTATATATACATAGCAACATTTTCGTTCGCGCTTCGCGTTCGCATCATTTTTCCCCCCAATGAATTATTACATTGTGTTCCTGAGGAACGCATGAAATGTCCTGTTTTCTAATCCTTTGAATACATCAAAACTTCCGTTCATGCTTCGCGCTCACCTGTGTTTTTCCTCTTACCAAAATGTACATTATGGTATTCTAACCATCAAAACATTTCAATTTATTTGATTTCACGTTACATTCATTTTTGCATTTCAAATTGACCTAAATCTTAGGGGGCGCCAAATTGAGCTTAAACGTAGGGGCGTCAAATTGACCTGAGACTTAGGGATGCCAAATTTATCTTAAACTTAGGGGCTCCAACTTTATTTTGAACTTAGGGAGGTGTAACAACTTGGTATTTGAAATATGGTCTCTAAAATTTTTAATTCCTCCTGGTCTGTATATACTTAGCAAAATTTTGGCTCGCGCTACGCGCTCGCATCATTTCGTTTCCCAATGAGTTATTACATTGTGTTCCTGAGAAACGCATGCAATGCCATGTTTTCTCATCATTCAAAGATATCAAAATTCCGCTCTCGCCTGGGTTTTTCCTCTAACCATAATTTGCATTATAGGATACTAATCATCAAGACATTTAGATTTATTTGAATACACGTTACATTTATTTTTGCATTTTCCCAGGGGCATCAAATCACCTAAATCGTACATGTAGTGTGCCAATTCAAACTAACATTTAGGGGGCGCCAAATGATTAGTTGGCGCCAAATTGAGCTTAAACTTAGGGGCGCCAAATTTATCTTAAACTTAGGGAGGGAAGCAGAAGGATAGATAAGAAGCTAGATAGATAGATATTCATCTCTTTTTCATAATCATGTAAAATTACTGGGCAACATACGGTCTTTAAATTATGGAGGCCAAATTGATCCTAAACTTCAGGTCTCTATTACACAGAGCAAAATTTTCGATCGCGCTTCGCACTCGCTTCATTTTCCAAAGAGTTATTACATTGTGTTCCTGAGGAATGCATAAAATGTCACGTTTTCAGAGATCATTCCGATACATCAAATTTCTGCTCGCGATTCACGCTCGCCTATTTTTTCTTTCTTGTAACCAGATTATGAGGATTCTGAACAACAAAACATCAATATACATTTGTTTGATTTCACATTACTTGATGGACAAATTTCACATGATTTTATGTAGCTTGCTTTCAAATCGTTTTGATGTACAAATTACAGCTCCCGTTCATATGATATTCTGATGAAGAGCTAAACAAAATTAATACCCCTAATTGCTTAGAATTCTTTGCTTTCTGATCGTAAAGTAGAGGGGGGGAAATCTGATCGCGCTTCACGCTCGTATTTAGAAATATTCGTATTTTCATCTGTAACGGTAATACCTCATATACCTAGAAATTCTTTTCCATGAACTCACCATTGGCAAGTATTAAAAAAAAAAAAAAAAAAAAAACGCTTCAAAATAAATTATATTCGAAATCCTTCAACATACATTTAAGCCGTAGGCCTATGTTTGCCTGGCGCGGGGGGGGGGGGGGCCATATTTTGAAAAGTACACAGGGGCGCAAATTCACGTCGGGCCCCCGGAATGCGAAATCCTGGATACGCGCCTGGGTGTTGTGTGGGTTCTTACCATGATGCTGAGCTTGGGGTTAGTAATCATCACATCCTATAGACCTGATGTGTATGGACTGTCCGATGTGTGTCTTGGTCTCCCTCTCCATGTCGAAACAGAGAGTACAGGCCATCTTGAGATCCAGGGGGAGTTCTTCTTTGAATACCAAGTCCAGTATGTGATCACTGATAGTAACTCTTTAGCTCCATGGCTGTTCTCCGTCGTTGTCTTTATCGGCTTGCAACAATCGTCTGCGTTCGCGGAGCGGGGGTGGAGCGGGGATGGACGCACCCTTTTGTGAACACCGAGGGGCTTTTCTCGAAAGGGTGGGTTGAGGGAGGGAAGTCAAATTAACGCACCCATTCGGGAACACCGGGGGGGGGGGCTTTTCTCGAAAGGCTGTGTTTAGTAGTTTTCTGAACCAGTCATTTTTATGAAAATTCTTCATCAAATAATAACATTATAATATTAATAAATTATAATAGGAGAAATAGAGGAGAGCGCTGCGGGTCCAGTAGTCCGCAGGAGGGGGGGGGGGGATTAGTATCGTTATTCCGAAGGTTCGTTATTCCTAAAAATAGAAACAGGTTCGTTATTCCGAAAATAGAACAAGGTTCGTTACTACAAAAATAGAATAAGGTTTGGTTTTCCGATAATAGAATAAGGTTCGTTATTCCAAAATTAGAAAAAGGTTCGTTATTCCGAAAATTGAGCTATTACTGCCAGAGCGAATGGATTAAGATAGTTTGGGACTGTGTTTTGGTCACCCATGAATAACCTCCAGATAAGGGGGATTTTGGGAGGCCGGGGGGTGTCATTATTTAACAGCATCTGCTGTTAAATTTTGATTTTCGGAGATTTTTTTTTCACAAAATTATCAACGGCGACTTCTACTGATAAAGAATTAGTTTCGCTTCTAAAGTCTGGCCGTTTAACGTTTCTTCCGCAATTGTTTTCATTCTGTCTTTATTTAATGAACAATTTATCTCAGCACTCCGTAAAGAATAAGTTTCATTTCTAAAATTGGTCCGTTATCACTCAATAACTAAATAATTTATTTCGCAATTGTATCCGTTCGTTTTTTCGTGAGGGGGGGGGCTGAAGGGGCTAAAAATCACGAATGTATGGCAGGCGTGGATCCAGGATTTTCCAGAGGGGGGGGGCAACTTTTAGAAAAAATATTGCGAGCTGAGCGAGGAAACGAGCGCGAATCGCGAGTTTAAAACACTCCCCGATATATAGGCCTATACTGAGCGGGGAATTTAAACAATTTTATTTTTACCACTATGAAAACGAAATAAATAAAATATGGTCTTAGGACATCTCCCCGGAGGACAACTCCCCCGGGGACAATTCCCGGAGGACAGCTCCCCCGAGGACAACTCCCCGGAGGACAACCCCAACCCTAACCCTAACCCTAACCCTAACCCTAACCCTATGTCCTCCCGGGGAGCTGTCCTCCGGAAATTGTCCCCGGGGGAGTTGTCCTCCGGGGAGATGTCCTGATACGATAAATATATTTAAAAAAAAATAATAATCTCAATATTTTAACAAAATTTTAGTGGTTTGAATATGTATTTTAAATTGCCACCATGAATACGATTATTGCCCCATTAGAATTACATCAGACGTTGCGAGTGCAAACTGCCCATTTTAATTACCTGGAAGAACGGCATGTTATAGCCATGTTGTTATGCCAGAGGCGGTAGAACGAATTTGAAAGTGGTGGGTCACGATGGAAAACGGGCATTTTTCCTGAAAAGGGGAGAATTGAGACTAGAGGCATAAAGAGAAATGAATTCAGATGAATAGGGGGAGCGCCCCAAAAATTGCATTTTAATTGATGCTTTTAAGAATGTGTTTTGTATTTCATTAATGACAAAAAAAGCAAAGCGAGCGCGAAGATAATTGTGCTGTATAGACTATATTTAGTATCCGCGAGCGCGAAGCGTGAGATGAAAACTTTGAGGTAAAAATTTGAGTTAATTGCGCATTATGCAGGCCTACCCTACTGAATCATTGGTATCTGCAAGCGCGAAGCGCGAGCCGAAATTTTTAAGCTCAAAATTGGAGATATTTGTGCATTATGGTTTAGTATCCTCTAGCACGAAGCATGAGCCAAAAATTTTGGGTTTTAAAGGAATATAGAATAAAGGAGCACTTTGTTGACTCTGTAGAATCGGGGAATAATGCCATTAAAGAAGTAGAAAATTTTGGGGTTTTAGCCGGCACAAAATTAAATTTAATGAAAACTAATATTATGTCTACAAGGAATCAAGAAGAATGTTTACAAAACCTAGAATGGACAGATGAACCTATAAAATATTTAGGTGTATACATAACAAAAGACAGAAAAGAATCCGATTCATTAAACTGGAATTCGAAACTAAAGACACTTATTGTTTCCCAATGTGTTTATATTGCGACTACCAATTCCACAGAATATCGTTGTTGACGTAAACAGATTAATTTACAATTTCCTTTGGGGTTCAAAAAAAGAAAAAATAAAGAGAGCGGTTGTTACTCGCAAAGCATATTGCTGGGGTTTAGATATAATTGATATACAAACAAAATTCCGAGCATTACAAATATCTTGGTTTTCAAAATACATGAAAGGTGGTAAAGCCCAATGGAGAACTTATGATTTATTTGTGTAAAAAGCATAAATTACCTTTATTTTATGTTAATCTGTTAACATACTGGTGTGAGCCTAAGTATGTTCCTTTCTTAAATGTACAAGACATAAATAATGAAATTCTATGGTACAACAGTAATATAAAAAACGAAAGAAAAGTACTATTCTTTAAAGAATGGAATGCAAATGGAATTTCTAAAGTTAGAAATGTTTTTGTAAACGGACAGTGGCGTTCATGTAACTCGTTACATGAATACCTAGGTACAAGCTCTTTATTATTATTTGATTTTGAATTCTCTAAATTGAAGAAAGCTTTTCCAAAAATATGGGATCACAAGAAACAACAATGATGATCGCAACGAAACAAATTTGTCAAATGACATGTTTCAGATATCAAATGGAAACACAACTAATTTGAGTCACATGAAAGCAAAACATTTTTATAATGCATTGGGTGATTCGGAAAATAGCAATCCCTCAATTGCAATGTTTTGGCAAGATGTATTAATTCACCAATAGATTATTAATGGAGGCATGTTTTAAATCTTAAGTTGAAAAAGATAAAAGAAAATAAAGTAAAACAACTTAATTTTAAACTTCTTCATAATGTTTTGCCTTTCAAAGACAATTTATTCAAATGGAAAATAAGTAATGACATAAATTGTAAGTATTGTAATGAACCAGAATCATCGATACATGTTTTACTTAAATGTCGTCGAATCACTGATTTTTGGAGAAAAATCCATCGTTTAATTATAAGTTTGTTCAAACAAAATATTGTGATTGACGAAAAAGTAATGTTAATTGGAATAAGACCTGATGATTGAAAGTTTATGCTTATAAATGTCCTAATTTCATTTGCTCAATTTGCAATTTACAAGATTTATATTCTTAATATTTTCAAAGGTAAATCTTTGAATAGTCAAACAGTTTGGATGGCTTTCAAAGATGATTTTAAGTTTTACGCTTTTCAAGAAACAAAGACAGTTTATACAAGATTTAGAGTTATACCTATGTTGAAAAAAATGCCGAATTTATATTGTTTTATACACTCCTTTTCTTCTTTTTCTTCTCGCCCTCCCTCTCTCCCCTCTTCCTCCTCTATCTCTCTCTCCCCCCCCCCCCCGCTCCCCCCCCCCCCCCCCCCCGCCCCCCCCCCCCCCCCCCCCCCTCTCTCTCTCTCTCTCTCTTTACCTCTCCCTCCCCCCCCCTCTCTCTCTCTCTCTCTCTCTCTCTCTCTCACACATATACTCTCACCCCATATGTATGATTTATGTAAATAATAACTTTGAGATATATATGTAACGATGAATTGGATGCAATAAAGTACCTCGAAAGAGGAAAAAAAAAAGGAGCACTTTCTAGTGTAAGAAATTGTAGATAATTGTATATCATAGACTCTATTTCCTATCCGCTAGCGCGAAGCGTGAGCTGAAAGTTTTAAGGTAAATATTAGAGTTATAATGTGCATTATGATTTAGTTTTGATTTGATTTGTTTTCATTTTGATTTGATTTTTATATTTTAGTCAATTGTGCATTCTATACCCTACTGAATTTGTATAAAATTTTGAGATCAAAATTGGATTTAATTGTGCATTATTATGTAGTATCCGCGAGCGCGAAGCGCGAGCCGAAAAGTTGGGATTTAAAAGATATATTGAATGAATAAAGGGGTACTTTTTAGTATTCTTATTCTTATTCAAATTATTTTGATTATTAAAGTAGCTGGAAAGCCGAGACGAGGTCAATTATGTACCACCCCCGCCCCCACCCCAGCTCAAGTTCGGGGTGATGCCCATGAATGCCGGCCACTCCATAGGCTTAAATGTATCGTCGATATAGGGCGGAGTCGCCGCACTCTTGAAGAAAGAAGAAAGAATTAGAGGATTAAACGAATGTTTTGATTGCTTGGTGTCATGTTATAAATCTTGCAATATATTATGTCGATCTGGGAATAAAAAGATAGCAACCCTTGCGTCAAATTGTATACCTGAGCCAATCGTGGGAGAATGCATTTCATATCAATTCTAGTTGTAAACTTAAGGGGAAGAGGGCGCTATCACTCTACGCAAAGCGAACGCGGCCATAGACTTTTTGTATTTTGCACAGTTTTTTCACTTTGTTTTCTTGATTATGGCGAGCAACTACCTTTTCAAAGAAATGATCAACTTGAATAAGTACGCTAATAGTCTGAATTTTTCAAAAATAGGAATAACTTACTGCAAAGGGGAAAAAAGTCCTGTCACTTGTATCAATTCGAAATCCTAGTAAGAGCAAATTCCTGTACAATATGGCCAATTTTGCTATCAAAATAGCTCATACGCTGCATAGTCATCTTCCTCGATTACGCATAATTATATTACACCTTAATGATCAAGCAGTTTTTAAAAGCTTGAATTCTCAACTTTCCAAATATGGTACATTCATTTCGATTGGTTAAAAAAAGGTCCTGTCACTTTGAACATTATCACAAACGAATCTTTACTCGATGGGTCAATATTTCCGCATATCACATGCATATCGCATGTGGACGGCGTCTTCGCAAGATGTGACAAGATCACTATTTATATCAATAATCGTTAGGAACATCAATCTATGTGAAATAAAGATTTTGATTAAAACTTTAGCACAATGGTGTTATAGGCTCGCCAAAATGTCTTTTCCCCCAATCTGGTCTGAAGCATCTACCTACGAAAACTATGATAACAGTTCAATTATTTATTTCAAATCCATGACTAATTTCCTCGAACGGATCGACTGACAATTCCATTTTACCAACAGGGAAGTTTTCTTGGGAGAGTTTTTGTACGCTAAGTAATAATTGCATGCAGTTGTCAATCGGTCGCTTCCCGCCGTAGCGCGGGTTTTGTTGACATTCTGCTCCGCTCAGCTGCATGTATTTCCATTAAACTCATGAATGTAATGTTGCGTTTCCCCTCCTCAAATTATGGACGCGTCTTTATGTTAAGATTTAATGTCATACGTTAGATTTACATTTCACGTGGACTAGAATTGATATGAAATAGAGAACAACTGTTGAGTTGTTTACACATTTGCCGACTAATCAAAGTGCCGCGTAATCTACATAAATATGTCATACGCGCGCATGTCGGCAATTATTATAGAAACGCGGTCTCTTTTGTTCTTCAACATCAAAGCTCAACAAACTTTCCCACGCGTAAACTTAAAACTTGCATCTGATCTGCGGAAGAATTGTGTCTGAAATAAAATCATTCTCATCATGGACTCCGTTCGAGAAGCAATGTTTTTCCCTACTCCCACCCCTCCATTCTTCGACGATTGTTTGGACTTTGGTTCCCTTCTATTGCCAGATTGCACGAAAGACTTTGCATGTTCGAGACTGGAGTGGAAGGGGCGCGCCCCCGAGTTTCCTCCGGTCACATTCGTCTATGATTTTTGATAACCGCTCGGTTATCAAAATATTAACAAATGAGTCAAGTATGTGTGTCTGTGTCCAACTACAAGCATCCGTGCCTCACGGCTCAAAAATCAACAAAAATGCTATTTTTCTATTTAAGGCTGGTTAAATATTGTTGGACGGAGCTTCTAAACTTCTATGCAAATGTGAATTTATTCAGAATAGAAAACACGCTATTTCTCTTAATTTAATTGTTCTATGATGCTTGGGGGGTTCTAGAATGATGAAATTCAAAATCAACAAAAATGCAAGCTGTCCTCTATTTCTCCTATTATATTTGGGAAAGGCGCGATACAAATATTGGCGGTTATCTATTTATTATTATCATTATTATTATATTTATTTATATTATCTTGTTATATTAATGAATAATTTTCATAAAAACGACTGGTTCAGAAAACTACTAAACACAGCCTTTCGAAAAAGCCTCCCCCCCCCCCCCCGTGTTCCCGAATGGGTGCGTTAATTCGACTCCCTGCCTCAACCCACCCTTTCGAGAAAGCACCCCCCCCCCCACCCCGCGTGTTCACGAAAGGGTGCGGCTATGCCCGCTCCACCCCCGCTCCGCGAACGCAGACGATCGTTGCAAGCCGTCTTTACCGGGGTCAATTTAATATCCATTCTTTTTCGTTAAATATAGAACTATTTAATATCATACGTTATCATGCCTTATAGAATTTTCTTTTTCTTCTTCTCTCCAGGGCAACCTCGGACAACAGACTGTGCTGTCAGTTGGATGACAATCCAAACTTCGAGTGTGCTAGAACAACACAAACCAATCCTTTGGAGACTTGTGGCAGGCTTTTTCCGAACTGGGCTCTAAGGATCGCTGGATGGCTGATGGGGCTTTCTGCCTTAGTGGGCAATGGGGTTGTTCTATTCCTGCGAATGCAAGAATCGGACAGTATTCGGACATCCAAGGTCCAGAACGTCATGATTGGAAGTCTTGCAATGGCCGATATTCTAATGGGAGTGTACATGATTATCATTACATCTGCTGACATCGCATACGGTGATTCGTACTATCTCTCTGCTCCCGAGTGGCGCAGTTCCCCTGTCTGTCGTTTCGCTGGTTTCTTGGGTTTCCTTTCAAGCGAGGCATCCGTTTTCACCTTAACCCTACTTACTTTGGACAGGTTCATCTGTATCGTGTTTCCCTTCAGTAAGCTCAAAATTCGAGAGCGTTCTTCGAAGGTCCTTGTCGGTGTTGTGTGGGTTCTTACCATGATGCTGAGCTTGGGGTTAGTAATCATCACATCCTATAGACCTGATGTGTATGGACTGTCCGATGTGTGTCTTGGTCTCCCTCTCCATGTCGAAACAGAAAGTACAGGCCATCTTGAGATCCAGGGGGCGTTCTTCTATGAATACCAGGTCCAGTTTGTGATCACTGATAGTAGCTCTAGACCTCCATGGCTGTTCTCCATAGTTGTCTTTATCGGGGTCAATCTCGTATCCATTCTTTTCATTCTAGTCTGCTATATCGCTATCTTCTTCAAGACCAGTCGTTCTGCAGCCAAGGTAAGGAGCACTAAGTCGCAGAAAGCAGAAAAGAAAGTAGCTATTCGCGTTGCTTTGATTGTTGCCACCGATCTGGCCTGCTGGATGCCAGTTATCATTATGGGTATCCTTTCCCAAACTGGCACTGTGTCCCTTCATCCATCACTCTACGCCTGGACAGTGATCCTAATCGTCCCAATCAACTCATCTATCAACCCCTTTCTCTATACCTTGCTCGGATACCTTGACAGTAGGAAGAACAAGGAGGCGAAAAAACAGGCTGAACGAAATCCAAAAGAGAGAAAAGAGAAACCAGGCAAAGGACAACATTCTTCTGAGGGTACTGGAACAACCAATTCGGTCACAGCCTCATCGGCTGGGTCTTCATCCTTGGGCTTCTTCGGATTCATGAAGAAGAAGCTACATAGGAAGCAGGGTAACTACCAAGTAAATTAAGCGACAGAGATTCCGAACGGAAAAGTATCATCTGATGATATTGAAATGACCATGTCTTAGACAAATCAAAACATTTCAGTCCCTCCTTTGCTACGTCTTATCCAGAAAAACAATTCGTCTCAATCTCAGTGATCGTAAACTTTTTTCAATTCGATTCAATTCAATTCAAGGTTTATTAAAAGATATCGTGGCAGCCAACAGCTGACTGGCGACATTCATTTAATTTAAAAACATTAGAAAATTATAGCACAATGAAAATGTATACATAAGTTTTTATACTGATTCAATACATTTCATTCAACGGTGTCGATTTGTTTGGGCGATTGGGGGGAATGATCGACGATATATTCTCTTTTACATAATTTGACACATACGATGGTATATGATTGCAGTGTACATATTTCTGGGTGGGGTAATGCTTGTGTACACATAGGCATATGGATATGAAGAAAAAAAAAAGAAAAAAAAAAATCCTGTTAGTATTGTATAATGCGAGCGCAAAACAAGGAAGGGGCTTTCTCTCGTTTGTTCAAGGGGGAACCATGATTTAAGGCTAGATATACACACATTCATGAATATGAGTATCTACTAGTACATCTAGTACATATTTTCAAATTCATAGGGCCATTACGCGAGCGCGAAGCGCGAGCTGAAAATTTTATTAGTAATAGTGACGTGAAATGGGACATTTATTGCAGAATAATGCGAACGCGAAACAGGGAAGGGGCTTTATCTGGTTTATTATAGGGGGCATCGTCATAATTTAATGCCTATAGATACATACACATATGCACATTACTATGCATGTGCATACTAGTATATGAATAGCGTCGGATTCATAGAGCTGTAACAATGCGAGCGCGAAGCGCAAGCTTAAAATTTTCACAATAATATTGAACTGAAACATGGTATTTGTTGCGTTACATGTAAGCGCGAAATTGATGGAGGGCTAGGGGGTTTAACTGGTGATTAGAAGCGGACCATCGTGACGTAATGCCATTAAACACAAATCAATATAAATATGGAATAATTCCATTTAGGGCCGTATTGTGCGAGCGCGAAGCGCGAGCTGAAGATTTTCGTAATAATAGTGACCTGGTGAAACAGGATAAGAAACGGGGAGGGAGTTTGTTTTTAAAACGAACCATCGTGACGTTATTACCTAAATACATGCATAAAAGCTGAAAGAATTTCAAGTACAGTTTGCAACAGCCTAAATTATGCGAGCACGAACCGCAAGCTGAAAATGTTCATGCAGTTTTCAACAGTTATCTGAAATGGAATTTGGACCTCATGTGATCGTAAAGTGAGAGCGTATTATACTGTATAATCAATGGTCCGAGTCCCAAAAAGTAACCTTGTCGATGAAGAGCTGAGATAAGTGTTACAGACACTTCAATATTCATTATTTATTTTATCAAAACCATCGTGGGTAATTGAGGGGGGATAGGAGAGACCGGGGTGAACTGGGACGCGGGAAAAGCGGGACGCCTCCTATATCTAGAAAAGTGTTCAACCGTTCAGCTTCCAGGTCTTATCACCTGATAGGCATTTGGTATCAGAGTAAAAGCACATGGAAACAACAGGGCTAGAACTCTGCTGTTGAGTATAATTTTGAAGAAAAAAAAATTAACACTTTTTTTTTTTAGCAGTCAGTGTGAAATACTTTTTGAATTCATTCTTATAGCTTTAGCAAACACTTAGCATGCTATATGTAGGCCTTGTTAGTCCTAATAATTTGCATTCAAAGTTTATGAAAAATGTGCACATTTTGTAAAGATAGCCGACATTTAGATTTTATTTTGTGTGTGTTGGGGTACACTGGGTCATCACCGTCCCACTTCTCCCTTTACTGTAATATGACTTACATTAGAGGCTGTATTTGCATACATGCATCTGTCGAGTCTACACATTTTTTCAAGTTTCTAATCTCGAATAACTGGCTATGGTGGATGACTGATTCATGATTACGTTAAAGTAAGGGCATTCAATAACGTGACATTTATTGGTAGGCATCAAACTTGGTCCCACTTTACCCCAAACAATGTCCCACGTCTCGCTGTTCAGAAGCTTTTTACAAATCAATGATTACACAAATATGAGACTTGCATCAATATGAATCAACAACCCATCATGAGGCCGAGCACTAGTAGTAATAAGGTCCAAAAATTGAGTTCCAATTCTGAATATTAGAAAAGTTATAAGAGAAAATTCATCAACTTGTAATTTTTGTCCCACTTCACCCCGGTCTCCCCTACTTATGCCTTCAGTTTTACTCATCAAGACACCTGTGCCCTGTACACCCTGGGATTGGTGCCCCTGATTATCATCAATGGGCATTTTGTCCAATTGTGAGTAGTGAAACATCTGCGCTGCCATTATGTACACGATGTATTGTGTTTTACATGATTACTAAAGTATATCAGGCACACACGATGAAAATAAACGATTAAGCGAGAAAATTTTGGATTTTTGAACGTCAGAAATATGCATTTAGGACTGTAAAATACATAATTATGTCATGAAAGCGTTTTATATGACAATAAATTTGTAATGGAAAGATTTATATGCACATAATATACTTTTCATTTTCTTGAAATGATTCCTTGAAGGGATGTGTACACACCATCTCTCCACCGAAATCATTGGGGGGCTTCCCCCCCCGCCCCCCCCCCCCCCCCCCCCCCCCCCCCCCCCCCCCCCCCCCCCCCCACAATCGACACCCATGATTTCATTGAATAATTTCCTCTGGATTTTTTTATTTAATATAATTTTTTCTTTGTTAGTTCTAGTAGCTCGCACTTCTTTCTCACAATGTTTGATTCTTACAAACCCCCACTGTAAAGAAAAAAAATTCTCATTCAGGTGGGATTCAATGGCTTATGAGCCCCTTCCACCATACACACACACAAACAAGACAAATGTAGTCATAGGTTGAGTATAATAAACCTTTATCAAATCATACCTATTTTCGTCTAATTTTATGATTTCATTTATCAGTGATTTATATTCAGATATTAGTATATTATCTCTAAGCTGTTTATTCATTCTATTACGATAAATTTCGCAAATCTTATGGAACTTAAATATGGCGCTGGCCGCTTTAACCGTAGAGGGCGTTGCAGATCCACGTAAAGTGGAGATCGATAGACACATCGCAAATTGATTGTAAATACGCAGTAGTTCACGAATAGTATTATGCTACAGTCACACAGACACTTTCGTTGTACTACGTCTGGGTTGCTTTCAAAAGTTTCTTTTTTTTTTCTGCGGATCCCCACTGATGCCTTTCCGTCATGGTCAGCGGGGGAAATTGTGATAATATCGATTATCCAATAAAACAAAGAAACATAATAAATGATTGAATAGAAGATGAAATAAGGATAAAACAGCCAAAACGTAACTATACGTAAGTGCCTGTCTGACTGCAGCATTACTTCAAAACTTTTTTTTTGTGCATCATTTCATAGCCTGTGGAATTTTATTTTTGACACATTTGCATTTCCTTTAAATATGCTTTTAGTATTTTTGCTTGTGTGATGTTTTTGGTTTTAAGGGAAGTTTAAAAGATCATATTGTGTTTTCGTTTCGTTATGTAGAGTTTTCCTTTTTTTAATTTCTATTGAAATAATCTTATACTATTTTCAGTTTCATACTAGTATTAATGAGTTTCGTGTTATTTTAATTATGTAATTCTGATAATAATATGT
>CALNVZ010003429.1:29152037-29174891 GCA_940671915.1 Paracentrotus lividus | reverse complement strand
GTTGTTACACAAATACCATATGTATGGTAATTGCTGTATTTTTTTTTTTTTTAACGATATACCATATGTATGGTTTGCTGTATGTTTTTTTTGCACAAATTACCACATGTATGGCACAAATACCACATGTATTGGAGCCTCTGTTACAATCGCCCCGTGTTACAATTATTGTCCCGGTCTCCCCTACCATCAGGGGCTGCGATTTCATGTGATGACGGTCAGGGGTGGGGGGAGAACGGAGTCCCCGGAATGGGAATTATTATAGACTCGAACGGAATAAGGCTTCCTAAATATTTGTTTACCCAAAATTCGAAATAGAATTATCTATTTCACATAATTTATTATGCAGAAACTAATGACAATTTTAAGAATATAAGGTTGGAACAAATAAAACATATTCCACAAAATACGACCTGAATACATAGTTGAATCGTTAAATCATTGTATTGCTATTTGTTTGTGAGCGCGAAGCGCGAGCTAAAAATTTTGCTCTATAATAACATTAATCATTGTATTCAGTAGCTGATAATCACTACTAGAAAATACAATTCCAAAGAGCGAGTGAAAATCTCATTAATCAACGTTTTACAATACATATATAAATATGTTTGTAATCCCTTTCTGAATATGGTCACTTTTTATAACGATACGGACCTGAAAACAAAGAATATAAAGAAACTTAAAAGTTTATTTCCATCACATTTGGACAAGTGGGCAAATACAAATTTATCCAAATTATTTAGAAAATAAAAACAAAAAGTAAAGCTTTGAAAATCAAGGGGATACGTCCCCCTGATTGACGCCAAATTTGGAGAGGAATTAATTATACACTAGATCGGAATAAATAAAGCACCCCAACGAGACATATAATATAGGCTAATATCCAAAGTTCACAATAGAATGACCTACCTCACACATTATGTCAAAGTTACAAATAAAGCGTTGTAACAAATAAAAGAATAAATGAATATAGGGACCTGAAGAAAGATTATTAGTTTAATTATTGTCTGGTGTTTTTGTTTGCAAGCGAAGCTTTTGACCTGAACTTGGTTCATTTTACGCACACTGTGCCTCTTCGTCTATTATATGTACATATATTATTGTTAAGCTTTAAAAATCGAGGGTGGACGATCCCCCAGAAATCAAAAATCGATGGGGGGGGGACTCGATCGTCCCCCCGTCCCGCACCCGGGACGCCGGCAATACCTACCGTATTGTCACAGGATATTTTTTTTTCTAAGGGATAGTTTCTTACAGGAATTGACTAAGTGGTGTTTGACCAAGTCGACTTGATTAGACGAAATGGGAATTAATTAGACCAAATGGTAATTTGACGAACTGATTGAAGACAAACATCCAACAGGGATGAAACCAACGGGCATTAGTCAAAGTGGATTTATGGCAGTTTACTGCTGAAGTTTGGTAGTCGTATGGTATTCCTGTGGTACTTCGTGTGGTACTATGATAATTAGCTCATTTGCATACAATGTTTTTGTATGCACAAATCAGTATTTTGTGAAGCTTACCTCATTAACTAGTAATTGCCTGCATATTAATATTTTTTCTTTAAGGGGAAATATATTTCCTAAACACAAAGTAACATCAAGAGCAATAGTTTTGACATTTGCATTATTATCAAGAGATATAGAAAATAACTAACTGTTACCCAAAATATATTTGCTAAATAGTGGTATATATACCAGAGTATGGTATCCTTGGGTGTCTAGCGGCAGTCCTGTGGTAACGGCGTGTGGTATCCCTAAATTAACGGCGTGTGGTGTTCCGGTCGTAACGGTATGTCATAATCCTGGTAACTGTGTGCGGTATTGATGTGTGGTACTAGTTTGGGATGCTATTAGGTATTTTTGCTGTATAGTACTCCTGTATGGTATTTTTTGTGGTACTTGTGCTAAAATACCATAGGAAATCCTGTGGTATTTGTGCCGAAATACCATAGGAAACCCTATGGTATTTTGTGTGGTATTAGTGCCAAAAAAACCATAGGAAATCCTATGGTATTTTGGCTGTATGGTATTTTATGTGGTATTTGTGCCAAAAATCCATAGGAATTCCTATGGTATTTTGGCTGTATGGTACTATCAGTATGGTATTTGTTGTATGGCCAAAAAATAGGAATCCTATGGTATTTGGCTGTATGGTATTTGTTGCCAAAAAAACCATAGGAAATCCTATGTTATTTTGGCTGTATGGTACTGCTGTATGGATTTGTGTGGTATTGTGCCAAAAAACCATAGGAAATCATATGGTATTTTGGCTGTATGGTACTTCTGTATGGTATTTTGTGTGGTATTTGTGCCAAAAAAACCATAGGCAAATCCTGTGGTATTTTGTATGGTACCGTTGCGTGGTACCACACGACATTTTTGTAAGGGTTGTGCCATACTTACACCATACAAATCATATTCACCGTGGGTACCATAGATGTATCACGGTCACATTTACATCTTTACATAGTAGTGTCGTGCCATTCTTCCCCCCCCCCCCGCCCCCCCCCCCAAAAAAAAGAAAAAAAAAAGGGTATGGTACTCACTTTCAGCACCAAGATCTTACCAAGGTATTCAGGGAAATACCATATTCAAGCGCGGCGATTTCATGTCACGACTGGGGGGGGGGACGGAAAGCCGATGGTGAAAAAATAATACACTAAAAATTCGCATACTCCGCACAATATGCAGAAACTAATTAAAATGTTTGCGAGCGCGAAGCGCGAGCCGAAAATTTTGCCTTATAAAAAACATTTAGCATTGTATTTGACATACATTTTACCTGTTTATTAGCTTTAAAAGCTGATCACTACATAAAAATATATTAAGCTTTAAAAATCGAGGGGGGGGACGATCCCCCCAGAAAAAAAATCGAGTGGGGGGGACGTCCCCCCCCCCCCCCCGTCCCCTCCCCCCCCCCGGATCGCCGCCAATGACCATATTACTACCATGAAATTACTATGGTCTATTAAAGGTATCCAGGGAATAACTATCAGTTCCATGTAACTGTATGGCACTTTTTACAAGGGCTTCGGCATTCTCTGTTCTATGTACTTTCCTCCTGTCTAGAAATTGATAATATATATATGATTATAACCCAATGTAATGATTAAGTGCATGATTTTCCGTTAAAAAGAAAATTAATAGCCCGAGAGAAAGGAGAAAGAGAGAGAAAGATAGAAAGAGAGAGAGAGAAAGGGAGAAAGAGAGAGAGAGAGAGAGAGAGAGAAAGAAAGAACAAGACGAGACATACATATTCACAAATAAAACCATTTAAAGATCTGCTCAGGCTACCATTATAATGGCAAAACAAAACTACGATTGATACGTTTAATTTACGTAGACTACACGGGGGTTTTCCCATAAAATTTTGTTTTCACGTTCAGTAGGTACGCATTGAATATTGGGCTGCATACAAATCCCACCTCCCACGATGGAGATGAATCATAGGCTCCTGAAACCTAGTAAGATTCAATATTTTCAATAACATTAGGCCCTTAAAGTGCTCTAACTATGAGCTAATCGAAAGGACCGTTATACATATCTTTATACATCGAGTTCTTATAAAAACTTGAATTTAGCCGTTGGAGCAGACCTGGCGTCCTCTTCTGACATTGATATTCCCCTTAAAAATAATTTTCGGATGATCATACTGTATTATTCTTTGTCTAATCTATATCAAACAGCTAAATACGAAGGTGTTATAACTAAAAATTCATTCCCATCCGTTTATGTATGGTGTTTTTATATCAAGTTGAAAAGGAACCCCGGCTGTTTTTGTTTTGTTTGTTTGTTTGTTTTTTCACCATGAACATTTATAATGACCTTTTGATCTCATCTTTCCAGTGGTATTATTAAAGCTTAAATTTCAAATTGAGTATATGAATATAAAAAAGGCCCAAGTCCATCTCTTGGCCAAATTGAGTTAACCATGGAAGGTTGTTGCTCGTACATGAGTTCATCTTGTGTACAATTTACAGCACTGAATTCTGCCCCGAAATGCCTGAAATTAATAAAAAAAACTATCTCAAGTCTCCATTGACTACACACAAAAATCATTCAGTTTTCTTGATTTACTAAAAATGAACTTTCATGGACTTTGGCTCTTTTTATATTCATACATTCAATTAATATCAAAGTTTAATGAAAAAAATTGTGAGATTTACTAATAATGTATGCATAAGCTTCAATAGTAGAAAACTGTAGGGTTCGATCCACGGCAGGGGCATTTCTGCAACCTTTTAATTAGAAATTATAATATATATTTCTCATGATTCATGGGCGCATGTTTTTAGTATGGAAGTATAACTTGGAAATATATTTATACGCCATTCCTAGGCATACATGTTGTGTGTCATTTAGAGCCATATATTGTTAACAACTTTTCAATATTCCGAAAAAGGATTTTTTTTTTTTTTTTTTTTTTTTTTTTTTTTTTTTTTTTTTTTTTTTTTTTTTTTTTTTTTTTTTTTTTTTTTTTTTTTTTTTTTTTTTTTCATTCCTGAGAACAAAAACTGACAAAACCCAGTCGTTCCCGAAACAAAAGGTTAAGGCAAAAAACAAAGGCCCCTTAATGAAATTTTGAGTGGTTATGATTATCAGTGAATAATACGATAAAGTATACGTTTCAAAGGGTACTACTGCAATTTGAAATAAGACCGAAATCCCTCAGAAAAAAATTAATAAGGATGTCATTGCCACGGAAGATTTATCCTATATTGCAAAAACATGTGAAAATACAAATTTTATAACACTGATGTCTTAAATTAAAGTCAGTTTATAATCATGATAATATTTCGATATTAATACAACACATTTTAACATGTATATATCATTTTTTTTTTTCTGGATAATCATGACCTCTTGTTTTTAGAGGGCATCCTACTTGAGGAAGGCAAATAATCGCTATTCTTTAGATATTGACCTTCTTACATGCCATTATATCGGGAGCTGATGTCAATTATTCCTTTGCCTTTCTTTGCATTTTTCAAGTACAACAAAACATGTTAACTTCCCAAATTTTATTTTGCGTAATGTTACACAAGAAGTAAGATGGTTTGTATTCTGCCCTTCAAACTTCCATGACCAGTAGACCTTACCCGAGATTTTTTTTAATCTATTTTTTATATCAGAGTTTAAGTTCATGCGTATGTGGAGACTGTATCAGTAAACCGCTTCAATCGTTTGTATATTGTAAAAATTCTCATGTTCAATGCTTCAATAGTTCGTATAACAGTTCTATGGGAAACCCAGATACCCGATCCCCACCCTCTCCACTTTAACAAACACGCGCACACAAAACGTTGCTGGCGCGACAAAACAAAATAGTACGGCAGAAAGAAAAAGAGTGAGAGGGGGAGAACCGGGAAGTTGAGCAAAAAAATACACATTCAAATTGATTTCATGTGAGACACGTGAAATGTCCATTTGCAAATATATTTAATGTCGTATATGACCAACGCATTGAGGCAAGATGGAAGGAGTAGGACGAATTGCATTCGGACTTTCCATGGCGTTGTTACACTTAGCACCGATGGTGATGACACAGGAAACATGTACGTGTACTGTTCAAGTTTTGTATTGTCTAAATTATATCAATAATTTTTAATTGTCGAGGTATTAAAACACGAAACGCCCTTAATTAAACGTACAATGAGACAGATACGAACCGAGAGGGACTTTATGATGTTATTTTAAAAATACTGTTATGCATAATATAATTTATGTGCATAATTATGAAGATATCCGTGAACTTGTATACGTAATCCAGGCAAAGTCTCAAGAATGGTCTGATTACTCAATCAATTTTCCTTAATGTAATATAATATAAGAAGAAGATATACAAGTGAAAGCAGTTTTAACTGCCTGCGATTGGTTTTTAGTCAAATCCAAATCCGAGAGCTTGGTACAAGTTTTACTTATAAACTTCTATCACGAGTATTGTTTAAAAAAAAAAAAAAATCCTTTTCACTGCACCTTACCAATTATTTTCGATATTCGGACAAGAATTTAAAACCGTTTCTCTTATGCACTGGACAGAAATTATTGCTGTTGGTTGCGATCAAACGCAAACATTCCTAATTATATTTAGGTTATTATTGCTAATTCATATTGTTCTTCTTTTATATCAGCTTGTCAAGATATGGCGATCGTTTATCAAGGCTTTAATCTGCAATGTAGCCAAGCTCTTGGTTTTCTACCAAATGCGTGTGAGTGTCGAGTAACCGGAGCATACCCTGAACACTGTTCGCAATTCCTTGCAGCCTGTCCACGCACGTGTGACTTGTGTGATCAACATTTGACTACGAGTAAGTGTATTGCATTTCAAATCCGTGTCCACACCTACCCCTTCTTACATCGACTCGGACAACTACCCCCAGGACCATGATTACTACCAGTAGGATTAGTCATAATGATTGTGTAATTATCGTTTGAGTAGTTTTCTGAAGCCAATTGACCTGGCAAATAGTTTTCCGGAGGGTATTGTATTTGAGGACAGTTTTCTGGCGTGGAGTTCTCCAAGAATTGTCCCAGTCATTTATTCAAGCAAGACCGAACTGATCCTCACTGAATGGCGTCTCTGTTTGTATGTTCCAAAAGCTAGTTTTAAAAATATACTTCTTTATGTTACTGTAAATAGTACGGAGTATAAGATGAAGTATATTTCAGTGTACATTAGCCTATGAATTACGT
The DNA here is from genome assembly GCA_940671915.1 of Paracentrotus lividus. NCBI lineage: Eukaryota > Metazoa > Echinodermata > Echinoidea > Camarodonta > Echinidae > Paracentrotus > Paracentrotus lividus. Next base: position 29,168,193 of record CALNVZ010003429.1, on the reverse strand, counting down.
TTGTTACTGAAAAAAAAAACTAAGATATTTTGAGTTTCAAATCTTTCAAGTGGGCATATTTTACAAGAATATTATTGCATTATAAGTTACGAACAGGGCCATACTTAGAAGACTTGAGTAGTGCTGTGTTAGTATTCTGTTTGTTCATATTTGCTTTATAACTAGCTACTGGAGAACAACTTATGGGGAGGGGGTGTTTTAATTATACAGTGCGCACTAAAAAAAAAAAAAAATATATATATATATATATATATATATATATATATATATATATATATATATATATATATATATATATCCATTTTTAGAATGATCATGTTCCAAACACCTCCTTTGGCTGTTCGTATGTGATATATATATTTGAAGATGAACTCCCCATCTTGTATTGATACGTTAATTAGAATACAAATATAACCTAGAAGCGAATAACCTGCAAATAAAGTTGACATTTACAGAATACATTCTATGCAAGTTTGTAGAAAATTAAAATACAATAGGATTGCGCGAGATGATGTGTGACACTATAGTGAGGGATTTCACTTGGTGTTTTGTCCTTCAGATACTGCGTTTTTCCTTAAAGAAATTGAAATGTCTACATTTCATCATAATTACATGAGCACAACGAAATGTCAGATTTACAATGTTTGCTGAAATAATCCATTTGGATACGTTATTACTGTATATTAAAGTATTTATGTAATCACGTATTTAATGATAAACTACAATTCTTAGGCCTTTCGATATCCTCTTTTGTATAACTGAATTATTGCATTATACAACATTGAGAGTAAAATTTTAAAAATCGTTGGGAATTGGTGGATATACAGAATGAGTCAACGAAAATGTCCTAACATGTTGTATATAGTTATCTAGCGAAAAGTATGAACGTTTAATCATAGGTTTTATGATGTCTTGGTAGAGTCCTCCTCCTAGCATGTTGGTATGATCTTTTATTTGGATTTTTGCACGCAGAAGATGGTAAGATCTCACTTGCACCGTGTGCCTGGGTGAAAAATAAACAAATTGAGAATGTATTAATTATGTGCACACACAAAGACACACATGCACACAAACCCTAATTTACACATACACAAATTACATACACACCCATATTCTCACCACACACACCCAAACACACCTTCCACACACATACATACACACCCATATCCTCAACAAACACACACCCACACACACACACACACTCACACACACACGCACACTCACCCTCACATTCACTCACAAAAGGTTGGTACAGGGATTTACTACGTCCCAAGCATTCAGTGATGGTACATAGAACGTAAAATATGAAATTTTATTGTGAATTGTTTACTGAGTGCGTGGGTGCGTGTGTTTGAGGGAGGATGCGTGAGTGTGTGTGTGTGTGTGTGTGTGTGTGTGTGTGTGTATGAGTGGTGAAAGTAAGGAGATATGTGTGTGGGTAAATGTGTTTATATTTTCTGTCAACATTTCTTTTGAATCTTCAACCAGCCACTTGGCGCAAGAAAGATCATACCCAACCTTTAAAGATTGTATGTTAATCATTCATGCGTGCAAAGATCCTAATGAAAATGGTACCAACACATGCTAGGAAGACGACTTTACCAAGACATACCATGAAACCCATTGAATGTTCAAACTTTTCACAAGACACCTTCAAAATGATGGGACAATTTCGTATTGACTCACTGTATATGTTTAATATGATAGAAAGTGAGTGAGGTTTCTAATCTAAATTCATCCGGAAGCTCTTGTTACAACATTAAAATGAATCGTTTCCAAAAGGAATCTAACTTTGCATTCTCATTCCATAATCATTTTTTTTTTTTTTTTTTTTTTTTTTTTTTTTAGTTTGAGGAAGTAATGTACAATATTTTGATAATAGAGGAGGCGATAACATCACTAACGATGCAACAATAAAATAACACAATACAATGCGAATTAAATTCCTGGAACACAATGTGATATTTGGACAGGCACGGCGAACCTGATTAGAAAAAGCAAAAAATAAAAATAGATAAATAAATAAATACTACTAATAATAATAATTAATAAACAAAAATATGTTGTGTTGGATGAGTTTTATTTGAAACATTAACGTAGTGTATAATGTACAATAATAAATCAAATAATTAAATTTAAATTATTTTGCCCGTTCCACTTAGGTTTGAAAATGAGGGGGGGGGGGAATGTCAATCAATCAGTTCCAGATGAATAGAGCGAATTTGTTATGAAAAGTGTAACATAGTACATCTGATCTGAGAATATAGCTTTCTGTATCTAACATCTTTGTTACTTCTTACTCTACGATGACACCAATGATTCGTTTTCAAAAAGAGTTTAACTTTGCATTCTCCTCCCATAATCAATTCTTTTTCTGAGTTGGTTTGAGGAAGTAACGCATATTATTTGGGAAGTAGAGAAGTCAATATCAACTATCGGTGTAACAATAGCAGAACACAATGCAATGTAAACTAAAGCCCGGGAACACAATGTGATATTTTGCCAATAACTGCCAACTTGAATAACCTTGGGTATTTTGATGTTTGTTTTTGGATCTCCGTGGAGATCAAAAGAAAAAGAAAAAGAAGTGCTGAACATTTATTTATGCGTTTTATTTATAAACTTTGAGTGTTGTACTACGTACAAGAATTTATAAACTATTGTTCTTGAGTAAACGTGGGTCTTTTAATGTCTCTAGCGCATAATAATTGTGATAATACACATGATAGTAGTGGTTTTAGGTAGCTTGTTAAAAATCATCAATGATCCTGTTTTATAAGAAATGATAAGTAAATGTTGAAATAAAACGTTTGGTGTTTTTCAAAAACAAGATTTTACTTTAACTCATTCCGCTTTTATTGGAATGCTTAATTTTGATATGCTTCCTTTTTTTTTCTATACAAATAACACTTTACCTAATTAACTTGTGTAAACATCATATTATCATATAATTTTGCGAATAAATTGTTTGCACCTGTCTTTTAAGATTGAACCCGAGCGAGAGTTCATGCTTTACCATTAATATTTTTCTTTGACCAATCAGAAAACAGTACTTAGATGACGTCACACGAATTTGAAAATATTTTTATCGAATTCTACGAGTCTGAAAACCCCAGACTGACCTCTAATATGAACTTATTATGTGGTCTTCAAAGAAAAAAAAGTTTTGGCGCAGTTTGAGGTGATTCTGGCCCACTGTGCGGCGGGTCGCACTGGTATAGTAAGCATGATCATAATAAATTTTTATTTTAAATATAATCAATTATTTTAAAGCCGAAGCCGTTCCCGGCGTCATTACTGTAACTTCTCCTCATTCTCGTGTCATGCCTGATGCTTCTTCTTCGACTTCATCACCTGTATTGAGTACTGGATCAACAATTGCTGCAAGTAAGCTTGATTTAATGTTTTATATTATAGGAGGTTTCCTATACTGGTCAAGTGTAAATCAATCATTTTATTATTAAACGTGGGTCTTTTAATGTCTCTAGCGCATAATAATTGTGAAGTAGAGAGGGCGACATATAAAAATATAACAACTTCAAAAATACCCTGGCTGTCCCACTAAGGTCTGAATAAGAAAAGGTCGTTTAATGACATGTTTCAACTTCTAATAATCTAAAGCTGATCCTGCTAGATTAGTTTTGGGTGTACTACAGGGATCAGGTAAAGGCCCCGTCCTTTTCTCACTTTGCCTGGGTGGTCACAAGCAGATTATAATACGTCATTATTCAAATTATTACTTTTAAGAACGTAATATCCAAAAGCATGCATCACTCTTACCTAACTATACCAACACCATTGATATTTTTCAAAAAATTGTTGTGGTTTTATTTGGTTTCACATTTCTGGACCTTCCTTCTTGAATCATTAAATTGATTTAAAATGCTGATTTTATTTTTGAATAACGTTATCAAAATCCATCTGTTTAAAATTGATTCCAGTAGTTTCTTTTCATGACCATCTAATGGTTTCGTTATTGTGTATCACTTTCATTTCCTGTAAAATAATAAATAACAAGTTATTCATACGTGAATCGTTGGTTTATACACATGATAGTAGTGGTTTTAGGTAGCTTGTTAAAAATCATCAATGATCCTGTTTTATAAGAATTGATAAGTAAATGTTGAAATAAAACGTTTGGTGTTTTTCAAAAACAAGATTTTACTTTAACTCATTCCGCTTTTATTGGAATGATTAATTTTGATATGCTTCCTTTTTTTCTATACAAATAACACTTTACCTAATTAACTTGTGTAAACATCATATCATCATATAATTTTGTGAATAAATTGTTTGCACCTGTCTTTTAAGATTGAACCCGAGCGAGAGTTGACGGCGCACAGTGGGCCAGGCGTTAGTAAAAGTGCGCCAAAACTTGGATTTGGTGATCAAAACAAATTCGTTTTTTTATGTTCTGAGTAAAGAAAACAACCTCTTGAACATCTCCATGTAATATTTCATCTTTAAAATGCTTTTAGTTGGTTATTTTTCCTCGAAAGTACCAGTAACTCCCTATCTTGGGGAAAATCTAGTGTAATTGACGCTTTTTAAGTTTTTTTTTAAGGTTTTAGCCCCATAAAATGTTCAATCCACTTCAAAATTTATTTGCATGTTTAAAAATACATATTCTAGCTTACCCTAAGATATAAAAACAAAATCTTGCCCCTTTCAGAAGAAATTTTAGAAGAAACCGAGAAATTATGGCAGAAAATTACATAATTTTTTTCATGCGGAGATATGTGCATTATTGCCGTCGATTGCCGCGCTGAAAATACTACATATGTCTTTGTTATAGTTTAAGCTTTACACAGATACCAAATTTGGCTGCCAGTTTTTGCCTATTTTTGAATTACAACCAATTTTCCGTCCGACCGTTTGCTAAATTTATTGCCAAAAACTGCCAAATTAGTGAAAAACAGCCGCGCCGCACAGTGGTCCACGTACAATCAAAACTGCGCCAAAAAAATGGCAATTTTAATTTTGTTCATGCTTCAAGCAAAGATTACAAACTCTGTATCAAGTAGGTGCAATATTTTTTCTTAAAAATAATTTTGAGTGGGTCATTTCGCTTCAAAAGTATCCCAATTTTCACTTTAAGGGTATATTTTGTGTAAATTACAAATTTGATAATGTTGAACAATTTTCACTGAACGGATTTTGTGATTTACTTCAAATTGAAATCGCCAGTCTCAGAATAGATACTATAACTAATTTTAGAGTTTAAAGGCAAACCCTCATTAAATTCTGAGGTCATTTTTAAAGAAACGGGGGGAAAATAGGGAAAATTACAATTTTTTTTTTCTTCATACTCCTGAATGGTCACTATTGCTGCCTATTGCTTCGCTAAAAATACCCCGAGCCCTTTATTATAGTTTATACCTTACACTGATACCAAATTTGGCTACCACCTTCAGTCACTTTTTGAGTTAGAGCCGATTTTCCACTAATATGTTTGCCTCTATTAACGCCAAAATCTGATATCAAAGATTATTATGTCTACAAAAATCTAAAATATTTATATACCGCTTTAATTACTATTTACTACTTTAATTTCCATAATTTATCAAGTAGGGAAAAAACCTATTGTACTACAATTTCTATTTGCAAATGTGTTAAATACCCACACTGGGGCAATAAAAAACACATTTTTTCATGACCTCAATGAAACTAACGAAACGGCGTAGTTTGGTCCTTATTAACTTATACTAAATTAAAATGAATGAAGTATAATGCATCCATGTCTCATCTATTAAGAAAACAGTATTTTAATGACGTCGAATAATTTAAAAATGCTCCAATTGTATCCCGGTGGTCTATAGAAGCCCCTTTCATGTCTTATTTATACAAGTTAATCAGAAAAAGAACGTTTTGCGGAGAAATATGCCTTAACAAATCAGAAAACGGTATTTAAATGACGTCATAGAAATTTCCAAGTACTCTCATTGTATTTCTTATGATTTGAAATCCCATATTAGTCACATTCACCAAAGCAAAATGATAATTTTCATGCTTTACCATTAATATTTTTCTTTGACCAATCAGAAAACAGTACTTAGATGACGTCACACGAATTTGAAAATATTTTTATCGAATTCTATGAGTCTGAAAACCCCAGACTGACCTCTAATATGAACTTATTATGTGGTCTTCAAAGAAAAAAAAAGTTTTGGCGCAGTTTGAGGTGATTCTGGCCCACTGTGCGGCGGGTCGCAATGGTATAGTAAGCATGATCATAATAAATTTTTATTCTAAATATAATCAATTATTTTAAAGCCGAAGCCGTTCCCGGCGTCATTACTGTAACTTCTCCTCATTCTCGTGTCATGCCTGATGCTTCTTCTTCGACTTCATCACCTGTATTGAGTACTGAATCAACAATTGCTGCAAGTAAGCTTGATTTAATGTTTTATATTATAGGAGGTTTCCTATACTGGTCAAGTGTAAATCAATCATTTTATTATTATTTTCTTTCCTAATCTCATAACTCGTTAAAGGCATCATCATTTCTTTAAATGAAGATGATGGTTATGATTAATATTAAATCTAGTGATTCCTATACATAGGCAAGTTACCAACGGCTTATGTCCACGTCCCGTTTCGCTCAACGCGGACCGCCTTGCGGCCGGGGATTATGAACCGAATTATATCGTTCCTTACAACCACCCCGACCCCCACATTTACTAAATACCCCCTTGTTTGTGTGTATAATAATTATTTTTATTATGTATTATCATCATGTCAATTTCATTGAAATTTTCGCACAGATGTGAGACTGGTCAACGGTATATCGTCGGGAGAGGGGAACGTGGAGGTGTTCCGATCCGGACAATGGGGCCCAATTTGTGATGATGGCTGGGACATAACAGATGGTCACGTGGTCTGCCAGAGTCTTGGATACGATCATGCTCTTGGAGTCACGAGGCAGACTGAATTCCTCCCGAGTCTTTCCCTGGCACAAATGAGTAATGTCCGATGTCTCGGGAATGAGTCCAATATACTGCAGTGTATGAGCGACACCCCGGGATTTGGTTGTGGATTTGCGAACCAGGCTGGTGTTAGATGCTCATGTAAGTTTTATTGTGTTTTCGATGGCCTAAAGGACGTATTTTCCCCCATAAATCTGAGCTGTGTTGTCCTTCATGCTGTCACTGCATGCAATAATAGGCACCTTTCTATCGCCAGACCGAACGTGAAGCTACTACGAGTGACGTCATATTTGTCACTGCGCGTGCCCCAACTCTTCACCTCACGTTGCCTTCCAAATCTGAGGACGGGAGTTGGGGGAGATTTCCCCGATTCCGCGTTGTCGCGACAACGACACCGTGAGTGCAGAATTAAAAAATGATGGAATCATTAAAAATTACACTAGAAATGATGGAAGAGAAAGTGAAAGAAGGTGCAAAAAAAAAACTAAAACAAAACTAAAACAAAATCCCTCCGTAGACTAATTAAAATGGCATCATTTAAGCGACCGATTAGCTTCAAAATAACAGGCGATTCCTATCTGGCCTACATGTCTATAATTCATAATACAGCATTAGCTGAAAGGGAAAATTGTTAATGTAATATGCATTTTATCCATCTTAATTGCACAGAAAGCCTATTGCACCAATGAATGATGCTATAAAGTACAACATGACTTATTGATATAACTTACATTTGTTGATAAGAACAAACATAAATTGAAAAGCCTATATGCAAAAGGGCCCAAATCCGGTTTTTATCATTTGACATTTGTTTCCTTCTTTAAATAGACATTCAACATGTGCATTCAACTGACTATAGTCTAACTCCAAAAAGATTCAAGAAGTTTATTAAAAATTGGCATGACATTTGCGTTTTCATGCAAAAAGGACAAAGTCCGAAACACTTTTCATGCAAAAAGGACTAAATCCACTTTTGCTCATTCTTCATAAATCAATATTTTCTTATTTTACCCAAATCTATGCTTCCATTCAGAACGTTCTTCTACTATGTTTAAGAGTCATCAATATAAGTAACACAAATAACAGTTAAAACAATCATGCACTTGTATTTATTTCATATGATTTTTTCTTTTTTCATATATTTTTGGATTTGGTCCCTTTTGCATGAAGTGTCCTGAGGGGTAACAAATGTTTAACATGAACATATTAGTACTTTTCTCTTCCCCTACACTTCCTATTGTTAGTCTAGATGTTTAAATGACTTACTGTTCTGTTTACTAGTTATATGTAGTGCTTTTGCCTGATATAGCACCAACTTGAAATTAGTTTTCATGCAAAAGGGACGAAATCCACAAAAATGATAAATTAAAACACATGTGTAGGATTTTTTTTTAATGTCATTTTTGTTACCTATATTGATGACTCTCATACCTAGTAGTATAACTTTCTGAATGGAAGCATAGATATTGGTTGTATAAAAAAAAACACAAAAAAAAACGTTGATTTATGAATAATGAGCAAAAGTGGATTTAGTCCCTTTTGCATAAAAACTGTTCAATAAGTAGCATAAAGTGAATTGTATTTTATTCCTTTATATTACATGGTTCGAAAATAATAATATGACTCGCAAATGTTCAAGTTTCACCGGAAAATTACCATTATTATTACCATTATTGTTACATTTAGAATTACTATTATTTTCTCATTTTGTAGATTGTAATGACTTGCATGAGCAATGTGATTACCTATCCGGAAATAGTGCCTGTCAGTCAGACACTGACATTCTGCTCATTTGCCCACGGAGTTGTGATATTTGTTCTGGGCCAAAAATATCGGGTGAGTATAAGAAACAAAAATGATGTAGATTAGGCCTGAAAGCTGCTGAGAACTTGGCTAGATACAGGGTTGCATGGAGGAGGGTGACTCATAGGAGAGCAAAGGGACACACCGTCCTACGCCCTTAAGTCAGTAATTTCTAAGGGGGGAATTTAAATTTTAAAGTTTAAAAAGTTAAAATTTGCAGCTTCACACTATCAATATTTAAGGTCAGATTGACCTTTGCTCGGTTAAGTGGGGTCAAAGACAGATTCTTGTTCAATATGGTTAGACGATAATATTAATCATAATATATTTTGGATATTTCTATTTTTAATTTGCTGTAGGGCCGCTTGTTATTTCTTGAACAATCCGAGTTCCTCTCTTAAAAAATTCAACGTTATTTTTTATTTCTTAACATAGTTGCAAACTCTTCAAAATCAGAGGACTGCGTCACAGGTCACTGTTACACAACCCCTTCGAATGGTAAAAGAAAAATCCTTAAAACTGTCTCGTAACTATGCTAACTGCTGATTATTTTTATACGTTCTGCTCGATCATTATAAGTATTATGTCTCTCCTAAAACTGCTTTGCAAATAAATTATGGCCAAATGTATCAATACAAAGGCAAAAAGGTAAAATAACCGAAAACCAACACCCAACGGGATAAGAAAACGATTCTGACGTGCCTTTGTTCAGCAAAACTAGTATGTAAAAAACTTTAATGTTTGAAAAAAAATTGAATACATTTATGTTGTTTTCAAAATGAGAAGCATTGGACAGAAGTGTATAAATATATATTATATAGGCGAAAGAATAACAAGACGAAACGGACGTTGCTTTATTTGGGACAATTTTTCGGCTATTTAGCCTTCTTCGTGGAATCTTTAAACAAGTAACCAAAACCAAACATATAAATAGTACTTAAAAATTATTTCTGCTTACATGAGTATTACAAATGAAAAAAAAAAGCAAAATGTATATACGCACGCATACATATTTCAACTATATAAACGTATGAAATGTATTCCAATCATACCAGGAAATAAAATAATGATAACTATTCTTCCGTATACATTTGTTTACAAGAATCCAGAGCCCTGTTAATGAGTAGTTTCCTCCTTACACGTTTTATATAAATATATATATATATATATATATATATATATATATATATATATATATATATATTAGCAAATAATCAAAACTGCAATTGCAGAAAGTGCACAACTAAAGGAGCCGAAGAACCCTCCTCGGATGAAACAGCCTGTACAACTAAAAGCAAACCTTTCATATCTGTAACCATTTATATATATATGCAGCAATGGAAATACCCACATGAAAAACAACCCGGGGTTGGGCACCCCCGGAGTGACCAACCCCGGGTAGACAAGGAAACTTAGTCATGTTTCGCATGTATACAGTATCATTACACAGTAGCATGATTATTTACAATAGGGCCTGCAAGTTTTCCATCGTAATCTCCATAAGCATTTGGTAGACTAGTCATTGCCTTCATGATATCAATTTCGTCAACTACAAAAGCTGTACAAGCTGTCAAGCAAATGTAGTTTAAATGATATTCAGTTGCTTTGAATGTCGAATTCAATGTTTGATCAAAACTCCTTCGTTTGATTGCTCTTCTCTTGTTGGTCAATACAATAATGAAAATAACATAAGGGAGGAATTTCGGTTATTGGAACAGCCGAAAAGTTGGTATAGCCTTTATCAAAGGCGATAACTTTAAGTAATATACGTCTACCCTAGGTTGACAAAATGGCCCCATCTGCCCATAGACAACTTTGGGTTGACAACAAACTAAAATCTAGAAGATGCTTGTGATGTTGAGAGTTGGCATTGTTGTCTACCCTGGGTTGACCAAATGGCATCATAGACAACCCTGGGTTCACAACAAACTAAAATCTAACGTTAGATGTGATATTGACAGTTGGCATTGTTGTCTACCCTGGGTTGACCAAATGGCATCATAGACAACCCTGGATTGACCAAGTGGCATCATCATGATCATAGACAACCCTGGGTTGACAACAAACGAAAATCTAGAAGATGCTTGTGATATTGACAGTTGGCATGGGTGTCTACCCTGGGTTGACCAAATGCCATCATAGACCACTCTGGTTTGACAACAAACTAAAATCGTCATCCTTAGAGCAGTGTACCATTTTTAGTTTCACGTAAGTTAAAGACTAACTTTCATATGTCCCTGTTCAAGCTGTAACGGTAGATTCAGTCGATGGCTTGCTTCAAAAAAAAAAAATCCAGTTCTGGAAAACTAAAGTTAGATGCAGCTACACAGCGCAGTACACCACGGCCACATTCTGCACAACACACTCAGTCAGCGAGCTCGCAAGCTCAGCTAGCTAGCAAGAACTACGGTACCGTACCACTAGCAAAGAACCTGCGTAGCACTATCGCTGCTAGCGCGAGCATGCAACCCATCTAGCTCCTTGCTGGAATTAGTCTACAATGTACGTATAAATAAGCATGCCATTTCCAATCGCTACCTATAGCGCCTTTGAATAAGGCTATATCGTTTACGAATACCTTTTTCGGCTTTTGTAATAACCGAAATTGCTCCCTAATGCTATTTTCGTATTATATCGACCATGAAGCGAAGAGCAATCGAACATTGAATTAGACATTCAAAGCAACTGAAAAATTCGTTTCAACTAAAGTTCTTGTCATCTTGTACAGCCACATCAAATAATAGATCTATGCAGTTGATGAAATTGATATCATGAAGGTGATGACTACCAAATGCTTTTGGAGATTACGATGGAAAACTAGAATGCCCTATTGTCATGATTGTAATGCTACTGCATGTGTAATGCTACCTGTATATACATGAGAAAAATGACTAAGTTCCCTAGTCTACCCAGGGTTGGTCACCCCGGGGGTGCCCAACCCCGGGTTGTCTGTCATGTGGGTATTTCCATTGCTGCATATATATATATATATATATATATATATATATACCGAGTGAGTCAAAAAAAACTTTACACCTAGAAAAATGTCAATAAAAAGAAAACCAATTTATAAACCCTAAATTATTTTACATATTCTGAAAGAGTAACTCCTCTCGCATCTTCTGGTATCATTTTCGTGTTTCGTGTTTTACGCTTGAATGAACACAACGCATTGTTTGTGAACATGCAAATTTCGAATTGTGCCAGGGTGGGGATGAAATTGAAACAACAAAAGCCGACAAAAAAAAGCAACTCCATCATGAATAAAGAAGCATAACTTTTTAACGAAAATGTTTTCCGCTTAATAACTTGGCAGGGGTGTTGTTACACATATTGAGTACATTTTGTATGAAAATGAGATAAATATGTAGAGTAAGGCATGAGTGAGCACACGTCAAAGACAAAATTATCTCTTTTCAAAAGTATAAGGAGGCGTTTTTAGGTCTGTCAGTGGCAATTTACTCTTTGATGTGTACTCATTCGTGCATTACTTGACGAGTCAATCTTATTTTCATAGGAAATGTAGTCAATATGTGTAACAACAGCCCTGCCAAGTTTTTAAGCGGAAGACATTTTCGTTAAAAAGTTATGCTATTTTATTCATGATAGAGTTGATTTTTTTTGTCAGCTTTTGTTGTTTCAATTTCATCCCCACCCAGGTACAATTCGAAATTTGCATGTTCGCAAACAATGCGTCGTGTTCATCCAAGCGTAAAGACATACCACACAAAAATGGTACCAAAAGATGCGAGAGGAGTTACTCTTTCAGAATATGTAAAATAATTTAGGATTTATGAATTGGTTTTCTTTTTATTGACATTTTTCTAGGTGTAAAGTTTTTTTTGACTCACTCGGTATATATACAGGGCGTCCCAAAAAGAACTATACACTTTTGAAATGGCTGCCAAATAAAAAATATATGATTTTAGGTAATGAAATTTACATGTATGGAAAGCTCATTATTCAAACTTTCATATGACACAAAAAAGTCTGAAAATAAGTCATGCATGAATGAGGAGCGTTCACTTTTGTAAAGGGTATGGAAATTAGGGTGCGCAGGAATTGCCCTACCAATTTGTATGGAAAGGAAAGTCATTTGGAGCTTATGGCATTGAGGATGATATGCAGAATTACTGATCAATTATGATGAGTTGGGGTTTGCTAAGTGAAATTTGTGGAATTGGGGATTACAATTTCATGCATGAGTGAACAGGAATATGTATTTCCTATTATAGCATTGTAACTTTACAAGTTTTATTCAGTGGTGTGTTAAGTGGTAGTCAGGATGGGGTGCAGAACCGGTGAGATGCAGGGTAAGATTTTTGATCACTTTTGAAATAACTGTATGAAGATGATGTAATGCTTGATTGATTAGTTGAAACATTTGGAGACTGGTACCATGTTGATTAAGTGATTGCTAGCTGGGTGTTGATTGTCTAATTTATGTGACTGATTGATTGATAGATTGTCATCAACCATCCCAATTTGGGTAAATGTGAGTAGAACGGAATGCGGGGAGGTAGTCGGGATATTTGGAGTAGAAACCAATGAATATGAATGGTCAAAAACACACCCATGCAAAAAAAAAAAGAGAGATAGATAGAGAGAGAGAGGGAGTGAGACAGAGAGAAAAAGAAAGAAGAGAGAGGGAGGAAGACAAAGAGAGAGAGAGAGAGAAAGAGAGATGAAAGAAAAGGAAGAAAGAGAGAGAGATTAAACACACCACTGAAGCACCTCACTAAATATACCTTGGAAAGTTACAATGTAACAATAGGAAATATGTATTCCTGATCACTTGTAATCCCTAATTCCACAAATTTCACTTAGTAAATCCCAACTCATCATAATTTATCAGCAATTCTGCATTTCATCCTCAATTCCTTTAGCTCCAAATGACTTTCCTCATACAAATTGGTAGGGCAATTCCTGCGCACCCTAATTTCCATACCCTTTACAAAAGTGAACGCTGCTCATTCATGCATGACTTATTTTCGGAATTTTTGGTGTCATATGAAAGTTGGGATAATGAGCTTTCAAAACATGTAAATTTTATTACCTAAAATCATATATTTTTTATTTGGCAGCCATTTCAAAAGTGTATAGTTCTTTTTGGGACGCACTGTATATATATATATATATATATAAACACAACACAAAAAGAAAGTTCCCCCTATTTCAAATATGAATAATTTTTGAAATAGGAGGAGTTAAAAAAATATAATTATATGTCCATGTAAGGAATTTAATTTGCTACCAGGGGAGCGAATTTTAGGAAAAAATCACAAAGCCATGCTTCAGTGAGCAATGGTTGAATGCAAAAATGTCATTTTTTGAAGTTCACAGGCCTAAAACCACAACTTTGATTCATATCAAAGTGATATCGGACCATTTTTTAGATTTTAAACATTTCACGCATCAGAATGTACGCAAAACATGCTTCCAAAAATACGGAAAGGACATTTGCGTACAATTTCACGGTTGAGTGAGCATGCAGCAAACAATGCCAAAACTGCGATTGTTACTGCTTTTTCATGGTAAAATTGATAAAATATGATGGGATTCATGTCTAGGAAGAGTGTTTTTAACTTTTGCAAAAAAATTAAATCAATTCACGGTTGAATGAACAACACCATAAAATACCATGTGAAAAATACTAAGTATAAGTATTCTTTCCATTTTGTACACTCAAAATCATGTGAATATCTGTTTTTGTATTATTTGTATGACCGGTGCACGTGTGTACATGATCCTATTTATTGCATTTGTGTAAAAATTCGTGCTTCAGTGAGCACGTGGCACTGGAAAACCTGTTTTTTGATAATATATGAGAAAAACGTGAAAAAAGGAAGAAAGTTTGCGGCCCTGGCACGGCCTTATGGCACGTCCGATTCTCTCCAAGTTTCAAGATTTAACTCACAGTATAACAAACAAAAAATTGACAATGAAAATGGGCAATATTTGACTTTTGTCCACTTTTTGTTCAAACTCTATACATAAAGTCAATGGGGGAAATCAATAGTGAACAAAAGTCCTATATTGCCCTTTTTCATTGTCAATTTTTTGTTCGTTATACTGTGAGTTAATTCTTGAAACTTGGAGAGAATCTTTAAGAGGTCATTAACTAACAGGAACGTAGGTCAAATTAAGAATCGGACGTGCCATAAGGCCGTGCCAGGGCCGCAAACTTTCTTCCTTTTTTCATGTTTTTCTCATATCTTGTGTTCACTGAAGCATAAAAAAAAATCGGGATTTTTGCGAAAATGAAATCAAATGAATACTTTCAAACGAATTGTTATGGTTAAGCAAAGTAAGCAATTTAATTTTGGTCTCTAAATAAAAAAACAGGTTTTCCAGTGCCACGTGCTCACTGAAGCGTGAATTTTTACAAAAATGCAATAGGATCATGTACACACGTGCACCGGTCATAAAAAATACAAAAACAGATATTCACATGATTTTGAGTGTACAAAATGGAAAGAATACTTACTTAGTATTTTTCACATGGTATTTTATGGTGTTCATTCAACCGTGAATTGATTTAAACTTTTTGCAAAAGTTAAAAACACTCTTCCTAGACATGAATCCCATCATATTTTATCAATTTTACCATGAAAAAATAAGTAACAATCGCAGTTTTGGCATTTTTTGCTGCTAGCTCACTCAACCGTGAAATTTTACGCAAATGTCCTTTCCGTATATTTGGAAGCATGTTTTGCGTACATTCTGATGCGTTAAATGTTTAAAATCTAAAAATTGGTCCGATATCATTGAATCAAAGTTGTGATTTTAGGCCTGTGAACTTCAAAAAATGACATTTTTGCATTCAACCATTGCTAACTGAAGCATGACTTCATGAATTTTCCTAAAATTCGCTCCCCTGGTAGCTAATTAAAGTCCCTACATGGACATAAAATTATATTTTTTTTAACTCCTCATTTTTCAAAAATTATTCATATTTGAAATAGGGGGAACTTTCTTTTTGTGTTGTGTTTCTATATGAATTGAATTGGAACGAGGGATAATTTTGGATTTCATAAATATAGCCCAGTGAACGTTCACTATTTATTATAGTAAAAAGACCCCTAGATATTTGGCCTTGCCTAATCTGGTTTTATCTTTGCCAAATTTTTGGTGCTAATTACGCTATTGTGACGTACGTTGTTACTCCGCGTATCCATTGTTATGAGCTTTTGTGCACACCATTTTACTCTTACTGTAGGCGCAATAAGGCAAACGATATAATCGATACTCTCTCCTACAAAAACCGAAAATTATATTGTACATATGTACAGTATAACAAATTGAAGGTAGGTCACGTGGTACTGATCTATCCAATGACGTTGCACATTTTTATACTACTTTTTACAATATATATATATATATATATATATATATATATATATATATATATATATATATATATATAT
>CALNVZ010003429.1:29127707-29152022 GCA_940671915.1 Paracentrotus lividus | reverse complement strand
TATATATATATATATATATATATATATATATATATATATATATATATATATATATATATAATGTAGAAAAAACTCAATTCGATTTAAAGTATCGTGTGCACCGTATCTGACTTATGTAATGTTCTCTGTTAACAGAAGTACGATGTCTTCCGGCTGTTGACCTGTGCGTTGGGATCGACTGGATTGGAGGTGTGTCACCGAACTGTGCGATATGCCTGCTTTTCTGCCACTGCTACTGCTACTACTACTACTACTACTGCTACTACTACTACTATTATTCGTAAAAATATTACATCTAACTACTACTACATCTTTCTTTAATACCTACTAGTACTACTACTACTACTACTACTACTACTACTACTACTACTACTACTACTACTACTACTACTACTTCTACTACTACTACTGTTACTACTACTTATTCTTCAACTGCTATAACTACTACAGCTTATACTAACTACTTATACTAGTAGTACTACGACCACTGCTAGGGCAGGGCGGGGTGTCCCGCATGGGTAATATCCGTGTTAACAAAATAATAATATTACATACTCTACATGGAAAATATAAAACCTGGTAAAAAGAAATTATATAATAAATAAATCAAGTGTTTTTATAATTATTTTTATTTATTTATTACTATTCTTTAAAAAAAAAACCATTAGAAGAAATTAATAGAAAATAAGCAAATTGATTTAAAATTGAAGTAAACTCACTTTTCCACTATTATATCAGGGTTATATGTATACACTTTCTTAAGCACGAATATGTATATATTTATATGGATATTAATGCGATTTTGATTCTATCGCATAGGCCAGTAATCTGTAATTAACAGAATAAACTTTTTTTTTCTCTCGCCAGTGATGCTTTGCATTCCTCCGCCAACTCTCTTAAGAAGGTCATTCATTAAATGCATGTAAGTCCGAATGTATATTAACACTCTTTGTCACTCTTCATTTTGTAAGTATTGGGAAAATGAGTTCAGTCATAAAGAATAAACATACAGTGGTGGCCAAAATTATTAGAATACCTGAACCTACACAAGGTCTATGGGATTATCATTGACCTATTTCATTTGCCGAAATCAGATTAAAGATATATCTTATGTGCCATGAGCTTTCATGACTTTTAAGCATAGGGTCTTTCGTATATGTTGATACCAAATTAATATAGTTTAAACCATCTGGTAATGCGCAGCATTAAAATTAGTTGCACTATGTCCTTTTGGTTTCCCCATAGACTTGTGTATTAAACATGTAGTCCAAATGCAAAAAAAGTAAAATGCCAATTAGAATTGCCGATTGCTCAAAAAGTATTTGATTTAGAAGTATGAAACTTAGCAGGCTTATTTATTCTAATATACCTCAAATATATTTTAAGTTTCAGCAAATTTGGTCAAATGGGGAGAGTGGATTCGCCCTTGCCCTTTGTGGTTAGATGACCAAAATAACGATGTTAAGACTTTTTTTTTTAATTTAATGAAGACACTCATTGTAAATGTTTATTTTTTTTAAAGGAAATTTCAGGAGCAATTCAAATATGTTGAAACATTAAGGGTAGATGGAACAATAGACTTAAATAGGGGCACTGAATTAAAAAATTTGGGGCCCTTCAAAAATAATTTAAAAATCCCCACATAAGATTACTTCACCATGTGTTGTTATAAATGCCATTTTTTTCATCCTCGGGAAATTTCCTTTCAGAATATATATACTTTTGTAGGGAGAGGCTTAAAATGTTTAACGTTATGACACTTTGATCCTGAAAGGGGCAAGATTTTTACATTTTTCAATTGGTGGTGTAACCTAAAAAAAAAGGGCGACTTCGGGGCGAGTTCCCAACGCATGGCTTTGTTAATTAGTGTTTAAAGCATAATGATTATATTCGGAGACATTTCAACCATTTTATAGGTATTTAAATGGTCAACTGAATGAAAATAACTAAAATCATTTAAGTATGCTTGGTGTACTAATAATTTTGGCCACCACTGTATGTTTCACCATTAAAATGATCAAAATGGATTAAGAAGCTCAAACAGCCAATGTCACAAAATAAACCCACAGCCATTTTACTAAAAAGCCCAACCAACCAACTATCTCGATTAACGAACCCAACCTACCAGCCGTTTCGATGAACGAGCCCCACCAGCCAACCATGCCAACTAGCCAATAACCATGACCAGCCTTTCTGTTAAGAAAAGGCCAAACTAACCAACAAACCATTTCAATAATAATAATTAAAAAAAACACAAAGAATTAACCATTCCCATAAAATACCTAAAACAGTCAAACATATAAAATGTATGTTTAATCTTGTGTTTTGTGTGTTTTCTTTAAAGATATTCTCATAAAATCGATTTATTATGTTGATGCACAAAAAATTCTTATTAGTATCTCATAAACAATATCAAGTGGAGAAGAATTACATTGTAAAAAAGGTTTTTGATTAGAACAGGTAAGTGTAAACGTTTCAGCAAGTTCCGATGTGGTTTATTGTCGGCATGTAGCTAATGCATTACATATGTGAAAGTTTTCTTCGGAGGTTCGTAAAATTCATTGTACTTTGCCATAAGAAGAATTAAACTAACTGATCATATACAGTATAAACATTTATTAAAAACAAAAAACAAACAAACATCTTCATCATCGATCATAGGTCCTGTACATGTATTTACTGGTATAGCCACTGATTATTTTTTTATTCTCTCTTTTTTTTTCTTTCAAAAAAAAAAAAAAAAAAATCCGAAGGAATTTTACTGAACGCAGTAAAAGTGAAATTCGCGGAGAAAGCATTGTAGACGACCTGGTGGAAAAGTTATCTATCCTTAAAGAGTTTGCGAGATTCGCTACTTTGGACGAGAGTCTCCAGAGTATTTTGTCTAAACTTCGGGAATTGCTGCCACTTGTTGATGATACAACTACGCCGCTGTATAGTGAAGACCAGATTTATGATCGACAGGAAACAGTAACACTAATGTAAGATTTTGTTCCTGTTCCCTTTCAAATCCCAACATAGCAATATATAGTTGAAGTTTGATTTATGATACCATTGGTCTCTTATTGTAATCGGTAGACAACCACTCCAAAAATAAATTAACTCAAACAATTAATTACAATGAGGGAAAACCTTTTTTTTTTCATGTGACCAAAAATCTGGTCATCGTTAAACTGAACGTACAAGTAATGTAATCATTTGGACTCCTACCTAGTTTATTCCAATGCAAGTCAACTATGTTAACTAAGATTGTTGCATCTGGCGGTTTCATTAAGATAGAGTAGATGAATATTTAGTTTTGTGTAAACTATTAGACAGATTGTCTAAACTATGATATAAAAAGTAAATTTGACCTATCTATAGTTCTTTCCAAACATGCCAAAAGACAATGTAATATTGCTTTTGTTTGTTAAAAAACATGCATGATAAGAAATATATTTCCACCCATCGTGGACAGTAAATTACGTATCCACATTTTATATTATGTTTCTTTTTTGTGTGTGTACTTTATTGAAGGTTTTTGTGGGGAAATGAAATTTCATACATTGCCGATGGCGCTTTCAAAGGATTAGGAAATTTGCGTTCGTTGTAAGTATTTTCTCTACAGCATAATGATTCCATATTATGAATTTCATGATTTCTGCAAAGTTAATGATACTTTTAGACAGTGAACTGTATTGCTGTATTGTTATAGTTTACTGTATTAAGGGTTGTTTCCAATAAATGTATGTCAATGCTTACAGGATTGATTTGATTATTTACTTATATTTTACTTAGGCCCATATCGGTTCCATCATTTTTGTATTTATATTTTGTTCATTTTTTTTTATCAGTGGTAACTTTAAACCTCCTTCAAAATGATCTATAGAGTACACACAGGGGCGTATCCAGGATTTCCCAATAGGGGGGGGGGGGGCGCAAGGAAATTTTTATCGCCGTCAGGGGAAGGGGGAGGGGTTCTCTAATTCATATTGTACATGAAATTCCACATTTTTTTTAAATTATCACAAAAGTTCATAGTTTCTATACCTAAGACAATGTATGTTGCGTAGAAACCTATTTATGTGTGCATTATATACCCTTCTGAATTGGAATCTGCGAGCGCGAAACGAGAGTCGAAAATGTTGAGGTTTTTAAAGTTATATGAAATAAATAAAGGGCATTTTCTAGTACTAGAAAATGGTAGATTATTGTGTATAATAGACCCAATTTAGTATCCGCGAGCGCGAAGCGCGAGCTGAAAATTTTACAGGTAAAATTGGAGTTTATTTTGTGCATTATGATTTGGTATCAGCGAGCGCGAAGCGCGAGCCGAAAAATTTGGGGTTTAAAATTTTTTAAGGTAAAATATGAAACTATATTGTGCATTTGATTTGGTGTCAGCGAGCGCGAAGCGCCGAGCCGAAAATTTGGGGTTAGAATTTTTTAAAGGTAAATTTAGAGTTATTATTGTGCATTTGATTTGGCATCAGCGAGCGCGAAGCGCGAGCCAAAAATTTGGGTTTCAAAAGTATTTTGAATTAATAAAGGGTACTTTCTAATAAACCCATGAGCCAACTATGTTCCAGGAGGCCGAGGGCCAGGAGGCAGAGGGTCAAGAGGCCTCTTTTCTTTGTGAAATTTTGAAACTTTAGTTTTAAATATTTTACTTTTCGTCACTAATGTATTTCTTTTTCTTAAAAAAAGGGTGTTTGAGCAATTATTGCAAAATACAATATGAGAAAAGTCGGCCTCGTGGGCCCTCCCCACATTAAAGGCCTTAGTTATGGTCGTTAGAACCAAATAAAGCCTATTTCGGCTTTTATTGAATAAAGTTGGGCGAAAATTGTACAAGCATCGAGCCTTATTCCCTTCTCTTTCTTTCTTTTTCTTTTCTTTCCCTTTTCCTTCTTTCTCCCTTTTTCTCTCCTTTTTTTATTTTTTTTTTAGTCGGCCAATAGGGGGGGCGCGCGCCTGTTGCGCCCCCCCCCCTGGATACGCCCCTGACACATATCTCCCAAATATAACACAATTGAAATTCATCAATAATAGTTACTTTTGCAACGTAAAGGCTAAACAATAACATTCATGATTGTTTGTAGAACAGTTTTCATACGTTTGTTTCCAATTGTTCCCTCTTTGCACAGAATAATTGGTGAACAAATACTGGAAGTCATAACTAAATACACATTTCAAGGACTGACGGATTTGGAGTACTTGTAAATATTTTTTTCTTTAAAACTGTGTTGTTATATGAATCAAACCAGGCCTATGGACTCTGTACCCCCAACCCCCGGTGTTTCGAAGCCGTAATTAATGTTGTATACCTGTTAAAATCGTGTTCCAATTCGTTTTTAGCTCTCTTAGCCACAGACTAAAAATAAATAGCTATCTAGCCAATGTATAAACATACAATGTACATTAACATTAAACTTTACATGAGCCCTGCCCCACCCCCTCATCTCAAAATGATAGTTTGAATCCTCACTATTCCTTCAGTAACGTCTGATAAAAACATTCGTGGAACACAATATTGCATAGACCTTACTTTTTAAAAACAATTATCCTTTAATTTGAAAGGGGAAATAATAACTAACTATAAATCATTAAGACCTATTGGTAATGCTACTTGATTTAAATCAGAGTTAGAAATATTTTTGATCAATTTGAAAAAGAATATCCTTGCTTGAATTCAAACGCAAATGTTTCAAACAGTGCATATAATTTTAACTACAAACTTTTTTTTTTTCTTTCAATATTTAAAGAGACATTGGAACTAACCATCTTCATTCAGTAGAAGATGGAAGTTTTTCTGACATGGAGAAGCTGCTTATTCTGTAAGTACAAAATTAGTACTCTTAAAAACCAGTAGTTTCCTTGTCCAAATTAAAAGCTATTAGCAAAAATTGATATATGGTGGGCTTTAATGGTCTTTAATTTATTTTATATTCCTATCTCTTTAGAATTAGGAGTTTTATTTGAATGTTACTTCAATTAATTTTACTAATTTAACGTAGCAACTGTTAATTTCTATTAGCAGTGCAATCATTTCACGTTTAATTCACTTCATAACAAAATCAAACTCTTTCATGTAAATCGAATGCCCATCGGACGTAAATATGTTTTAATGGGGAATTTTATTTGTACATAGAAAATGATATTTTTTTTTTACAAAACCAATAGTATCTTTAGTCAGCGTATTTGCAAACATTATTTAATGAGACAATATACATGTCCTCTCATTTTTGTATTATTATTATTTTTTCTTTTAGTAAATTCTTTTGCCAGGAGAGTTGGTATTTGAATATTTACAATTTTTTAATTGTTATGTTGTAATTACAGAGACCTAAAAATAAACAGGATCCCTAATCTCGAACCGGGTGTATTTTCAGGACTGCAAAACCTAAATAAATTGTAAGTACCTAAATGTAAATGAATAAATCAAATAAATAAATAGATTTTTTTTTTAGGGTTGTTCATTTTACAAAAAGTCTATTTGGATAATCGCTGTTAATATCGTAAATATATTTTTCTTTATAGTGTCAACAACATTGATGAGATTTTTTAATTAATCTTTTATTTACATTGCCCATTACTTACAGCTGAATTGTAAAGCGGAGCTGTGATTCTGAAACGGTTACAACCGGTGTATAAATATGTGATTGTGCTTTTAAATACAATTTTAAATAAATTGGAAGCATTGTTTCTAAACACAACACAAAAAGAAAGTTCCCCCTATTTCAGATATCAATAGTTTTTTTAACACAAGGAAGTAAAAATATCGAATGATATTTCCATGAAAGGAATTTAATTAGCCACGATGGGAGCCAATTTTATGGAAAATTATCAAGTTATGCTTCAGTGAGCAATGGTTGAATTAAAAAAAAAAAAAAAAAATAGTAATAATAATCATTTTTTTTTTAGTTCTCAAAACGTGCTTCCCAATTTACGGAAACGAAATTTGCTTCAAATTTCACGGTTCAGTGAGCATGCAGCAAAAATTGCCGAAACTGCCATTTTTACTTCTTTGCCATGGTATGATCGATCAAATATGATGGAATTCCTGTTTTGGAAGTGTATGCAACCGATATCAATTCATTCACGGTTGCATGAACCCATCAAACAACAAAAAAATAAGCTATTTTAGAATTACGAAAAGGCATTGCAGTAATTTTATGCACTAAAAAGCATCTCAATAACCTTTTTTGGATTGTATCTATATTCTTTTGGCATGTGTTAATGATCATATGGCATTTATTTACAAATTCATGCTTCAGTGAGCATGTGAGATGATTTGTATTCAAATTACTTACTCGAAAAGTCACTGAAACATGAGGAAGCCTGAAACTTTACATCGGGATTTTTGTGAAAATAAATTCAAAAAGTACTCCCCAAAAAGAATTTTTATATTCAATCAAAGTAAATTTTTTTGTCCGTTTCCAGTCTCAATTGCTCAATAAAACATGAATTTATAAATAAATACCATATGATCATTGACACGTACCCCAAAAAAATAAATACATCCCCAAAATTGTTATTTGGATGCTTTCTAGAGCATAAAATTACTACAATGAATCTCCAAAATTCTAAAATGGCATATTTTTTGGTTGTTTTATGGGTTCATTTAACCGTGCATGAATGGATATAGGTTGCATACACTTCCACAACAGGAATCCCATCCTATTTGATCGAATATATCATGGCAAAGAAGTAAAAATGGCAGTTTGGGCAATGTTTGTTGCATGCTCACTCAACCGTGAAATTGGATGCAAATTTCTTTTCCGTAAATCGGGAAGCACGTTTTGCATACATTCTGACGTGTAAAATGTTTAAAATCTGAAAATTGGTCCGTTATCATTGAATCAAAGTTGCCATCTTATGTTTTGTGAACTTCAAGAAATGACATTTTTACATTCAACCATTGCTGACTGAAGAATGACTTGATTATTGTTTTTTTTTTCTTCTAAAATTCGTCCCCATTGTAGTTAGTTAAATTACCTACGTGGAAAAACAATTAGATGTTACAAATTTCCCCTGGTTTAATAATTATTGATATCTGGAGAACTTCTTTTTTGTGTTGTGTTCAGATTTATTAATTTTTTTTTTCGAGAAAATAAATGCATCAAAAAGCATGTCTTAATAAATACACTATTCACACAACAATTGGATATTATTATTTATAAAAGGGGGGGGGGGTGTTTAAATTAATGATACATATCAGAATACGAGAATGGAGACAAACTACAGGAGATACACTCACTAATAAGAGTTTTTCATTATGAAAAAGAATAATGGCAAAAGAAGCATTTTAATAATGAACTATATCAATGATGGCATGTATTAGTTTTACATTAGAAGATGACCGGATCTGATGAAATTATTGAGTAGGTGTATAGCTCAAACTTGAAAAGTCAACTGAACACTAATAAAGGCGATGTCATACATGTACAAAAAAAAAAAGAAATTAAGTTTTCTCAATAACCAAAAATCAGCTCATGCTTGTCAATAATTCAAAGGTCACATGCAACTGAGGTTAATATTAAAAATTACTAGCTGTAGGAGAGGGGCATATTTTATGTGAGAGACGTAGTTCTAAAGTTGTTTCTATTATAGAAATTTTCTTAGATGAAACTATCTTTCCACAGATCTCTGTTCGCGAATCGGCTTAGCACAATTGAGAATGGAACTTTCAACGATTTGGAGAATTTGCAGTTTCTGTAAGTGGATGGTTGTGTTTGATTTTAGGCTCTTTGTAGACATGATGTCATGATCATATATCGATTCAACATAAATGATTTAAAATGTGACATATACTAGTAGTCTATCCTCCCCCCCCCCTAAAAAAAAAAATAAAAAAAAAAAAAATGTGTAGGCACATTCAGTAAGTATTTTTGCTGTCATAAAATAAATCAAACAGCTAGGCAGAGCTATAAAATCTCAGATTTGTCACTTTTTTGTCCGTATTAAGTGGAGGGCACATGTGCCCCCCCCCACCAACAACCTTTTATACATCTTTTTTTTTTTACCAAAAGTGGTGAGTTTTCCTCAAATTTATTCAGGAACATTTTGATATATATATATGGTGTATTGTATTATGTGTTGCCATTCAAACCATGTTTTCGAAGTTTAAGTCATTTTCAATATCCATAGAATAATTTTTAGGCGTTATCAATTGGGTTTTTTGTTTCAAATTTAATTTGAATTTAATACACTCTTTGTGTATGTGTGTGTGTGTGTTACTTTTCATATTAAAAAGGAAAGAACTATACATATGATTTAAAACGTCGAACTTAAATATTTTTTTTCATATTGAAATTCACAGGATATGTTTATGTTTTTAAATAGTCAAATAGAGACAAAATATTTTCCGATATTTCGGGCATAGCCCTTTGTCAAGGAATGATATATATACAGTGGTGGCCAAAATTATTAGAACACCAAGGAAATTTAAATGATTTCAGTTGTTTTCATTCAGTTGACCATTTAAATACCTTTAAAATGCCTGGAATGTCTACAAAAGTCATTATTATAATTTAAAAACTAAATAACATAGTCATGCGTTTGGAACTCGCCCCCAACTCGCCCCCAAATCGCCTTTTTTGTGTTACGCAACCAATTGTAAAATCTAAAAAATCTTGCCTTAATCAGGATCAAAGTGTCATAACGTTAAAAATATCAAGTCTCTCCCTACAAAAGAATACATTTTCTGAAAGGAAATTTCACGAGAATGTCAAAAATGTCATTCACAATACGATAGGGTGAAGTAGTAACATGTTCTATGGGATTTTTTTAATAATTTGTGACGGGCCCCAAATTTTTAATTCAGAGCCCCCATTTAAGTCCCCTTTTCCTCTGACTCTTAATATTTCAACATATTTGAATTGCTCATGAAATTTCCTCCAAAAAATATACATTTACAAGGAGTATCTTCATTTAATAAAATAATAATCTGAACCTTCAATAGGCATGGATATTTTGATCATCTCACCACCAAGGGAGGGGGCGAATCCACCCCTCACCATTTGACCAAATCTTCTGAAACTTGTCAGGTATTTGAGGTACATTAGAATAAATAAGCCTGCTAAGTTTCATACTTCAACCTCAAATTTTTTTTGAGTAATCGGCATATGTAATTAGCATTTTACTTTTTTGCATTTGGACTACATGTTTAATACACAAGTCTATAAGAAAATCAAAAGCGCATAGCGCAACTATTTTTAATGCTGCGCATTACCAGATGGTCGAAACTATATAAATTTGGTATGAAAATATACATAAGACCCTATGCTAAAAGGTCATGACAACTCATGGCACACAAACGATATCTTGAATCTTATTTCGGCAAATGGACTAGGGCATTGATAATCCCATAGACTTTGTGTAGGTTCAGGTGTTCTAATAAGTTTGGCCACCACTGTATATATATATATATATATATATATATATATATATATATATATATATATATATATATATATATACAGTATATATATATATTCATGTGTCATATATTGGGGTATAGTAAAAGGGTGGAGGCGTTACATTTTGGAGGAAAATTTTTCACATTTGTTTGCATAGCATGATAACAAAGTACAGTCGTGAGCTGTAAAATGTCTCGAATTGTATATAATTTATCAAGCTACATGTCTGTAAATTTTCAGCTTAGTCCTGCTCATAGTTTTAATACAAAGATAATTTGAGTAGGGTAAGGTAGGTAGGGGAGGATCCTACGATGGAGGATCCTACGGTGGAGGCATGTGTTAAAGCATAGGGCATTCCCATTTTTGTTACTTTCTTTCTCTTTGTTGAGTTATATTTGTATTCAATCCGTCTTATAGGTCGAGTGATATCAATCTCTTAGGGATTTATCTGATTTTAAATAAATGTGAAGTAGATTTTTCAAAAGTCATTTTATCAATTAATTAATCAATTAAAACACACTTCATGCACGCACGGCTATAGACAATGTATCACATGCATCAGAAATTGCAACTTGCCATTTTATAGCAATAATTGTGTTTTTCACCCATTTCTTTTGCATGTACGTAGATACACAAATGAGTAGAAACATATTGTTTGTAATAAACTTTGCCGAAGTTGTAATTCAAATGTAAAAGACAGGATTATTGCCAGTTTTAAACAAATTTTTCTTTTTTTCTTATACACTCTGTAGCGCGGTTTGAAATAATAATTTTGTATTACAAGTTTATATTTTTTAGAAGCATATGGTCTTATTACCACAGTCTAAGTTGATTTATTCCAATTAATGCAAACAATAAGAAATTACTTGCCATTGAAATTGTGAAACTTTTTTAACCATTTTTTCTTGTAACACCTTGTATAGCTTTAATCACACAACTTGTACGGGAAAAAGAATATGTTAATTATCTTTCTTACTATCTCAGCTTTCAATATATGTATACTTTTATACATGTTTGACTTAACATTAAGAAACTAGAGATGTTTGTTTGTGACAATTTCTACAAATGTTTGGACATGTAACGCATTTTGCACCCAATTCATGACAAATGGCCATATATATAATCTTATATTACATATATAATGGTAATGCTCTGCCTTAATGGCATCGAGCACTTTTTGGATCAAACCCTTAACTGATTTCACCACTGATTATATATATATACACAATATATAATATATTATAATATATATATATATATATATATATAATATATATATATATATATTGAATCAAACAAAAAACAAATGTAGTAATGCATTTTCGCCAATTTTTATTAGATTTGTCTCAAATTTTGACGGTATTGCAATACCGGAGGCAATACCGCGAAAATTTGAGACAATACTAATAAAATTGGCAAAAATGCATTACTACATTTTTTTTTATATATATATGTAATAGTTGAGATCCGAAATGAAGATGAGAAAGGCCGTAGCAAGATTGTTACCAAGTAATCAAGCTTTCGGGCAATTGCCCTTCATCAGGATCTTAAAAGACATATTTAAATGAACAAACATTAGCAACAAACATCTAAACTCATATAATGTGTAACAAATATAACTTAAAATATAATAATTACAACAACAAATGTTTCAGTATATAATTACCGTTTAGTTTCCGTACGTATAGTATATAGTATACAGAGCTGAGTTAGAGCGTGAAGTGAGGTCAAGTATAAAAGAAAGTATGTGATGGTTGACCGCACTCGAGGGTAAAGAGAGTCGTTTATTGTTCAGCATTTTACCACGTGGTCTTAATGTCTGTAATTTGTGTATCCAATGGGATTCTCTTGTCATGATGGTTTCGTGATGTTTATTTTTGATTTTTTCGATGCCGATAATGTTGATGTTGTTGACTGTGTGTCCAGGGAGATTGAAATGTTGGTGTATGGAAGGATTTTACTATTGGGTTTGTTTTTGCTGTGGTTGCTTACTTCTGATCTTGTGTTGTTGAGGCGTGTATATAATGTTCTCGTTTTTCCAATACGGCATCCTACATTTGGTGCATGTTAGGAGGTAGATTACCCACGACGATTTGCTATTCATGCGATCACGTATTTTGAACTTTTGTCCCGTGACAGTGCTTGTGAAGGTGATGTTTACTTGAATGTGATGATGTAGTGAACATTTTTTAGCTTCACATTTGTAGAATCCTAGTGTAGGAGTGACTGTGGAAGAAGTGTGTGTCGTGTCTGTCTCTATCTGAGGTGTTTTGGCGTTGACAAGAATGTCGCGTAAGGATCTACTTCGGCGGAAAGATGTCAAAGGAGCTCTGTGGAAGATGGTTTGCAATGTGTCACTTTGTGCAATTAGTGGATAGTGTTTGTGGATGATAGAAGGTATGTTTGATGTGCCTGGAGTGTATGTGACTGAAAAGTGGACATTCGTAGATGTGTCTTTCTTCTTTTTGGTAAGAAGTTGATCCCGAGGTATGGTGGTGGCTCTTTGTATCTGTTCAGTCACCATCTTCGTGTTGTAATGGCGACGTGTGAGGTGTGACTGTAGTTTGTTGAGATGAAATTGCATTCTGTCGTCACTGGAACGGATTCTTCTAACACGAGTGGCTTGACTGAATGGTATACTGCGGAAGGTGTGTTTTGGGTGACAAGAGGTGGGGAGGAGATAACTGTTGGTGTCTGTGGGTTTGTTGTAAAGTTCAGTTTGAAGTGCACCATCTTTAAGTTGTAGGAGTGTGTCGAGAAATTTAACTTCCGAGTTTGAAGTCTCAAAAGTGTATTTGATTGTGGGGTGTTTGGTGTTAATCGTGTCCTGGAATTTCGAGAGAAGCCTAGGGGAGCCAGACCAAATAAACTGGATTTCATCTATGTAACGTTTCCAGGAGCCTGTAATGATGGCATGTCTGGAGTTGGTGAGAATTTCTTTCTCAAGCTCGCCCATCAAGATGTTCGCATATGATGGAGCGAGTGGTGTTCCCATTGCAGTCCCCTGGATCTGTATGTAATTCTGATTTTTGAATTGGAAGTTGTTTAGTGTAAGGACGAGTTCAAGAAGGCGCATGAGTTGTTCTGTTGGTGGGTGTTGTTGTTGCCTTGTGTCGAGTGCATTTTTGAATGCTCTCATTCCTTCGTTGTGAGGTATATTTGTGTAGAGGGATTTTACATCTGCCGTGACAAGTATGGTTCGCTCTGGAAATGGGGCATGGGATCTATTGAGGTTTTCTATATGATTAAGGAAGTCAGTCGTAAGAAGTGAGATTTGCTACGAGGGGGCGGAGGTGGTAGTCAACGTACTTTGATATTTCTACTGTGGGACAAGAACAGCCAGACACAATAGGACTTCAAGGATTGTTGGTTTTGTGTATTTTAGGAAGGAAGTACATGTGGGGACAAAAATGTTCACTACATCATCACATTCAAGAAACATCCACCTTCACAAGCACTGTCACGGGACAAAAGTTCAAAATACGTGATCGCATGAATAGCAAATCGTCGTGGGTAATCTACCTCCTAACATGCACCAAATGTAGGATGCAGTGTGTTGGAAAAACAGAGACAACATTATATACACGCCTCAACAACACAAGATCAGAAGTAAGCAACCACAGCAAAAACAAACCCAATAGTAAAATCCTTCCATACACCATACATTTCAATCTCCCTGGACACACAGTCAACAACATCAACATTATCGGCATCGAACAAATCAAAAACAAACATCACGAAACCATCATGACAAGAGAATCCCATTGGATACACAAATTACAGACATTAAGACCACGTGGTATAAATGCTGACCAATAAACGACTCTCTTTACCCTCGAGTGCGATCAACCATCACATACTTTCTTTTATACTTGACCTCACTTCACGCTCTAACTCAGCTCTGTATACTATATACTATACGTACGGAAACTAAACGGTAATTATATCTGAAACATTGTTTTTGTAATTATTATATATTAAGTTATATTTTTTACACATTATATAAGTTTAGATGTTTGTTGCTAATGTTTGTTCATTTAAATATGTTCTTTTAAGATCCTGATGAAGGGCAATTGCCCGAAAGCTTGATTACTTGGTTAACATCTTGCTACGGCCTTTCTCATCTTCATTTCGGATCTCAACTAAATTCTAATTACGAAGGAGAGCCGCATACGTAAATCACCAAGTATGATCACATATATTATATATATATATATATATATCGTATCAGGACATCTCCCCGGAGGACAACTCCCCGGGAACAATTTCCGGAGGATAGCTCCCCGGAGGACATAGGGTTAGGGTTAGGGTTAGGGTTAGGGTTAGGGTTGTCCTCCGGGGGAGTTGTCCTCCGGGGAGTTGTCCTCCGGGAATTGTCCCCGGGGGAGTTGTCCTCCGGGGGAGATGTCCTAGAACCATAAATATATATATATATAAAGAAATAACATTTGAATGAAAACCGTAGAGACAAAATATTTCCGATATTTCGGGCATAACCCTTTGCCAAGGAATGACAAATTTATTAAGCGTCAACTTATAACTCAACAAAATGCAAAAACGCGCCAAAAAAGGTCGCGTAGCAACAAAATAGGATACGCCCCAAACGTGACGTAACAATACATCAGAAGAAAGAAAAGGGGAAATGGAAGGGGGAAAGAGAAAAAGGACAGGGAGGCAAAAGGAAAGAGAAAAGAAAAAGAAACGAGAGGGGAAAGAGAGGAAGAGAGTCCGGGAGAGGAAAAAAGAAAGACAACAGACAGAAAGGAGAAGGAGAGGGAGAAAGAGGGGGGGGGGGGGGGGGGATGGAGGAGGACAAAAGGGAAAATCCTTCGTCTCACTGATCTGGTTCTCAGTCTCTCGGCCTTCAGCTTTGACAACTCATCCTATCGACAAACCCGAGGAGTGGCCATGGGAACACAAATGGGGCAATCCTTTGCCTGTCTCTTCATGGGCCATCTCGAGACGAAGATTTTCTCTCATGATGACATTCAACAGCCCCTGGTCTTCAAAAGATACATTGACGACTACCTTGGTATTACCAGTGGGACAGAGAATGAACTACTCAACTTCATCAACGAATTCAACTGCTCTCACCCCACAGTAAAGGTTACCCATGAGATCTCTAATAGTTGCGTGTCGTTCCTGGAAATTGACATCTCTCTTAGTGACACCGGCATCAAGACGTCTGTCCACTACACATCTACTGACTCTCAGGCGTATTTGAATTACGGATCATCCCACCCACCGGCTTGTAAGCGGTCTATTCCTTATTCTCAGCTGACACGTGTCCGTCAACTTTGCAGTGAGGAAGATGACTTCCAGCGGCAGGTTGATAAGATGACTGATTTCTTTAACCAGAGAGGATATCCTGAAAGCATTATCAACTCCTCCAAGGACAGGATTATAAAACAGACGCGTGCAGCCGTTATGGAGCCTCGAGTGTCTACCTGTGCTTCCAGGGTACCCTTTGTCCTCACGTATCACCCTAACAAGCAACGTGTCGCGAAGATCATCAATGACAACTTCCCCCTCTTGCGGGATGACCCAGCTACCGCCGACATAGCCAATCGAAAGGATCGCTCGTTACGACAAACGTTAGTATCTTCACGACTTCCTTCTACTCCTGACATCTCCCAGTCTGGTACCAATCCATGTGGCCGACCGAGATGCAAAACATGTAAAGTCACCACTGCCGCCACTACTCTCAGGGGTCCCAACTCGCAATGGACTATCCACGGCAAGTTTACGTGGACTACCAACAATTGCCATTCATTGCAAGAAATGTCAGCAACTCTAAATCGGGGAAACCAACAGGAGACTCGCTGATCGTGTGACTGAACATTTGAGGTCTATTCGACTCAACACCACTGGATTACCTGTGGCTGCTCATTTCAATTCCAACGATCACAATATTAAGGACTTTGAAGTATTTGTAGTCCGTAGTTCATTCAATAACGACGAAGTTCGCAAGCAGGAAGAAGAACGTATGATTTTTCGCCTTGGTTGCCTCCAACCTAGAGGATTCAACGTTTCGTTTCGCTCATTTCCCATCACGTAATATTCTTCTTAATATATTTTTCCCTTTTGTCCACCTCCAGCCCCCTCCCCCTCCCTCTTTCTCCCTCTCCTTCTCCTTTCTATCTATAAACAATCAAAATACCTAAGGATTAAAGTTAAGTTTTATTCTTATGATAATAATACCAGAAAGACCAACGCATAGGAAAATTTATTTATGTATTTCAATTGTAAAAACAATAATGATAATAATAATAATAATAATAATGATAATAATAATAATAATAATAATAATAATAACAATATTAATAATAATAATAATAGTAATAATAATAATAATAATATTAATAATAACATAAAATATAAATTATAACGAAAGGTATTATATTGCAACAGCTGCGTGTCGTATGTATACTTTTTTCTACAAAATAATCCAAAGAGTGGCGGCCGCAGTTCTAAGATTTTATCATGGGGGAGGGGGAGCAAAAATTGTGTAAACCCCAACAATTATGTTTAGGTCACACCAGCCAAAATTGCTGTCATAAGGGGGGGGGTGGTGGTGTTGGCGTGATAATTAATTTCTTCTTTTTGGTTCATTTATCCACGTAATATTTTCTTCCTCTTTTTTTGTGTGTTATTGAATAGGCAAATGAACCCCCTCCGCCCTCTTAGATTAGCGCTTGAAAGGTGAATGATGATGCTCGATTCTATGTTATTTTTTAAAAAATTTTTTTAATTTTTTTTTTTTTTAATGCCTAATAGCTATTTGTTCTCTTATTCATTTTATGTTGCCTTCACCTTTGATAGATACCTTCAATACAACAATATAAGCTCGATCGACGCAGGGGCCTTCTCTGACTTGACGAGTCTACTGTTTTTGTAAGTATTTTGTGTACTACAGTGCATTCCGAGAACATATGTGATGCATCACATCAAAATGAGAGACAAGTCGCAGAGCAAATCCAGCAAACGGTCAAGGAAGTTGGTAAAATAATAATAAATGTCTAATTGGGGAAGATATTTTTTTGATTTTCTGAATCTTCAATGTTTCATGTGTGCTCTGTAAAAATATGGAGCAAAAAAAGATAAAGAGAAAGTAATAAAAAAAGGAATTTGTTTGCAAATATCTTTGAACTCTTTTCTGGAGACTTGTCTCTCATTTTGTTGTGATGCATCACATATATGATTTCTTAGGGAAAGGTTTATTATGTGTAGAATGCTCCTACTATCAATAGCACTATGATACCAAAAAAGTCCGTATAGCTAATGATTCAGAAAGCACTTAACACTTTTGTATAGGAAAATGAGGCTGCCCAAGAACTTATCATTCACCCATGAGGGTCATACTTGCATAAATCAGCTCTTGAAAAAAGGAAAAATGAAATACAATTCAGAAATAACCATCATTTATTATGCCAGAAGTAATGGATTAATCTTTCCCCCCTTATATTGATGTTTATTTCTTATATTTACTTTAACAATGGGAATCTCTGGAGAAGAAAACGATGACCAAAGTATTTGTTTAAATCAAAATTTAAAAAAAAGAAATCTCTAATTAACTAGAGTAGTTGTTTGAGTTTGGATTGTGTTTCATTCGTCATGAACCGTGCCACACCAGAAATAATTTTTGCCCTTTTACTCTGCTTGCTGCTGATGTGCGTTTTATGTCTTATCGCATGATTTCCTTGTCACACCAAACCCTATGTAGGGAACTGCATGTCGTTAATATCTACCGCTCAAAATAAAATTAAAAATAATAAGATATAGATCCCCATTTTTTTCTTTTACTTTGCCATAAGAAAATAGAAAGCATTATCAGGAGAAGATTAATATCCATAGCATTAACACAAGTTATAAAGCAAAGATTCTCACCGTTGCAGAAAAAGTAAATTAAAACACTAAAAGAACAGTGAAAAAAAAAGACGCTAGTTTTCTGCAATAGCTATTTTTTTTTTTTATTCTTCAGATAGTGGAAATAGTCACTATCCGGTTAAAGTTTAATCCTACTCTCTTCGTCGGCTGTTATTCCATCGTCATATCCTAATGCAATATCAACTTCATATATATAAATATACATATTTACCAATACATAATATATTCTTTTGCTCATAAAGGTTAGATATTTTGTGTGTGCTCTAGCAACTTCATTTTGCTCCGGCTAAGATTCCTTGAAATTATTTGTCCCTGATTTCAATTTTCTGGACCCTGGCTATGATAATACCCTGGACGCTTCCCCCAACTATTCCCGTGGAATGAAAATAAAAAAAGTTTGTCACCCCCCCCCCCCCATAACGCCCATTTTTGGCATTTTTATCTTATTCTGGGCCCCTTTTTGTTTACCAGGCTGGCCAAGGCCCCCTCCGTCATACCCCCTCGAAAGGCGTCTGAAATGTAGAGTTTTTATTTTTCTTTATGATAAATCAAGGTTTACGATTACAGGCTTTGGTCTCTTGTCGATGGGAGGAGTTGAAGCAAAAAGTGAGACCTGTGAAAAATGGAAATATTCTATCCCACCTTTATGGTCAAAACAAAGGAAATAAAAAAACAACAACTATGAACCCTTAATTATTGTCATTTCCCCAAAATCTTGTTTCAGGCTTAATGACAAGGTTGTAAATGGTACCTATAGTGTATTTTTCATGATTTATGTTTAGATGAAATTCTACAATACATGTTTTAGCATATATAAATTTCTGTGTTGGAAAATTAAATAAATCAATTTTCAAACCAATCAAAATAAACTTTGACCCTTCCACTAGGCAATAAATCTAAGCCTGTGATCAAATACTTAGATTTAACTTTAAAACAATAACAACTATATACTGCAGACGCGTTTCTTTTGGGAAGGACTGAGGGGCCTTTGTCAGCCAGGTAAATAAAAAGAGGGCCCCAAAATGAGAAAAAAAAATGACAAAAATAGGCATTGTGGGGGTTGGCAAACTTATGTTACTATTCAATAAGCGGGAATGGTTCGGGGAGCGACCAACATATAGCCAAATTGTAGAGATTAAAACTGGAGCAAAATGATGTGGCTGGCGCACACAAAAGAATAACCGACCTTAATGGGCAACAGTTTATATTAGATATACATGTAATTTAATAGTAATATTAATCATACTACATTCCCCAATTAAATGGCAAAATGATTAAATGTGTCCATATATAACACTACAGGAATCTGTCCAACAACGTCCTTCAATATTTACCAAGTGGAGTGTTTTCAGGATGTCATTCGCTTCAGTATTTGTAAGTACGAACCCGAACATTGCCATATACTTTGATATCTACAACCAAATTCAAATTTATCTAGTTTAAGCCGCCTAAAGTAAACAAAAATACAAAGGGAGGTGTATTGTATCCATGATTCAAACTGAATATTTTGTTATATGAATAAGATATTATGAATGCTGGAATATGCATTTCTCAATTAAAGAATAATTTGAATTAACAATTTTTTTGTTTTGCTTTTTTGTCATTTCTTGTTTAATCAGGGATCTAAATTACAACCTAATCGCCAAGATTGACTCTTTCAATGATAATCCCATGACATCTCTTCGTTTTCTGTAAGTATGCAATTTTATGTTTAAAGAATTCTCACTTGGCGTTAGAATAATCATGAAACAAAACAAAAACAAAGCAAAAATATATATATAAAGAAGAAAAGGGGTCTACTAAATGTTAACAAATTAGTGGGGAAAGTTTATATGCAATAAATGTAATATTATTTCATTTCATTTTATTTGATGGGTTTAGCTTTACAGTTGTTCATTCGAAAATTTACTTGGACATGCAGTGTTGAAGACTTAAACTTATTTTACAAAATTGCAGCTGATTTATCCGTTGTGTTTCATGAAACGAGTTGGTAAGATGTAACAGTTGTACCTTTCTTAGTCGAATTCTATCATCATTCAGAAGCAACAAACTTCAATTTACTTAAAATATTTATTTTATAACTGCTTAAAAAAACGTATCGTCCCGACTTATTCATCAGAAATACGTTCCATTTCTTATGATAGTATTTATATGTTAATATATATCCACTATATTTATATATATATATATATATACCGAGTGAGTCAAAAAAAACTTTACACCTAGAAAAAATGTCAATAAAAAGAAAATCAATTTATTAACCCCAAAATATTTTATATATTCTGAAAGAGTAACTCCTCCCGCATCTTCTGGTACCATTTTGGTGTGGTATGTCTTAACGCTTGGATGAACACGACGCATTGTTCGCGACCATGTCAATTTCGAATTGTGCCAGAATGGGAGTAAAATCAAAACAACAAAAAGCTAGAAAAAAAGCAACTTCATCCTGATTAAACTAGCATCGCTTTTTAACGAAAATGTCTT
This sequence comes from Paracentrotus lividus, assembly GCA_940671915.1. Taxonomy (NCBI): domain Eukaryota; kingdom Metazoa; phylum Echinodermata; class Echinoidea; order Camarodonta; family Echinidae; genus Paracentrotus; species Paracentrotus lividus. Next base: position 29,131,251 of record CALNVZ010003429.1, on the reverse strand, counting down.
CCGCTTAATAACTTGGCAGGGGTGTTGTTACACATATTGACTACATTTTGTATGAAAATTAGATTGACTCGTGAAGTAATGCACGAATGAGTACACATTCAAGAGTAAATTGCCACTGACAGACCAAAAAGGCCTCTTAATACTTTTTAAAAGTGATTATTTTGTCTTTGACGTGTGCTCACTCATGCCTGACTCTACAGATTGATCTCATTTTCATACAAAATGTAGTCAATATGTGTAACAACACCCCTGCCAAATTACTAAGCGGAAGACATTTTCGTTAAAAAGTTATGTTATTTTAATCAGGATGAAGTTGCTTGTTTGTAGCTTTTTGTTGTTTTGATTTTTGTCCAATTCTGGCACAATTCGAAATTGACATGTTCGCAAAAAATGCGTCGTGTTCATCCAAGCGTAAAGACGTACCACACAAAAATGATACCAGAAGATGCGGGAGAAGTTACTTTTTCAGAATATGTAAAATAATTTGGGATTTATAATTTAGTATTATTTTTATTGACATTTTTCTAGGTGTAAAGTTTTTTTTTGACTCACTCGGTATATATATATATGTATATTTATTGATATATTATAGTATACATGTAATATATATATAATATATTAATATATATATTATATATATAAAAAAAAAAATGTTTGTAATGCATTTTCGCCAATTTTTATTAGATTTGTCTCAAATTTTCGACGGTATTGCCTCCGTCTTCCTCAGGAGAAAATATTTACAATGAACAGTATTAATTAGGGAGCGCATTCTATAATTATTAATATATAATATATATATATAATATATATTATATAATACTGTTCATTGTAAATATTTCTCCTGAGGAAGACGGAGGCAATACCGTCGAAAATTTGAGACAAATCTAATAAAAATTGGCGAAATAGCATTTTTTTTGTTTGATTCACATGCCAATACGTGAAACTCTATGATGTTTGGACCAAGGATTATATATATATATATATATATATATATATATATATATATATATATATTATATATATATATATATATATATAATTCCTGAAAATGCCTGAAAATGCCTGAAATGATCGAATAACTATTCAACATCCGTATTGGATACACACAAATGCATTCGTGTTTTTCTTGATTTACTCTGAATGGACTGTCATGGACTTGGGTTGTTCTTATATTCAAATATTCATATGCTTCTTGTGTGTAATTTATATGTTTTATTTTATTTCATAATTCTCGGAACGAGATTATATGAGATCCCGTTGCGCATGCGCACAGTCAATTCGTTCGCAGCGTGCGTTGAAGTGGAAAGCAATCTTTCCACAGCAGTCATTTTCACTGGACAATTCTTTTTTTAATTATGCTCGTTTGAGCAGCTTCACCTGTATTTGGATGTTCATCGTTTCTGGAACTTATGGACGTTTGATTTATTTGTGACTCTCGCCGAAAGTGTTTTTCTCGGAAGTTTTCTCTTCTCCAATTTTGCGTTTGCGACACAACGATACGTTTCACTGTACGGAGATGGATGCTAATAACTCCACTGTTTATAGACTGCATCATGAACCCAAGTGTTCCGCGGTCGGTTGTTTAGTTAAGACATTGACATTGTTATACCGCCAAACATGGCCTAAGTGCCTGGCGGGAATAGCGAGAACAACCCAACTAAAGTTAACATCTATTATTCTTATCCCCGGTATGGGTCCAAGCACCCCGCGGGAAAGGAGAAAATCACTCAGAACTCGGAGGTTTCTGTTGTCGAACTCGAGATTTAGACATAGAACTAAAAGTTTTGATACGTCTTCTCGATCACTCGGCAGATTCTCTGCCCCCCCTTTTTTTTCGCTCATGTTATGTACGGTATGCGTACTGAAACTATTGTGCGACGCATAATTTTAGACGAGTTGCTAGATTCTTGACGGCAATTTTTTTTGACAACATCAACATCGATGACGGATGTTATTGAATATGAGAACTTGGAGTCCGACTCAGCATTGGCTTCTAGCCCAGATTCTCTGGTTCCCACCTCTAAAGGGAGCCTTTTGACTTGATGCTGTTAACTGATATTCCAATTCAATTCACTTGAAATTGAAAAGCGAACTCCACGATCGGGGAAAACCTGAACAGTTCAGTCACCCGCAGGAGGGATTTAAGAATCCAGCGGGTATAGCGCTAATTGCAGGGACAACACAGTCTAGTGTCAGTGGCAGTGAAGCCGGCTGGAAGAAATAGCTACAATCATACCTCAAGAGGTCTGTAGCATGCCATCATATTCTCTTGTAAATATGAATTGAAAATCGAAATATGAATTGAAATTGAACTGAAACGTCAATGGTAGATTTCGATCTAACCTTACTGACATAGATCTAGACTTGGTCATAGATCTAAGTATAAACCCAGGGAGAGAATGATTCTCCAGTTGGGGGTCGACTGAGATTTTTTACCAATTTTCTATGGTGCCATTTATATCGATCAGTCCCTTTCTTGAATGCTTCTAGATTTAGTTTAATTAAGGTTATGAGATGAATTAATCGTCTCGGCCTCGTTGCCGCCTACATGTAGGCCTACACAACAAAATGAAAACGATTCTGACGTCAATTTCAGGGAAATCGAGAACCTCTTTCGAAATACTTTTTAGTTAGGGTCTAGAACCCTGAGCAGTGTGCCCATGAGAAAAGGGAATTATTCCGAACTCACGAGGGCGAGGCCTTTAAGAACGGAGGATTCCGCCTCATTCTGGATATATCAGGTTTTTAGCAAGAGCCTTAGTGTCACCTTTTAAATGGGAAATTTTCACTATGTATCAGCCTTCGCCCACGCTCTGTCGGCTGCTAATTTTACAGAGGACCGGCAGGACGCCTTGGCGTTACTGTCACACTAACCTTGAGTTGAATTGTTTGCGTAAATAATTAAATAATTTAACAGATTACACGCAGATTCGACCCACTCAGGCCAGAAAAAAGGCAGGGTCAATGCCTGTGATTTCAGGCTCCCATAATGGGCTTATGACTAAAATTCTGACCCTGTGTTTGCCAAACTCAGGGAGGCGGGTCATCTAGTCTTCACTCATACTTGTATTTTTTATAAAATTGACCTCGTACAGGGCACTGCTGTACAGTGAGGTTTCCTACTATGGGAGAGTGCAGGAAAAAAAAAAAAAAAAAAAAAAAAAAAAAAGATTAGATGTTCACACCCCATCCCAAGGAGGCTTGGTCCTAAAAGGGTCTGAAAGAATCACTTAATCAAGATTTCAAACATCAATTCAAAGGATTGCTCAGCAACCAAGAGGGCAGCAAACAGCCATTTTTAGCACAGCCTGTCATATAGATGGTTATGTACTAGTATAAAATTGTCTAATTTAGATTACCGCGATGACACCATTTGTTTCGGGGACACAAGAAATCTACTGCAGAATGCAGTTAGTACATGGGCTAGGGTCGAAATGCTGCACCCCCCCCCCCCAGATTTTTGCCTGAAAGGTGCACGTGAGCTACATGCCTGTTTTGGACGCTTCTGTAGGCGTGTGTTGAAGCAAAGTATTTTTTCTTCTGT
>CALNVZ010003429.1:29105778-29126346 GCA_940671915.1 Paracentrotus lividus | reverse complement strand
TGCGACTCATGTTCATGGGTATCCTCAGTATATGGGTTGGTGAATCGGAAAATTGAGTTTAACAGAAAAAAAATCATTCCCGAGGGACCACCCCATGGAGTTTTTTTTACCACCGCCCATTTTCCTCCCTGAATGGTTTATATAGGTATGTACAAGAAAAACCATGTATAAATTTTCGAGATATCATTTTATGGAGCAAGTGACCCTCAAAATGTTGGTCTTGAATAGGGCTACAAGATTATATAAAGATTTTGCAATTTAATTTAACGAAATGTCACGAGAGGTCAAAGGTCACAGAAAGACCTCTGGCAGAACGCTTTTTCGGTTAAATATGAATAACATTTCAATTACTGTCAACTAAATTTGATTACATAAAGCCAATTAATGTAATAGAGCTCAAGAAAATTTATTCCTCTTTTATTTGACGTATAACACACTCATAACTATCACGCATGACGCGCAGTGTTCACTTTTACAAACGTTACATGACATTTTTACCAAAAAGTAGCCATTTTCTGTATATGTCTGCATACTGTACGAGTGTGCTATGGCATATGTGAAGCTACAAACAAATTAAGTTATTTTGATTTGGAAATTGTTAAAACTTAATAACAAGGTGCAATGATTCGTCAGGCCTCTGATGGCACACATGACCGGCAATATACATACATATATCTTAGCAACGGTTGCTATGTACTTATTCTCCCTAGCAAGGCTATTTAGATCATGTTATTTCGGAATAGATTTTAATTAACAGTTTCTGAGCATCAGAAATGTATTTCATGGCAGTTCACCCACTGCACTATAGTTTAGGCTAGTAACGTTGCTACAGGCAACACATTTTTAATATCAGGCATGAGCATCGATACTGGTCCATGACTACATTATCCAGCTTCACGATATTCTTGTTCCCATACAATATGTTCATTACATCTGTCGTTTCATAGTCAACTGCACAAGCTCCTCCATCACGTTGATATACACATTTGTTTTTCTCAATTTCTTTATGTTATACATCGTTTTTCTCTCTTTCTTTGTGTTATTCATTGTTTTCTCTCTTTCCTTATGTTTTTCATTGTGTTTCTCATTTTCCTTATGTCATTCATTGTTTTTCTCACTTTCTTTATGTTATTCATTGTTTTTCTTGCTTTCCTTTTGTTATTAATTGTTTTTTCTCTCTTTCCTTATGTTATTCATTGTTTTTCTTTCTTTTCTTATGTTATTCATTGTTTTTCTCACCTTCTTATGTAATTCATTGTTTTATCTTTCTTTCCTTATGTTATTCATCGTTTTTCCTTATGTTATTTACTGTTTCTCTGTTTTCTAAACATAATTATTTGTTGTTTCTATTTTCTTATTTATTGATTTCTCTTTATTCCTAATGATATTTACTGTTCTGTCTCGATTGTTTTATCTTTCTATAATGCATTATAGATAGTATAATAGATATGCTTCATGCATTACTTCCGGGTTTGTTCCTCACACTTGTGACGTCATCAAATAGCCCTTAAAAATATGCACGGATCTTCCAATTGAACCCGATTGTATATACAATATTCAAAGCAGCATTTCTCGTGAACGCAATATGCTAAAGGGACCAACTAAACGGTGTTCTGTTTCTCATGTTCTAAACCTGATAATGCAATTGAATTTAACAAGATTGGCCTCTTCTTTAACCCTTTGAGCGCGGGCCCGTGAAACGCGATTGTTAACCCTGTGGCGGAGCGATTTCTTGTACACTGACAGTATTATAGAAATTTTGTGAGCTGTTTTGTGCTTTCATTATCTCTGCATCTAACCGGTCATTTTCATGATTTGTAGTAAATGTAACATGAACGGGCAGACATTTTTCTAGTCTAACACTGTAAGGCATAGTCATCAAACCAATATAAGACGCGTTATTTTGAAGAAAAACAGTCATTTTGCAGAAGTTCCGCTTCTCTTCTTCCAGTAGATTCACAATGCAAGTGGCGTAATGCATGTGCGGCACGCACGGTTCGATCGATGAGCTACTGAATAGCATTGAAAAGAGTCCTGTTCTTTTAAATTATTTCTATAAAATATGGATTAAAGATCATGAGCGGCCGCTTCGCACCTCGGGACAATGGCACCTTTGACTAAGCCCATTCATTAAAAGCGCAGTGTAAGTTTGAAATAAAAGCGAACTATAACTTATATACCTATGCATTTAAAATTGCATACTTTATATTTCACTACATCATTATAGCTACAACAAAATAGTTCAAGCAAATGTTAGATAACCAACCTCTCATTTTCGGTAAGTATGTACTAACTAGAATCGGAAAGCGACAGGCTTAAATCTCCATGCAACTATGTTTATATATATATCTATAATAAGAACATTATTTTAACCCCTTAACCTTTCTATTTCTCTCTCTTCTTCTCATTCTCAATATATTCTCGTATTTCCCTCTCGGCTAGCTTTTATTTTATTATTTTCTCCTCCGGACGCGTAAGCGTACGCCAAAGTTAAGATCGGAATTTGTTTCTTATGTAAAATATATAGTATGTTAAATGAAGTGAAATTGTCTCGATTTTTCCAGTACTAGTTATTTCTTAATGGATATTGAAAATGAATATATCTTTGTCCTTTTCTAGAATTTAGCCCCAAAAAGCTGTGAAAAGCTAAAAAAGGTTTGCAAATATAGTTAGGAAATTATCTTCGGCTTCTGTAGAAGCCCGTCGTAGCAGACTGAACACCTCGCTCGGCTTCTGTAGAAGCCCGTCGCATCCAAAGGGTTAATATTCCACTTTAACAGAAGTGGACGTGTTGTTTCCAGCTTTCAGCCGGATTTTGCTTAAGGTTTGTAACCTACGCAACACTTGGGTTTTGTCAACTGTGGCTACTGAGCTTCCCATATAATCTCGTTCCGAGAATTATGAAGTAAAATAGAAAGATTAAACGAGAACTTACCGTTTGAAGTTTGATCTTTATTTTATGAATAATACGAAGGGAGAGACTATGTGCCCTCCTCTCCCACCCGTTTGAACGGTAATTTAAGTTCTGTTAAATCTTTCTTCACAGTAGCCCCATTTGAGCTTTGAATATTGCCTGTGCGCATGCGCAACGGGATCTCATATAATCTCTCCCTTCGTATTATTCATAAAATAAAGATCAAACTTCAAACGGTAAGTTCTCGTTTAATCTTTCTATTTTAGTTTCTTGTTTATAGAGCCCATGAAGAAGGCATAAAAGCTGATTAGAAAGCTTTGCAATGAATAGTGGTTTACAAGCAACATCTATACATTTTTTCTCATCTTTCGTCTCTCTCTTTCTGTCTCTCTCTGTCTCTCTCTCTGTCTCTTTATATATTATATATTTATATATTATATATATATATATATATATATATATATATATATATATATATATATATATATATATATATATATATATATATAATGTATAGTTCAGTCATCTTCGTGTCATTTAAAGATATGTTTTAATACTTTGATTAATTATGTGTTGCATTTCCTCAAGATTTCTTCTAGAAACAGAGCTTAACTCCATAAAAGCCGATACCTTAAGTGGCCTTACAGCCGTTGAAAAATTGTAAGTATCGTGCATACACATATTATTGTGAATATATTTTTGATGAAATACATGGACAAATTAGGTTTCTACTTTTGTTTTTGTTTTATTTTGTTTTGTTTTTATTTTTTGTACTTTATTTCACATTTACCTAATAATCTCGCTCTCTTCTTATATGAGATAAACTAAATTATATATTTAATTGTGCTAGCTGGATAATGGGAAAAGTTTGTTTATTTTCCCTCATTTCCCCCTTTTTGTTTAATCAGCCAACAAGGTCCCCTCAGTGCTACCCCTAGAGAATACGTTTAAAATGTAGGGTTGTTATTGTTCTTTTAGTTTAGGAGCCTCAAAACACATCCCTCCTTTTTGAGCAACAGTGTATATATTACATTTTGTTAACCATCCTATTGAATCAATGGTATTCGCAAAGCTCCCTTCAATTACGATATTTATATAAATCATTTTTCTTTCCTTTAGGGCAACCTCAGACAACAGACTGTGCTGTCAGTTTAATGACAATCCAAGCTTCGCATGTGCAAGAACATCGCCAACCAATCCGTTGGAGACTTGTAGCAGGCTTTTCCCGAACTGGTCTTTAAGGATCGCTGGATGGGTGATGGGGCTTTCTGCTTTATTGGGCAATGGGGTTGTCCTATTCCTGCGTATGCAAGACTCAGAAAATATTCGGACATCCAAGGTCCAGAATGTCATGATTGGCAGTCTTGCAATGGCTGATATTCTAATGGGAGTGTACATGATCATCATTACATCTGCAGATATTGCGTACGGTGATTCGTATTATCTATCTGCTCCACAGTGGCGTGATTCTCATCTCTGTCGTTTCGCTGGATTTCTGGGGTTCCTTTCAAGCGAGGCATCCGTTTTCACACTAACCCTACTAACTTTGGATAGGTTCATTTGTGTTGTGTTTCCCTTCAGTAAGCTCAAGATTCGAGAGGGTTCTTCGAAGATCCTCGTCGGTGCTGTGTGGGTTCTTACCATGATGATGAGCTTGGGGTTGGTGATCATCACATCCTACAGACCTGATGTGTATGGACTGTCTGATGTTTGTCTTGGTCTCCCTCTCCATGTCGAGACAGAGAGTACTGGACATCTCCAGATTCAGGGGGAGTTCTTCTTTGAATATCAAGTCCAGTATGTGATCACTGACAGCAGTTCGAGACCACCATGGTTGTTCTCCATCGTTGTCTTTATCGGGGTCAATCTCGCATCAATTCTTTTCATTCTAGTCTGCTATATCGCTATCTTCATCAAGACCAGTCGTTCTGCAGCCAAGGTAAGGAGCACTAACTCGCAGAAAGCAGAAAAGAAAGTAGCTATTCGCGTTGCTCTGATTGTTGCCACCGATCTGGTCTGCTGGATGCCAGTAATCATAATGGGTATCCTTTCCCAAACTGGCACTGTGTCCCTTCACCCATCACTCTACGCCTGGACAGTGATCCTAATCGTCCCAATCAACTCATCGATCAATCCCTTTCTCTATACCTTCCTCGGATACCTTGACAGTAGGAAGAATAAGCAGACGAAAAAACAGGCTAAACGAAACCCTAATGAGAGAAAAAAGAAATCAGGTAAAGGACTGCATTCTTCTGAGGGCACTGGAACAACCAATTCGGTCACAGACTCATCGGCTGGGTCATCCATGGGCTTCTTCGGATTCATGAAGAAGAAGGCGAATGAGAAGGAGGTTGACCACAAAGTAAAAGAAGCGACAGAGATTCCGAACGGAAAAGTATCGTCTGATGATATTGAAATGACCATGTCTTAGACAAATTAAAACATTTGAGTCCTTCCTTTGCTACGTCTCATCCAGAAAAACAAATCGTCTCAATCTCAGTGACCGTAAACTGTTTCAATTCGATTAAATTTAATTCAATGTTTATCAAAAGATATCGTTGCTGCCAACAGCTGAATTGCGACATTTGTACAATTTAAAAACATTCGAAAATTATAGCACAATGAAAAAGTACACAAGTAATTTTTTGGATATTCAATACTGATTCAAGACAGTACTTAATTTCATTCAACGGTGCCGATTTTTGGGGGCGATAGGGGGGATGATCGTCGATACTTTCTTTTTTCCTCAATGTGACACATACGATGGTATATGATCGCAGTGTACCTTTGGTGGGGGGTAATGCTTGTGTACACATAGGCATATAGATGTGAAAAAAAAAAAAAAAAATTATTAATACTATCACACAAAAAATAAGAACTAGTTTCCATGAGTAAAACCCGTTTGCTACTCTTGGAAGCGAGTACTTTTATTCGTATATCACGTATTTTTACTTCAGAATCTGTGTTTCTGCTATTAAAAAGTACACACCCGCTCTTCCAGAACATGTAAAGTTACTAAGGGATACTCAAGAAAAAAAAAATTATTGAGTATATATATATACTCAATAATTTTTTTTCTTGAGTATCCCTTATTAACTTTACATGTTCAATTACGTAAAACAATTGTGCAAGTGAGTTTCTCTTCAACTTGGTACGGCTTGGTGGATGATCGGGTGAAAACACTAACAATCGAGTAAAGTGAGAATTGCTGAGAAATTCTATATAGCCTGTAATTCACTAGATGAGTAAACTACGACACGTCTTCGTACGTCTCAAGTCTCGTGAAAGTCTTTGAGAGTAATTTTACTGGCTATCAAGCGGTACTTTTACATGTTGCGCCCGGTACGCCTACTCGGATCACGAGTACGGACATCGAGACTGCACAGGTATGTTCTACGCGTACGTACGTACATGTATAGCGGAACCATAGAGTTACACTCTGTGAGCGGAACGGAGAGCGGAGAGCCTGCATGCTCTTATTGTCTTTGGGTGAGTCCTATTTCTTTTTGTTTGTTTGTTTGCCTGTATTTATAATGATATTTGGAATGTTCCGATGATATACATCGTCTGATAACACTAACAGCTAGATTAACATGCATGGATTTCCCATTACTTTGTCAGTCATGTACACAGTTTGAGTAATTTGATGCATCGATGTGAGTAATGCAATGTATTGGTTTGTGTGAATTGATGCACTGAAGTGAGTAATGCAGTGTATAAGTTTGAGTGAATTGATGCACTGATGTGTATATCATCGGAACATTCCAAATATCATTATAAAAACAGGCAAACAAACAAACAAAAAAGGAATAGGACTCACCTAGTGAGTAACGCTTTACATACTCAAGAGAGTCAGTAAGTAAAGGTTGCACAAACTCACAGATGAGTTTGTGCAACCTTTACTTACTGACTCTCTGAGTAATGTAAAGCGTTACTCACTAGATTAGTTTGTGCAATGTACTCAAAACAATTAGTTATGTTACTCAATAAAATGAGTTAATTAAATAAACTCATTTTGGTGTGTCACTATATTGTCAAATTAAAAATACTCGATTAGGTGCGTTTTCAAAGTAGATTTATTGAGTGAAAGCACTCATGGATGTGTGTCACTATATTGTCAAAAATACTTGGATATTTGAGTGTGATCACTCATATATGCAAGTTCTCATTTTTTGTGTGTAGTGACATAAAATGGGGCATTTGTAGGATAATGCGAGCGCAAAACGAGGAAGGGGTCTTAACTTGATTGTTCAAGGGGGAACCACCATGATTTAATGGCTAGATATACACACATGCATGCATATGAGTATCTACTAGTGCATCTAGTACATATTTTCAAATTCATAGGGCCATTATGCGAGCCCGAAGCGTGAGCTGAAAATTTTCTTAGTAATAGTGACATTAAATGGGACATTTATTGCAGAATAATGCGAACGCGAAACAGGGAAGGGGCTTTATCTGGTTTATTAAAGGGGGAAAAGTGGGACACCTCCTATATCTAGAAAAGTGTTCAACCAATCAGCTTACTGGTCTTGTCCCCTGATAGGCATTTGGTATCAGAGTAAAAGCACATGGAAAGAACAGCGCAAGAACTCTGCTGGTAAGTATAATTTTGGAGAAAGAAAACTTAACACTTTTTGTTAAGTCTTAGCAGTCAGTGTTAAGTACGTTTTGAATTTATTCTTATAGCTTCAGCAGACACTTAGCATGCTATATGTAGGCTTTGTTAATCCTTATAATTTGTATTCAAAGTTTTTGCAAAAATGTGCACATTTTGTAAAGTTAGCCGGCATTTATATTTGTTTGTGTGTTGGGGTAAACTTGGACATCACTATCCCATTTCTCCCTTTACTGTAATATGATTTATATTAGAAGTTGTCTTTTCATACATGCATCTGTCGAGTCTAAACATTTTTTTTTAAAGTAGACACACGGAGAAAATACAAAATATTTGCTAATAATGGCTAAATTATATGTTATTGAATAGGTTTTCCTTCGTTTATACGATTGACATGCTGAAAATGACTTGAATTTCTCAGAAATAGCTAGAAATGGTTTTTAGCGTTTTTGTTTAATCCGCCCCCAAATGGGCCGCTCGGCGTGCGGAGGAGCTCCTGGTTTGTGACGTCGCATCTTGGACAGCTCGAACAATTGCCAGCTGATCTGAGCTTGCGCGTGCAGCTTGATGCATATATGTGTGCATGCAATGCATGCGTACGCATACACGCACTGTACAAGCTTGCTATAGCTAATGTGTCTCGGATTAATATGGCTCTTTTATCACAACTGATTACACCATTGGACAAATCATACAGGGTTGTATATCCTTAGAATATCTTGATTTGAGATATTGTTAACGATTGTTATTATTTGGAGATTTGAACTTGCTGCGGTAGATTTTTGAAGAGTTTGCAATCATGATAAAAGCACGAATTGCCTTGCTCATCTCTCACCGAGGGGCCGGGAACGGTGCGGCCCGTTGGTTGTGGGTGAAGCGTCTAATTTGCCCATTGACATTGGGAGATATAATGCTTAAATTCCACGTAAATTTATAGTGACGTCATTCTTGCAACAAGGTCGAATCTACAAAATAATGTTATTTCATTCTGAACAATATCTAAAACCATGAAAAAAAAGTTCACATATACTGTAACTGAAGAATTAAGGAGCTATTCCATCCGAAAGTTTGGACGAATTATTGTTATAGCTATCGGATGAAATTATCTCGGGATCTGCACAATAATATAAAGACTTACAAAACCAAATGAACAATTTCAAGATTATGATAACCTTACAATATAGATTATATAGTATTATTGGTTATAATAATTTGTCATGACAACAAAACTAAAAGTGTGATTTGAACAGTCCACAATGAAAACAATGTCACTGTGTTTTATTATCTCTTTTTTTTTTTCACTCACTCTCGTGCTGAGGATAGGCCTATTTTAATTATATGTTAATATAATGAAAAAGAATACATTATTGGAACGGATTAACTTAAATATAAAGACAAATTATAAAGGAACAGTCGACAAGATATATCACTTTTGACCAGTTAGTCAGGGCCTGGGGTGAAGCATGAGGTGAGAAGAGAGAAAGAAAGTTTTCAAGAATCAGAATGTGCAATGTACGCGATATAGCACAGTACAGGATACGTGCGTACAGTGGACACGGTACGGATGCCCACGCTGTGACGTCATAATCTCGACGCCCTTGCGGGGTACCGCTGAAGCCTGAAAATGGGGGCCCTTCTTTGAAAGGTGATAACTTCCGATCTAAAACAGATATTGACAAGGGGTTTAGATATTCTGAATCAGTAAAGATTTTTCGTTGCAGTGGTATTAATTTTGTTGCAATTAAAAGCAGGTTTGACTCTCCAGTTGTCTACTTTAAGTTTCTAATCGCTAATAACTGACTATGGTGGATGACTGATTCATGATTAGGCCTACGTGAAAGTAATGGCTTCAATAACGTGACACTTATTGGTAGGCATTAAACTTGGTCCCACTTCACACCAGACAATGTCCCACTTCTCCCTGTTCAAAAGCTTTTTACAAATCAATGATTACACAAATATGAGATTTGCATCAATATGAATCAACAACCCAAAATGAGGCCTAGCATTAGTAGTATTAAGGTCCAAAACATGAGTTCCCAATTCTGAATATTAGACAAGTTATAAGAGAAAATTCATCAACTTGTAAGTTTTGTCCCACTTCACCCCGGTCTCCCCTACTTATGCCTTCAGTTTTACTCATCAAGACACCTGTCCCCTGTACAAACTGGGATTGGTGCCCCTGATTATCATCGATGGGTATTTTTCCAATCGTGAATAGTGAAACATCTGCGCTTCCATTATCTACAAGGTGCATTGTGTTGTACATGAATACTAAAGTATATCAGGCACACACGAGGAAGATTAACGATTAAGCGAGAAAATTTTAGATTTTTGAATGTTAGAAATATTTAGACTGTAAAATAACATAATAATGATATACCGAGTGAGTAAAAAAAAACTTTACACGTAGAAAATGTCAATAAAAAGAAAACAAATTTATAAACTCTAAATTATTTTACATATTCTGAAAGAGTAACTCCTCCTGCATCTTCTGGTACCATTTTTGTGTGGTATGCTTTTAAGCTTGGATAAACACGACGCATTGTGTGCGGACATGTAAATGTTGAATTGTGCCAGGGCGGGAATGAAATTGAAACAACAAAAGCTGACAAAAAAGCAACTCAATCATGAATAAAATAGCATAACTTTTTAACGAAAATGTCTTCAGCTTAATAAATTGGCAGGGGTGTTGTTACACATATTGACTACATTCTGTATGAAGATAAGATAAATATGAAGAGTCAGGCATGAGTGAGCACACGTTAAAGATAAAATAATCTCTTTTCAAAAGTATTAGGAGGCCTATTAAGGTCTGTCAGTGGCAATTTACTCTTTGATATGTACGCATTTGTCCATTACTTGACGAGTCAATCTAATTTTCATACAAAATGTAGTCAATATGTGTAACAACATTCCTGCCAAGTTATTAAGTGGAAGACGTTTTTGTTAAAAAGTTATGCTATTTTATTCATGATGGAGTTGCTTTTTTGTCAGCTTTTGTTGTTTCAATTTCATCCCCACCCTGGCACAATTCGAAATTTGCATGTTTGCAAACAATTCGGCGTTTTCATCCAAGCGTAAAGACATACCACACAAAAATGGTACCAGAAGATGCGGGAGGAGTTACTCTTTCAGAATATGTAAAATAATTTAGAGTTTATAAATTGATTTTCTTTTTGACATTTTTCTAGGTGTAAAGTTTTTTTTTTTACTCACTCGGTATATGCACATAATATGATACTTTTCATTTTCTTGATATCAAGATATTGGGGGATATTATTGTACACACCATCTCCCCCACCGAAATTATTGGGGATGCATCCCCCCCCCCCCATCCCCCACAATCGACACCCATGATTTCATTGAATAATTATCATCTGAATTTTTTTTATTTTATATCATTTTTTCTTTGTTAGTTCTAGTAGCTCACACTTCTTTCTTACTTTGTTTAATTCTTACAAACCCCCACTGTAAAGAAAATAAAAATCTCATTAAGATGGGATCCAATGGCTTATGAGCCCCTCCACCATACACACACACAAACAAGACAAATATATTCATAGGTTGAGTATAATTAACCCAAATCAAAATCATACCTATTTTCGTCTAATTTTATGATTTCATTTATCAGTGATTGATATTCAGATATCAGTTTATTATCTCTAAGCTGTTTATTCATTCTATTACGACAAATTTCACAAATCTTATGGAACTTAAATATGGCGCTGGCCGCTTTAACCATAGAGGGCGTTGCAGATCCACGTAAAGTGGACATCGAAAGACAACGCAAATAGATTGTAAATATGTAGTAGTTCACGAATAATATTATGCTACAGTCACACAGACACTTTCGTTGTGCTACGTCCGGGTAGCTTTCAAAATTTTTTTTTTTTTTTTTTTTTATTTCTGGCGGATCGCCACGAATGCCTTTCCGTAATGTCAAGCGGTGGAAATTGTTGATACATGTGCAGATCATACGCAGATAAAAAAAATAAAAAAAAAAATTAAAAACATAATAAATGATGAATAGAAGATGAAAAAGGGATAAAATAGCCAAAACGTATATATATCTAATGTCTGTCTGACTGCAGCATTATCACAACTTTTTTTTTTTTTTTTTTTTGGCATCATTTCATAGCCTGTGGAATTTTATTTTTGACACAATTGCATTTTCTTTAAATATGCTTTTACTTATTTTGCTTGTTTGGTGTTTTTGGTTTTAAGGGAAGTTTAAAAGAACATATTGTGTTTTCGTTTTGTTATGTAGAGGTTTCCTTTTTTTATAATTTGTATTGAAATAATCTTATACTATTTTCAGTTTCATACTAGTATTAATGAGTTTCGTGTTATTTTAATTATGTAATTCTGATAATAATATGTGTCACTTTATTCTTTTCTCATTGCACATACATGCACCGGGGCCCAAGTTTGTTTGTTGCTGTTTTTATGGCGCTTTTATTGATAATATGAATATTTACGGTAAGGTAATGGGCCTATCTGTGAATTGTATACTCCAGTTTTAACAAACTTATATGTATGTTACGTGACAAATAAAATCTGTAAATCGTTAATTTAGAATAATTATTAGAAAATATAACTAATGAGACATGTTTTATATGAAAAGAAGCATTATACAGGGTGTTTCCGAAAAAAGGAAACCCAACTTTGATCAACAATAATTTCAGAAATATTCCAATGGTGATTATGAAATTTATATCACTGTAAAGTACAACTCATTGCAATTCTAATGATACCTCGCTCACCTCACCAATGCCACGCATCACTAAACCCCATTGTTTTGAAAAAGTCTTGTAAAATTGTGCGTGGTTCACTTTCATGCACCTTGAGATGGTTTGTGTGAATGTGCCTGGAAAGGAAACCCTAATTTGATAATCAATAACTTCAAGAATATTTCAGTGGTGATTAAGAATTTAATATCACTGGAAAGTACAACTCATTACCATTCTAATGATACCTCTCTCAGCTCACCAATATCATGCATCACTGAACCTCATTGTTTTGAAAATTGTCTCGCAAAATTGGGATAGGTTCTCTTTCATGCTCCTTGAGATGAGTTGCTTCCAAGATTCCTAACAAATCTAAGTAAAGCATTCCGGTCACTTAAAATAAATGAGTTTGATAAATGGGTTGGAAATTTTTACTTATTTAGTCCTTTAATCTTACCATCCAGGTAATTTCAACATGTTACTCGTCACGACAACCCAGAGAACCTTCAGTTCCCCATGGATAATGTAAGAAGCATGACAGTGCATCAATCACAATTTTGCAAAATATTTTCAGAACAATGGGGTTCAGTGATGCGTGACATTGGTGAGCTGAAAGAGATATCAATACAATGATAATGAGTGGCACTTTCCAGTGATATAAACGTCATAATCACTACTGTCATGTTTTTAAAATTATTGATGATGAAAGTTGGGTTCCCTTTTTAGGCACATTGCAGCAACCCATCTCAATGAGCGTGAAAGTGAACCACTCATAATTTTGCAAGACATTTTCAAAACAATGAGGTTCAGTGATGCGTGAAATTGGTGAGCTGAGCGGGGTATCATTAAAATGGTAATGAGTTGCACTTTCCAGTGATATAAATTTTATAATCACCATGGTTATATTTTTTAAAATTATTGATGATCAAACTTGGGTTTCCTTTTTTCTGGGTCACCCTGTATTGGTAAAAAAAATCAACCCGACAATGGAGAATAGTCTAATAAAAAAAAAAACAAACAAACAAACAAACAAAACATATCCCTGCCTATAATGTTGACTTCAATTACATTGGATGGATGGCAGAAGCCAAATTTTAATACTTTTCATGCATATGAAAACAAACGGATGCTGGTTTCTTTAAATTGATATAGTTGTTAAATGAAGTTATTGGAAGAAAAGATTTATGTGAATATTGGGAAATGACTGCTACAATTGCCAATTGAATATGAACAAAGTAAAACTGACATCGGATATACAGTGGTGGCCAAAATTATTAGAACACCAAGCATATTTAAGTGATTTAAAAAATTTTCATTCAGTTGACCATTTAAATACCTATAAAATGGTTGGAATGTCTCCGAATATCATCAATATGCTTTAAAAACTAAATAACAAAGTCATGCGTTGGGAACTCGCCCCCAAGTCCCCCTTTTTTTTGTCGTCCCACCAATTGCAAAATTTAAAAATCTTGCCCCTTTCAGGATCAAAGTGTCATAACGTTAAACATTTTAAGCCTCTTCCTACAAAAGTATATATATTCTGAAAGGAAATTTCCGGAGGATGTCAAAAATTGCATTCATAACAACACAGGGTGAAGTAGTGACATCTTATGTGGGGATTTTTAAAATTATTTTTGAAGGGCCCAAATTTTTTAATTCAGTGCCCCTATTTAAGTCCATTGTTCCAATGACCCTTAATATTTCAACATATTTGAATTGCTCATGAAATTTCCTTTAGAAAAATATACATTTACAAGGAGCATCTCGGTTAAATTTAAAAACAATAGTCTTAGACTTCAATGGGCATGGTTATTTTGGTCATCTAACCACCAAGGGTGGGGGCGAATACACCTCCCCATTTGAAACTTAGAATGTATTTGAGGTATATTAGAATAAATAAGCCTGCTAAGTTTCATATTTGCAACTTAAATACTTCTTGAGCAATCGGCATATGTATTTGGCATTTTACTTTTTTGCATTTGGACTACATGGTTAATACACAAGTCTATGGGGAAATCAAAAGCGCATAGCGCAACTGTTTTTAGTGCTACGCATTACCAGATGGTCGAAACTATATAAATTTGGTATCAACATATACGTAAGACCGTATGCTAAAAAGTCAGGAAAGCTCCTGGCACACAAAATATATTTTTAATCTGATTTCGGCAAATGAACTAGGGCATTGATAATCCCATAGACTTTGTGTAGGTTCAGGTGTTCTAATAATTTTGGCCACCACTGTATAGAATATGGAAAAAGAGCACAGAAATGGGATTGCATCGGGATGAAATCCCATGTTAGTTGCTCATTTTTCAATTACCAACTAAGATGCACTCCATTTTAAAATAGTTGAAGGTATTTCGTCAAACTCATCATTCGATTTGGGCAAGGTAGTAAAGGATTATTTTAACGCAGACATACTTTGTGTTATGCTTTGATAAGATGCTTATTCCATTGTGTTTAAGCATCTTGATACAGTGGTTGAGGCAAGGTGTACAGAAAAAGTAAAAACGATTCAAATAGCATTTCAATACTTATAAGTTATTGCTGAAGCCCGAGGACACACATCGGGAATAATGAGACTTCAAGAAGGTTGAGTTTACATACTGTTATTGTACAAAGAAGTAGACAATTTTAAATATTTCACAAAATTTTCGTTTTTCAAATGTTGGATGTGATAAATAGTTGGATAAATAGTCAGTTCATTTTTTGTTCGAATCAGACTTAAAATGGAACAAATTGTAATATTTGTTTTTAATGGTAGAAAGATGTTTAATCCTCTGTCTAAACTTGTAAAAAAAAAAATTAGAAGTGCATTATAGAAATCAAAGATACAATTAGTTTAAAGCATAGGCCTTGCTTTCTTTTAAGCTTAAAAATGTTTGATAAGTTGTTGCAAATGTTGTGTTTTATATTGTTATTATTTATTATATTCATATAAACTGTAATAAAAGCTGGGTATTTTGGAGATAATTGTTTAATGGCGATATTTGTGTTTTGTCGTCCACAAGTCAGATACTTATTTGAAAAGAGGTAAAAAAAAAAATTAAAAAACGTTTACATGTTTGTAATTAGCTTACACAATTATTTGATTAATTAACTAATCAACTAAATTTCGCCCATTATAGGACGTTTTTATTATCATTTTTTTTTATATATATTTTTGTATTAAGTTTTATATTATATAGTAACATGATTCAATTATATTTTTAATATTTTTTTACACATCTACTTCATTTTGCTGGGTAATCATGATCTTTTGTTTTGGTAGCGCATCCTCCTTAGAAATATTTCTTATTGGAATATTACCGTTCTTATATGGCCTTGTATTTGTAAGTAATGGCATTTTTATTTTTTACAAGAACTATCAATGAAACATGTAATAATATAGGGAAATAAACGATACCTTTTTCAAATGTTTATAGATATGATACCATAAAATGTCAAATGTTTTACATTTCTCTTCCTAAGCATTGTTATGTAGCCTACATATAATTAAATGAGCATGTCTTTTTTAAAGCTTAGTATGTTGAATAAAGGTAATCACTTGATTTTGAAGTTATAGAAAGTCTGTGTTTTATATTGTTTCTCATTTATATATTTATATCAACTATCAGCTGTTTCTTTCTTATAAAATGGCTTCACAGCGACATAACATATTTGTTTAGTCGACTTGGAAAGGTCATTATTGTAGGAGTGACTCCCTACCATTGTATCATTATAGTATCGATTTTGTTACTACGGATACCATTAAAAAAATAAAAAAAAGCTGTATATACGTCCCACGTGCTAACCACACCAAATAAGAACTGTCTTATATAAATTTAACACATTTCAGTACACTTAGATATCATGGATAAATATCCTCTCCCTTGTGCCATACTTACACCATACAAATCATATTCACCGTGGGTACCATAGTTGAATTACGGTCACATTACCATCGCTATGAATTCACCATATATTACATAGTAGGGTTGTGCCATTCTTCTTCCCAAATAAAAAGTGTATGGTAGTCACTTTCTGCACCAAGATCTTACCATTGTATTCAGGGAAATACCATATTACTACCATGAAATTACTATGGTCTATTTAAGGTATCCAGGGAATAACTATCAGTTTCACGGTTACCATACTATTGCCATGGTAATTCCATGTAACTTTATGGCACGTTTTACAAGGGCTACGGCATTCTCTGTTCTATCTACTTTCCTCCAGTCTAGAAATTGATAGCATATTTATGATTATAACCCAACGTAATAAAATTGTGCATGATTTTCCGTTAAAAAAAATAATAGCCCGAGAGAAAGGAGAAAGAGAGAGAAAGAGAGAGAGAGAGAGAGAGAAAGAGAACGAAATAACAAGGTGAGACATGCATATTCACAAATAAAACCATTTAAATATCTGCTCAGGGTACCATTATAATGGCAAAACTACGATTGACACGTTTAATTTACTTAGACTACACGGGGGTTTTCCCATACATTTTTTTTTTTTGCGTTCAGTAGGTACGCATTGAATATTAGGCTGCATACAAATCCCGCCTCCCACGATGCAGTTGAATCATACGCTACTGAAAGCTCGTAAGATTCAATATTATCAATGACATTGGGCCCTTTAGGGGGCCCGTCACACTGAGGTCGTTCTATAACGTTCTATAACGTTCTTGCCCGTTCTTTAAAAAAAATGCTGAACGGGCTTTGGTCGGATTGGAATTTATAACTTTGAAAAATAATTTCTTGAATACGATACTAGACAGTTCATAAATAGTTCTCGTTACGTCAATTCCGTCTTTATCGCGTGCGCAATACGTTGTTATCCAGTTCAGACCGAGTAAACAGCCCGTTCACTCTATACCGTTCGTAGCATATCCAAACCGTCGCTAAAGTGCCTATATGCGCAGCATGATAAAAGTTAGGTACCATGTTCGTAGTACGTCCTTCTCGTTCAGAATAAGTCTTACCCGTTTAAGGAACGTTGTCACTACGTTTTATTTTAGAACTGGAAGCCAGTACGATTTTTTTACCATGTTCAAAAAAATCGGAATGCCTTTCCGTTCTCTCCGTTCGGGCCCGCTCTCAAAGTTCGTAAACAGATTGTAAACGGTCTGTACTAGATTCTAAAAGGTCTGTACTACGTCCAGTCCGTTTGTAAACAGATTGAGCTCGTTCAACAAGAACTACCAAGAACGCAGTGAGAACTAGCTCAGTGTGACGGGAATTATGACATGCCGTTCTGTTTAAAAATTGAAACGTATTGCTATCCAAGCCCGTGCTATAAAGTCCTGAGCAGATTGAAATAGATCTCAAGTACGTCCACTCCTTGTGTACATAGATTAAGCCCGTTCTGCAATAATTTCGATAACATGGTAAGAAATTGTTCAGTGTGATAGTAATATAAGCGAATAGATCAGCTATTTGATTGCCACACATTAATTTCTACAATTACAGAAATCTCACAACTTTAAGAATAAATACGAAAAACGGCCATTGGTCCGAAAAAGAACGCGTACATTTGACCTAATTATTTCTGGATTAAGATGAACAACGTTCGTATACAGTCCTCAGTACATCCATCACGTCTTTGCCTCGTCTGCAGTCAGTTTGTATCTAGTTAAAACCGGGTGAAAATGACCGTTTCCAAGAAACAGAGCCCGTCTGAAACAATCCAAACCCGTCCCCAGTTAGTTTCAACCATTTCTTAATCAGTTCCAATTCGTTTCCAATGCGTTTCGTCCCGACCTAACTAGTTCTGGGTCGTTTCTAATCCGTCAAAATCCGTTCTTACTCGTTCTTACGTCGACCAAACGGCCTCCAGAAAGTTCATCTCGTTCTTACTGCGTCATTATCCGTGTCTAGAACGTGTTGAACGCAAATGCGTGCCCGTTTCCCATAAAAACCCTAGCCCGTTTTTGCCAGACCTCATGCGTCTTCGTAACTTCAAGCTGATAATGAATATACAATGCTCGTTTGTAAGACGTCCTAGCACATCTTTAGAACGATGTAAGTACGGCAATTTCGTTTGTAGTACGTCCATCTCGTTTCAGGTACGTTGCCACCCCGTTAAATTTTAGGACGAGATGGGCGCCCGATTTTTTAAAACACTTTTTCGAAAATCCGACCGAGCTAGTCCATGAAGTTCGTAAACAGATCGTAAGAAGTAATTGCTACGTCCACTCAGTTTACACACAGACTATGCCCGTTCGGCAAAATTTGCAAGGACGTAGTAGGAACGAGCTCAGTGTTACGGGGGTATAAAGTGCTCTAACAATAAGATACGCGAAAGGACCGTTATACAAATCTTTATACATCGTTCTTATAAAACCTTGAATTTGGCCGTTGGAGCAGACCTGGCGCCCTCTTCTGACATTGATATTCCCCTTAAAATAGACTTTTCAAATGATCATACTGTATTTTATTCTTTGTCTAATCTATATCAAACAGCTAAATACGAAGGTGTTATAATTAAAAATTCATTCCCATCCGCTTATGTTAAGTGTTTTTATATCAAGTTGAAAATGAACCCCGGCTGTTTTTTTTTTTTTTTTTTTTTTTTTTTTTTTTTTTTTTTCAGCATGAACATTTAAAATGACCTTTTGATCTCATCTTTCACGTGATATAAGTTAAATTATTCAAGCTTAAATTTTAAATTAATGTCAAATTTTGAAGAGCAATTTCGTGAGATTTACCAATACTCTATGCATATTAAAGGGATGCAGTAACATTGAATGATATTCAAATCACATTTATTCGATGTAGCTTATGTATATTGATGATGCTTTTAAGATGCATTAAACTGGACCAAAAAATTCCCAATTGTTTAATGAATTGGTTTATTTGATACACCAATATCCAAAGGAGGGGTGTATATTGACCGTTTTGCCAGTTTTGTGTATTTCGGTGGATTTTGGAATATTGCAGTCAGACTCGTTTTACAGCATGAGAAAAAACATGAAAAGAAGTTAACGAACGCTTCGTTGCCCATAACAACTAGCTCCACCCACTTTGACCGCCAAGAGAACACGCAACCAATAGACGAAAAACATGAAGAACATACGTGCTCTACAGATCTCTCTCTTTTTCGCACAAAATGTAGTCAATTTGTGTAACAAGACCCATGCCGTGTTATTAAGCGCAAGAAATATTTGTTAAAAGTTATAATATTTTAATCAGGAAAGAGTTGCTTTTTTATTGCTTTTTGTTGTTTTACTTTTACTCCCACTTTTGCACAATACGAAATTTACACGTCCGCAAACGATGCCTCTTTAATGTACACTAAATTAAACGTATTAATCATATCTTTCCCCTATAATGGTAAATTATCTGTGATATGTATGTCTCATCTCATTCCCTCTGTCTCTTCTCTCTGTCTTTCTCATTTCTCTTGCGCTAATACTATGGTCTATGACTATTTTTTTTTTTTAATTCTGACAGCACCTCCTCTATAACGATGTCCATGTAATCATATACATAATTCATTATGATGGATTATAATGTTAATAGTTTTATATTCTCAGTCTATAGACTTCCTTCTTGTTTTAGCATGGTGGACGTTACAGCTTTGATTTTTTTCATGACATCACAATCGATACTATAATGATTCAATGATAATAGTCACTCGATCCTACAATAATAACCCTTATCGATAGCAATATTTATACCAAGTGAGTCAAAAAAAATAGATACACAGGAAAATGTCACTAAAAAGAAAAACAATTTATTAACCCAAAGTATTATACATATTCCGAAAGAGTACCTGTTTCCGTCATATTTAGTAGCAATTTTGTGTGTTATATGTTTACGCTTGGATGAACACGCTGGGCATCGTTTGCGGACGTGTAAATTTCGTATTGTGCAAAAGTGGGAGTAAAAGTAAACAACAAAAAGCAATAAAAAGCAACTCTTTCTCTAATCACCTCTCATAACGATGTCCATGTAAATCATATACATAAATCATTTATGATGGATTATAATGTTAAATAGTTTTATATTCTCAGTCTATAGACTTCCTTCTTGTTTTTAGCATGGTGGACGTATACAGCTTTGATTTTTTTTTTCATGACATCACAATCGTACTATATGATTCAATGATAATAGTCACTCGATCCTACAATAATAACCTTATCGATAGCAATTATTTATACCAAGTGAGTCAGAAAAAAAATAGATACACAGGGAAAATGTCACTAAAAAGAAAAACAATTTATTAACCCAAAGTATTATACATATTTCCGAAAGAGTACCTGTTTCGCATTTTTAGTAGCAATTTTGTGTGTTATATGTTTACGCTTGGATGAACCACGCGCG
>CALNVZ010003429.1:29080472-29092248 GCA_940671915.1 Paracentrotus lividus | reverse complement strand
AACTCGTCGCAGGCTCTGGGGCACGTGGAATCAACGTAGCCTGCGTTGCATGCACAATACACGCACATGTAGTGGGTCAATTTCTGCGATTCCTGCGTTTCTGTAGTCAGTGTATTGGAAAAACTTCCTGCACATCGTAATGGCAACGTGCCTGTATGGTACATACGCTGCACGAATTTTCTACGAAATCCACCGTAGGGAGTTGCATGTCGAAGGTACGACGAGTTGTGACCACCGCATTAACCGCTTAAATCATTTCTATTTGGGAATAATTCTCACGTTCAAGGCTTTAACCGTTTTATATATCCATAGGGAACCCAGATACCCGATACAAACCCTTTCCACTTAAACAAACGCGCACACACAAAACGTTGCTGGCGCGACAAATCAAAATAGTACGGCAGAAAGAAAGAGAGGGAGAGAGGGAGAACCGGGAAGTTGACCAAAAAATACACATTGATATTGATTTCATGTGAGACACGTGAAATGTCCATTTACAAATATATTTGATGTCGTATATGACCAACGGATTGAGGCAAGATGGAAGGAGTAGGACGAATTGCATTCGGACTTTTCATGGTGGTCATACAACTAGCACCGCTGGTGATGGCAGAGGAAACACGTACGTGTTCATTTTTTCTCTCTCTTTTAATGTAATACTTATATAAATGTTTGTGAAATTATGGAGATATCCGAAAACCTTGAGAAGAGGTTATCGAGGCCTATTCTACAATATTCATGGCATTTGTCAACTGGATTTACATTCCTTTTATTTCCGAGGGGATGTTTGGTATGATCTTTGACATGAAACGTTTTTTTCCAAAAAAACACAAAACAACAACAACAAAACAACAACAATTAAACAAAGAAACAAACATGCAATTTAAATTGGTTGTTGTACTTTCTCATTTCTCTAAGATGATTTTGTATGTAAATTAGAGAGCTGATTAAAGACCCTTTGTACGCGAGCACTTTATAATCATAATGTTTTACAAAAAGAGAAGATAGAGCTGAAGTTAATTCAAATTGCCTACGATAAGGTTTTAGTTAAATGCGAATCCAAGAGCTTGGCACAATTTATACTCGTCAACATTTATCACGTTGATTTGGTTTTACAAATGACTTAGTTTAATTGCACCTAATGCGGCAGTCACAACTCGCCGTAGCCTACGGGGCGAGTTGTGACTGCGTTGCATGCACAATGCATGCACAGGTCCTGGGTCAGCTTCTGCCATTCTGCGCTACCTGCGTTTCTGTAGTTAGGGTATAGTAATGCGGCGGTCACAACTCTCTGTAGCCTACGGGGCACGTGCATGCAACGTAGCCTGCGTTGCATGCATATATAGGTCCTTGATCAACTTCTCCGATTTCTGCGTTTCTGTAGTAAGGGTTAAAACTCCCTGCACGTCGTACATGCAACGTGACTGCGTGGTACGTGCGCTGCACGAATTTTCTACGAAATCCATCGTGGGCAGTTGCACATCGAAGGTACGGCGAGTTGTGACCGCAGCTACCTTAACTACCTTACCACGTTCCTTGTTTATTCGTTATTCAGGGGAAAATAATATCTTAATGGTAGACGTGACATAGTCCAGTCTTGACTGGAAATGCAAGGGTCGTTAGTGCCTGTGCGGTTACTGACATCGGCACTTATAAGCATTTTATCTACATTGCTTAAAACTCCACCAAGGTGTAAATTTACAGGCGCCTGTAAATAGCTGACTACAAGTATGGAGTTGAATCCAGTGAACGGGCTAATAATATACTGTAAAGTGCATTGAGCCACCATGGAATAAGCGCATCATAAATAATAGCATTATTATTATCATTATTATTATTATTATTATTGCACTGGACTGAAATTATGTTGTTAGATTTAATCAAACGCACAGACATGCATAGCTATAATTGCTTTACTCTCACCTTTCCCTTCTTTTATATCAGCTTGTCAAGATACGGAAATCGTCATTGCAGGCCAAAATTATCAATGTAGCCAAGCTCTTGGTCTCCTATTTAATGCATGTGAATGTGAAGTTACTGGTTTATACCCTGACTACTGTCCGCAATTCCTTGCAACCTGTCCACGTACGTGTGACTTATGTGAGGAACACTCGACTCCTAGTAAGTATACTTTCAGATAAGTATACACTATTTACATCAAATAAAATATATAAATTGCATTTGAACAACAACATGTGAAAAACAATTTATTTGAAAATGTGCATCAAAATGCAACTTTATTTGAAGTTTCAATATACTCTGGCCAAAATCTAAGCAAAGGCGCAAAGGGGAGCTAGGACCTAATGCATCCCACAACGATGAAATATAAATACTGACTTACGACGGTAGTAAATGATGCAAAGACGATATCAACAAGAAAAATTTATTTACCTGCGGTCTATGTACGATTTCCCCCACCAGCTTGCAGGAGACAGACCTACGGTTTTTATGATCTTATCAGGCGCGGATCCAAGAAAATCGAATGAATGCTTTTCGGGGGCCAAATTGTCCGGGGACAAAAGTGGTTCTATTATGTTTACGCATGGGCCCGATAAATGCATTGTCTGAAATCTGGCTGCGTCCGCTTCTGCTTATATCAAACATGATAAAGTGCAGTCCATTGGCCTGTTAATATGTTCCTTTGTACAACCAAATGATTACATTAAGAGGTTTAAGGGGAAGTTCACCCTGGAATTTTATTGGTTTTAAAAAATGTGGAAAAATAAAAGAAAAATATGAGTGAAAGTTTGAAGAAAATTGACCCAAAAATAGCGAAGTTATGAATATTTAAAGTTTTGATTCTGTGACGTCACGTGCGAGCAGCTCTTCCATGTTTTGTGTATGCAAATTCCATAAAATTGTCTCTTTTTATTGTTTTTGATAAAGGAATGGGTCAATTTGATAGAGGCATGTATATGAACATTATGTTCGATGATATATCAACCGCACAGGTGAAATAATTAATTTTCTTCAGAAAAAAAATGACATTTTATGGAATTTACACTACATAACACATAGGAGAACTGCTCGCACGTTACGTCACAAAAAAACAAAATCAATAATTTAAATATTTCTAACTTTTTGGTCGATTTTCTCCAAACTTTCACTCATATTTTTCTTTAATTTTTCTGCATTTTTTTAAAACCAATTCAAACCCAGGGTGAACTTCCCCTTTAAGGAAAAGTCCTTGTAAACTGGTGGTACATAAATATCGTGTCAGGGATCCCTTTCAGTGCCAGGAGAGTTTATTTATAATATAGATATATTGACTGCTGTGAGAGGCATAGTGGTTTTATAGGCTCAAGGGGACCTCCCGACCTGCTATGACCCGAGGCGTAAGCCGAGGGGTCATAGCAGGTTGAGAGGTCCCCGAGACCCTTTAAAACCACTATGACTTGAGTATTAAAAGCAGTCAATATATATTTTATATGCCGTAAAACAAGGAGATCTAAAAATAATCTACATGCCATGTAGATAATTTTATTCATGAACTTGGCCTGCATGCTCCCAGGGCGCGCCCAGCAACAACATACATGCCACACAATACCGATACGGTGTTCTACTTACAGTTAAGTGGTGGACCATTCTTGGTCATGTGTGTGACCGAAATTATGCAAAATCTTGACTTTCATTGGCTATAACTCAATTTCAAAGATATACTGATTTCATATTTATATTATGCTGACGTAATATTTTATTGGCTATCATTTGGAAATATTTTTGATGTTTACAATATGCATGTTCAAGGTCATTTTGAAATTCCAGTGAGTTTTAAAATAATAAAATATTGTTGTAAGATATGCATTATAGATCTGTTAATTTAAAAATACCACTGGGTGGGAGTCATGTCTGAAATTTCCTTTTATATCTATTATTGTATATCGTGATGTCGGGTCATGTGTGTGACATTTTATTGGGTCACGTGTGTGACATATAGCAAACGCCATAAAAAAATATTATACATATGCAGTAATATACATTTTTAGCAATTACTATATCCGCTGTGGTAAAACTTTTATGAACTCAACCCTAACCAGTCAATGGGATGTTTCGGTAGTTGTCAAGACTGGGGGTGGGGCGGGGAGGGAGGGGGGGGGGGGGCATGATGCCCCTTATAAGATTTCGGCTGTTGATCACGCGAGCGCTCTGAAAATTTGCACGATGGTAGTGTGGGATGTATATTACAAGAATGCATTGTTAATTCTCCCAAATAATGTTTATTTATTTTATTTGAATTACTTATGCTAATTTATGCATTGCATGAAATCATACTTTTTGTTGTCATTGACAAACTAAAGCTTCTGGAATGCTAATTTTGTGTTTACATAATCTTTATAGGATTACTAACAATTGTACTTGGAAAAATTTTGATATCGAAATCAAT
This sequence comes from Paracentrotus lividus, assembly GCA_940671915.1. Lineage (NCBI taxonomy): Eukaryota > Metazoa > Echinodermata > Echinoidea > Camarodonta > Echinidae > Paracentrotus > Paracentrotus lividus. Next base: position 29,087,864 of record CALNVZ010003429.1, on the reverse strand, counting down.
TTCTTATGTATTTCATTGTTTTATGAATTTCTTATGTATCTCTTTGTTTTTTTCAACCTTTTGTTTTTCTTCGGTTTTTTTTATCGCAAACACTATTGCAGAACCATTTTCGAGTAATGCTAAAATAAATTAATTTCAGCCAATGAAAGTGGAAATAATCAGACCTTCATGACCGCCCCCACCCAGTGGGCCACGTGTGTGACTAAATTGTTTGCTAAGCAATAATCTAATTGAAACTTGTCATGGATTCATATTTGGTGAAATGCAAGGTACATTAAATCAAGCTTTGGAGAAAAAATGATAATAATACCAGAGCCATAGTTAAGGCGGGGCATAAACTTTTTGTGTTTTCTGGTCACGTGTGTGACATTTGAGGGCAATTAATTTTCAGGGTTAATTATCTTAATATAATCAATTTAACAACATTATTTTGGGGTTACATTAAAAGGAATATAGGTAAATACTAAAAATAACCAGGGCTTATAGCTAGAGCTTTATAATTGTAACGCGTACGATTATCGGTGGTATGTACTAATATGTAGGGGGAAAAGGGATGTGATAAATTTACCTGAATTACGTTTCATAATTTAACTCGTTGGGAAATTGAATGAAAAAGCTTATCATAATTTGTAAGAAAATCAGCCAATATTTATTGATATAACTACATTTAGATTGAAAAAAAAATGACATTTTGAGTTTGCATGAGAATATGGCATTGACCCCTACATTTTATCGGTGGATTATAACTTTTTTCCAATGCCATAAACTTTGAAAAACGTAAAGAAAATCTTGGGTTTTTACCTCTCTGACAAGCTATGGAGGATTTTGAAGACGTATGTTTTATTATGTTTGTACTTTATTTACCCCATTGACGCACGCACGGACTTTGAAATTTGATGACCGCGTCCGTTCGTAGGGTTGGCTGGAAATGATTCAAAATAGATAGATACTCTTATGAAAAGTGTCTGAAATGCAAATCAAGAAAAAGAAAATCCGGAGTTTTACGTGATTTACCGCGTACGCTTACGCGCGGAAATTTTCAAAATGCTTGAAATGGCCTGAAACATACTTTGTATGAATATGGGGTGATTTTGAGCATTTTTAGATTTTGACGCACCGGTTTTTGAAAATTTTCAACCTGTTTAAAGCATTTATCCAATAGGCTGTGGAATTGTTTTTTGTTAGGAAAATGATGCTCTTTATAAAGAAAAAAAAAAGAAGAAGATTCTGACAATAACAAGAGGTGGTATGTACAATGTATATAACGTACCACCTAATGACTGTAATCCAAGTAAGGAAGTTAGCATATACATTCCAGTCAGGGTTTTAAAAAAAAATGATATTTTATGTACCGTTTTTCTATCTAATTATCATATATAATTAATTTATGCAAATGAGGATGAAAAATTGCAAAAATCACACACACAAAAAACAGCAGTTCATGAAACAGCAGACATTGCTCTATTTGAATATGCAGCTTAAAATCACGAAACAAAAACTTTATTTTGTCAAAAAAAAGGTTAACTTTTCAATGAATGGCCCTGCACATTTTCTGTTCGGGCTTTCAAAATAGAAATATATTGGCCTCTGACGTTTTGCTTTAAATACAGTTTTTAACGAATACGGGTATATCGGTCTTAACTAAACGCTCATCTGAAAATCAGGAATCCATTCCATCAACAGTATACGACGAAATAATTTGTCTGCACTGCGCGTCCGCACATATAGACGCGCAAGCTGTCTAGACTCTAAAGTTATCAACCAAGTCGCGCTGCAAATTATGGTATATGCAATCGAGCAGAGCAACTTTTTTGCATGTAAACAAACGGGGATAGTGCTATCCATGGAAAAAGAACTGCAAGAAATGAACTATGTCATGATAAAACAGGGAAAAGTGACTATGGCGGCCATAGTTCAGAACATGACTGCACTTTCAAACAATCAGAAGAGAGGATTCTTAAAGATTCTTAAAATGCGGTATATAATACTAAATACGAGCAATGTATGTGATACCATTTAAAATATCTTATATTATAGGAACTCTGTTGCAAATGTGAATAAATCCATATTTGACAAAGGTTCGTTTTTAAGGTGAATTTATAATATGCAACTGGCAAAAGGGATCAATCTGCAAAACATTGTACTTAAACTCAAAATGCAGAAAAATGTTTTTGGGGTGTATCAAATTTCCTCTAAAGGTGACTATTTTATGTTCATTTCAAAAGGTGCTAAGTCTCGATTTTAACCATATTCCTGTCATGCCTGTAGGGTGATTTTTATTTTTATTTTTATTTATTTATTTATTTTTTTGTTTTTTTTATTATTTTTTTTTTTATAAATGCTGTAAATGTATTTGTTTACGATTTTATACATAAATTTTTGCCATTTATTTTTTATTTTATTTTTTTTTAAATAAAATGTTCTTGGATCTAGTCCCTCCTGGAATGAAATGAGTGTACCTACAGAATCAAATGCTTATTAACAAAGGTATACCTGAATACCCAAAAAAAATGTCGGAAAAGGACGAAAAGGGATCGCAAGCACAAATTTTGGTAATAAATAATCAGGGAATGAGGCAGTTTATTATTGTTTAATCAGTTCTTCCCATGATTATTGCAATTTTGAGGCTTAAAGATTACTGTTTTTAAGCAATTACTCGAATGCGATTACAATGTTATTAACACATTCATATACTTTTTTTCAAACCACATTTTCAATAATTTTGTTAATGATGTCATTATATATAATCTTCCAAATTAATGATAGATCACTCATAGCCTATACAATGTAAAGCCTGTAACGCAATCGATATATTGGCCTAATCTGCTCAATATTTCGTCTCAAGTTCATATATTCCCCCTATTTTAGATATCAATAATTTTTAAACCAAGAGGAATTGAACAAATGTAATTATGTCCATGTAGGGAATTTAATAATCATCTCAATAGCATTTTGTTGTTGTGTTTATGTTCTTTTGGCACGGTGTGTCAATGATCCTATGGCTTTATTTTACAAATTAATGCCTCAGTGAGCACGTGAGCACGTGAACTTTTTTCATTATATGGACTACAATTCAAATTCTTACTTTGATTAAGTAGAACAATTCTTTTCGGTGAGTACTTTTGATTTTATTTTCACAAAAATCCCGATGTTTCACGCCTCAGTTGTTACAAGACACAAGAAAATAAAGAAAATGAGAAGAAAGTTTGGGGCTTCGTCATGGTTCAGTGAATTTTCGAATACGTAATTCGAGTAACAATCATCTTAGTTAGAGACCAGTTGAAGCTATGTGCAAAGTTTCATAGAATAACTCACATCTATTGTAATATGCCAAATTTCATTTTTTTGTTAAAACCTTTTAGGGGAGACTGGGGTAATTATGGCCCCCTTTTTCACATTTCCTATTACTACTATTAAATGAAAAGTCCAATAATATTATAATTATGTAAAAATACAGTCCGTCTATATACGTATGATATGCAAAGGAAAGTATAAACCTGTGACTTCTCATTTGCATATTAATAACCATTATGTTAACAACTTTGTTAACAACTTTGTGGGGCCATAATTACCACACGTGTTGGGGTAATTGTGGCCCCTATTGTAATGACTGTATGAATTCAGAGATATTATGCTAATTAATTATTGCAATGTAAAATAAATGCTGTTGGGTATGCAAAGGAAAGTATAAACCTGTGACTTCTCATTTGCATATTAATAACCATTATGTTAACAACTTTGTGGGGCCATAATTACCACACGTGTTGGGGTAATTGTGGCCTCTATTGTAATGACTGTATGAATTCAGAGATATTATGCTAATTAATTATTGCAATGTAAAATAAATGTTGTTGGGTATTCCTAATACACTTATCAAGCACCAACAATGATATAATCAGTAATATGTTCAGCCAAAATGTTGAATTTTTCCAGTCATAGCAATACATATATTTATGTACGTAATCATACAATACAAGTTAGTGAATGTCCCCATCTACGCGTTATACACTGTTTATGCATTGGGGGCCATAATTACCCCAAGTGACACTTTCAATTTGATCCCTCTTTACAGCTTTACTATTGAAAATATTCAGGTGGAAGTTTTTCTGTTGTGTTTGTTAGTTCCAATTGTTTCTGTTTTAATCAAAATTTCATCTTAAATGATTTTAATTAATGATATCACACCCCAAATAAAAAAGCAGGCTTGACACTTTCCAACGAAATTGTATGAATCTACATGCAAGGCGTATATTATGTTTTGCTCTCATTCAATGTTTATTCGATTATGCTAACGCTGCGTGGTATTCTATTTAGGCAAATAGATCAAAAGAAGTTGAAATCACACAAAATAAGATGGTAAGATTCATCAATTGTTTAGGCCCAAGATCTCAGTTGGTTACAGAGAGCTCTCTGCAGCTGGTCTAACTTGATGTAAATCAAAGATCAAAACAATTAATACTGCACCATGCACACAAAATTACCACTCGAGAGCAAATCATTATATTGGCCTCAACTTTAACCTTGTCTCAAACTTACTAAATTATGATACAAGAAATAGTCATTATAACTTTAGCTTGCCAGGGCGAGTTGTAGTATTGGCAATAGCTTTTATTACAATGCCATCAATACTGGAATTCTCTTCCTAATCATATTAAAGCAATAGAAAACTACGCACATTTCAAAGAGTGCTTAAGGAGTTTCTTTCAATTGAGACTAAAACAATTGAAGCAAGCGACGTTGTAACGACAGTATGATATGCCTTGAAATATTATTTTCTCAATGTTTTAAATTTATTATTTAATGTGTTTATGTTTTGAACTAGTTTTTATGTGTTAATTAACTGTTTAAAGTTTGCTGTAAATACGTTCCATGTATATATTATAATTTATAATTTTGTACCTGTATTAACTTTATTCTATTATGTTGGGACCCCGTTGTAAATAAGCTCGGGCTTTCATGGGTCATCCCGTCAAGCTTATGTGAATGTTGTTTATACTTGACAAATAAATCAAATCAAATCAAAAACGAACAGAATTGTGATTGCCGTACATTTTAGCTCCGCAATAAACACCAAATTTGTAGTGAATGGCTTATTTTTCTCATATGATAGTAGGAAGAGTTTAGCTAGGCATGTGCAAAAATTAAATTATCGTTGTGCAATGCAGCAAAGAATTATAAGCTCTCAAAGACAAGGGGCCATAATTACCCTAGTCTCCCCTATACTGGGTGTACCAGAAAAAAGAAAGCCCAAGTTTCATCATCAATAATTTCAAAAATATTACCATGGTGATTATAAAATGTGTATCACTGGAAAGTGCAGCTCATTACCAATTTAATGATACCTCGCTCACCTCACAATGTCACCCATCACTAAACCCCATTGTTTTAAAAATGTCTTGTAAAATTGTGAGTGGTTCACTTTTCACGCTCATTGAGATAGTTGTTTTCAATGTGCCTAAAAAGGAACCCAACTTTCATCATCAATCATTTCAAGAATATGACAGTTGTGATTATGATGTTTATATCACTGGAAACTGCAACTCATTATCACTTTATTGATATATCTGTCAGCTCATCAAAATCACGCATCACTGAACCCCATTGTTCTGAAAATATCTTGCAAAATTGTGATTGATGCACTGTCATGCTTCTTACATTATCCAAGGTGAACTGACGGTTCTCTGGCTTGCCATGAGCTGTAACATTATAATATTACCTGAATGGTAATATTGACGGACTAAATAAAGTAGGCATTTCCAAACCATTTATTTAAAGTCACTGGAATGGTTTTCACTCGGCACATTTAAGCAACTCATCTCAAGGAGAATGAAAGGGAACCTATCACAATTTTGCGAGACAATTTTCAAAACAATGCAGTTCGGTGATGCGTGATTTTGGTGAGCTGAATGAGGTATCATTAGTATTGTAATGAGTTGCACTTTCCAGTGATATAAACTTCGTAATTACCACTGAAATATTTTTGGAATTATTGATTATCAAAGTTGGGTTTCCTTTCAGGCACATTCAATCAAACCATCTCAAGATGAATGAAAGTAAACTACACACAATTTTACAATACTTTTTATGAACAATGGGGTTCAGCGATGCGTGCTTTTGGTGAGCTGAAAGAGGTATCATTAAAATGGTAATGAGTTGCACTTTACAATGATATAAATTTCATAATCATGATTGAAATATTTTTAAAATTGTCGTTGATCAAACTTGGGTTTCCTTTTTTCGGAAACACCCAGTACATAAAGTCAACGGAGGAGGAAATCAATACCTGACAAATATGAAATTCGGCCGAATAGATTGTCTTGTATCTTGTGCCCCCTGAGGCGTGAACCATTTTTGTGAAAATATAAGCTCTCATGGCAGCTGATTAAATTCCCTACAAGGACATACAGTCTGTGTCAAAAAAAAAATGGTACAGTCGGAAAACATTTTTTTATAGTATGCATATTAATTGGAACTTGGTATTGTTTGGCATTTTCATAAAGCAGCATAATCGGACTTTCTTCTGCAATTTTTTTCATCACACTTGGTGCTGTAATTTTTGGGATATAACCAGTTTTCTACAAGAAAAGTCCATTTTCGCACGACGTCCATGGTTTTGTGTAGGTTTCGCATTATGGAACAATAGACGTGGGTAATTTCGATTTGCTCCTCGTCGCACAATATTTAGCATAACTTTTGTTTAACGAAAGCAAATCATAAAGAACAAAGTGAATCAGCAAGGAAAATCTTCTGGCTTTAATTTGGCACCACATACACATATTATTTGAAAAGATTTCACACCTAAATTATTTGTCCCCGACTGTACCATTTTATTTGACACAGACTGTATAATAATTTTTTTTTTTCAATTCCTCCTGGTTAAAAATTCATTGATCTCTTAAATAGGGGGAGCTTTCTTTTTGTGTTGCGTTTAGATTGGACAGTTTTTGTTTACAACTTAGAATTTATCATTTTCAAAAGGAATATAACTTTATTGTTATCCCATATTTCTTCTCTAAGATGGTTTGAGGAAGTAACAAATAATATTCGACAGGTGGAGAAGGCGATATTAAATGGGGATTTAACAATAACGTAACATAGCACAATACAAGCTAAATCCCGGGAACACAATGCGATATGTTGACATAAAAGGTCAACCTAGTTCTGAATAACCGTGGGCCTTTTGATGACTATTTTTAGATTGCTGTGAATAATACATGCAAAGAAAACTATAAGGTTGAGCATGTACTAACTGACTGATATGGGCTTAGTTTAATGAGTCTGACACTGAGCAAATCAGGACGGCAAAGAAAAAATAGGTGTATTTTCAATCGTACAAGACATTATATTCTTTATTTTTATTTTTATTTATTTATTTCATTTTATTTAGTCATT
>CALNVZ010003429.1:28920695-29027832 GCA_940671915.1 Paracentrotus lividus | reverse complement strand
CATATTCATAACTTCGCCTATTTTTTGGTTCAGGATTTTTCTCAAATACGTTCACTAACATTTTTTTTATTATATTCTTCATTTAATTTTTCTCGCTTTATGTTGCAGGTCTCCGCGCAGAGACTGTTTGCCATTCAGAAAAGATAATACATAGGCTCAATATAGCCATGGAGTTGTCAGGAGGAACTTCTGATTGCCTCGCCTTTTTACTATTAAGTGAGATTTTATTGGAGCGCTGCTTTTTATTTCACTCAATGTTTGTGGACTTCCATGATATCTTCTCCTCTCTCTCCTGCGTCTCTCTGCCTATTGTATCTACCCTTCAGCCCCAGGTCTCACCCCTCTCCACCTCTGCTTCACACTACCAACAAAGCACACACAGTCAAAACACAACACATTGTAGAATTGCACTTAAATATCTTTCGCTCACATCAATTTCTCTGTTCCTCTGTTCTTCTTCTAACAGAAACTCGGTTTTTTTGTATTTTCCATTGGTTTCTAATAAAATGTGTTGTTTTGTGACTGTATGGCTCTTACTTAGGGACTTGATTGCCGAACTGAACGTGTGGTGTTCCTCTAATTATCATCATATACCTATATTCACATTGCCTCGCTCTTTTGATTATGGATATTTTTGCACGAGTTTAGTTACAGGAGGAATTGTAGAGGCCTGTATGTGTTAGATAGTGGAATTACTGATTGGGATCCTCTCTCAGACGATCAATGGAATTAACTCTGATATTCTGTACATTAAGAGCGGCGAAGTGGCAATTCAGACGAGGAACTGGTGACAATCTAGACTCGAAGCATGAATATGTAGAGCAAGGGGCATTTTCAACTCAATTTAAAAGTTGGAATACTCTCGTCGAGTGGTTGTATCGACAATTTATAAGGCTACTTGATGCTTGATCTGATTGGCTGAGAGCAATTTGTCGGATTAAAATGTCTGAAGTTCTTTGTAAATGCCCCTGGGTTATAGATGATGCCATAGACGCATGTGAGGGATGAGGCAAACAGAAGATTAGTAAAGTGGGCTTAGACCTATTAAGGAATGATTCTAACCTATTTTAAGAGCCCATCCCTCACGAAAGATCACTATAATGCACCAAGTGACACGCTGTGACACCCACTTTTGGAGTTTGTCAAACCGTCTAAGACGCGGCCGATGAAATGACGCAGATTATTTCGTGCGATCCGTCTAGAGAGAGAGAGAGAGAGAGAGAGAGAGAGAGAGAGAGAGAAAAAAAAAGAAAAGAGAGAGGGGAGAGAAAGATCAATTTGATTTTAAGGTTTGAATGTGTGTTATTTTTTGTTTTTGTTTTTTCATTTACCAAAAAAGAAAAATATTTCACGTTTGCTTTTGTTTTATATCGTTGCATCTTTTGTTGTGAATGTTGTTGTGGTTATTATTATTCTATTTAATATTCTTAAAACGTTTCCAAATATCAAAAAGGAGAAATTTAGGGGTGTAGGGCCTACAGTGACAAACCCATGTTTAGGGTACAGTAATATTGTAGCAGATCGATGGTAAGACGTGTCCTAAAATGAAGGAACAGGGTAATAGTTATTACATATGGACATTAAAAAAATTTTTTAAAAAGGTTTCGGATGGGTGCCATTTGCTACATGCCTACTTTTAAAACTAAAAAAACTAATGGAGGTCTGCGGTAAGGTAGACTAAAATCGATCTGTCAGACTATGATAAAACACGTCACGTCAAATCATCTCGCTACCGATCAATCTCGCATAGCTTGTGTGTCAACTAATTTCATTATTCCGGAAAAGCTACGGTAAATAAATTGCGCAAAATGGGGATTTCTTCTTTTGAGGGGTAGGCGAGAAAACTGAGTCAATGATAACAACTTCTCCTGGCAATGTTTGTTGTGGAAGATTTGCTGGAGGATCTCAGCGTGACGACCCGATCACAAATGGTGGGCCGACGAGTCAGGCGCAAGTGTCGAAACTCTCTCGCTCAACACCGTAAGCAACGATGTTGGATTTGACACCTAGTCTCCACACAGACTTTGTCTGTTTGACATTGGTTATATCAAAAATATAACAGAAAACGAAAACAACTGGTGAATGAAACGAAATAACTTTTTTTTAATGTCATTCGCGAAGAGGTAACATTTGATGAGGAAAACGAAATCATACATCTTTAAATGCCTCTTTTATAAACTGAGTGATCTAATACGGGTGATTAATGTTTCGTTATTACCAAAATGACTGGACGGGTGTTCAGCAAAGCAGATCATGTAGAACAGAATGAATAGCAATATAACAATATTTGTTTTGAAAAATGAGCAAAGAAAATGGAATGGGATTCGAACCCGAGACGTCCTGATTGCTAGATAGGTGCTCTACCGACTAAGCTATGGCAAACCCTACATCGATGTGTTTCTTAGGATATTCTTAAGTTTAATGCTCAAGTGTTCAAAAGCTCTAGAACCTGACATAAACCCGAAGGATAGATATCCACTCTGGAGGGAATGCGAGAGATCACAATGAAGTGATGCAGCTTTTTAAACGTGTTATATTGTAAGATAACGTTGGGTTAATAATAATGATAGCTTTTTTTCACTTGATGTCTCCGGGGTTTAGGCCCTTTTTTTCATTTTGAAAGAAGAAAAACAGAAGCACACATCTTCCAATACCATTTTTTCCTTCATCTTAAATGCAGATATGCGTGCATTATTACATCAATTGAACAGGACTTTAATCGGGGGCAATTCCACAAGCTTGCGTACGCACAGGAAATAAAAAGTCTTAATACCAAAATATTGACAAATCTGAAGCGCCGCATTCATGTCCTGCGCACTGCGCACTCTCAAAATCCATAGGGACGAATTCAATAGTTTGGGTAGAAGCATGCCTAAAGGTCCCCGCTGCCGCCTCTCACAATGTAGTTAAAGTGGTGTGTAATTGCGTTAAGCATGCTGGAATAAATCCGACCCATTATCGGGCTAATTTCGGACGCAAATTATACTCATATCATTTTAGAGAATGAAGTGTACCTTACATAAATGAAAAAGATTCAGCAGCCAGCCTTAATGGGTAAAGACAAACACGGGAAGAGCGTGCTATTCAGTTTGTTATAGACCGTGTGCTAATGCAAAATGAAATATAGTCAGGGATATAATAACCTAAATATTTATCTATTTGCTCACCAGCCTCTCATAGATATGATAATTAAAATCATTCACCGAAAACTGATAAGGGTTTTTGAAAGTATGCTCCTATTTTATTTCCATATTGGCTCCATCAAAAGCAAGGTTAGCTTCCCATTTTACAGTAATGCTAATTGGAACATGGATCTAGTCTGTACTATCATGATGATAGTAAAATACATCATAATCATCATTTATTATTGTTTTGCTTTATAAACCTTGTTTCTAAGATTTAATTTTTTTGAAAACAATTTGACTGTATTTTTTGGATTATAATGCTGGCAGTGCGTGATGTATTTTACACTCACTAAGCACTGGTATTGCAACATAGCTAAATGCGTGCAATTTTTCATATTTACAAGTCTTTAATATATTGTCATATTTCATTCATGGCCAGAGATTTTCAGAAAATTTTAATATATTCTGAATTAGGAGACTTCTCCCTTTTCATTCCTGAGATCAGTAAATACTCAGACAGGGGCACTTTTCCAAACAAAGGGGCGACAGATGAACAAAGGCCCCTAAAAAATGAAATTTTAATAGGTGAGAATTATCAGTGAATAAAATTATTAAGGAGGAGTCATATTTCTCCGAAAACTGTTAACATTCTTTCATTATGCTTGTGGCAAATTAAAAATAGTCATAAGGAACCATCACAAAGGCTAACGAAAGAAACACGCGCAGAAGACAAAATTCTGTTACACCGTCGCTGAGGAGGATGCGTAGCAAAACCAGACGTCATGAATATCCAGCAAAATATAATAGAAGTGTAAAAAATTTTATTTCTGTTGTAAACGACATTATATTTACTACAAGAATTCAACAGCAATTTGGGAATTCGGTGGAATAAACTTGCATTAAATCGTTTTTGTAATAAGGGACTTAAGTTTTCCTTGGCAACGATAGTAACAATTTTATATTATCAGAGTGTTCCTTCTTTTGTCTTTCATTTATTTATTTCTCTAGTCTCTGTCATCCGTTCCTCTTTCTTGATTTTCCCTCCTCCCCCTCGGTTCGCCCCTCAGCTTCTCTCACTAAATATATATATATATATATTTATATATATTATTATTATTATCATAATGTGGTTTGAACCGAGAAGAGTTAGTTAGATACACCTTAGCGAGACTAACAAAGTCTAGTGGGGATTGACTCAATGAAGCGATTAGTTCATTGTTGTCACGAATCGTTATTTAAAGATTGAGTCTCTTTGTGTGCCATGAGCCTTTATGGCTTTTTAGCAATAGGGTCTGTACGTATATGTGCTCTCAAACACGGAATTGTATATAGAACCTGATATTATCCTGACGGCTTATGTTCCGTTCTGGCTCAATGTGCAGCCCACTCTAAAAAGTTGCTCGACTAATGGCGTTTTGGTTTCTCCCTCATAGAGTATGTCGTAATTTAATACATATGTGTTATAGAAGAAGTAATATGCTCCCGATTGCTTGCAATTTGTCTGGGGGTGAGATGACAATCAAATTACCTTATGCCCTCAAATTTGTTGAGTGTCTTTATACTCCCAATTATACAAAAAATTAAATGTGATATATATTACTCACATCACAGATAATGTCATTGACCAAGTCAGGATTAGTTTTTAACGATTATTTTCTTTTTGGTTCTTTCTTACCCCTAAAAATTTGTTAAGGTTAGTATATTTTTTTCCTTTAATGGAAAAGAAAAAAAACTTGATAATAATATTTAAGTGATGTTTTTGGTAATTTTAATTAAAAAAACTTTATGGAAAAAATTTTGTTTTATGAAGGCAATGTGAGAATTTTACTGTTGTTAATTCTTTAACGTGGTGAGTCCTTATGGATAACGGATAAAGGACTTATATAGGAGGACAACTGAATAAAAAAATTTGAAATTGGCCCTTAACCGCGAAAATAATTTAAATCTCCCCACATAAAATGTAACTAACATTCACCTTAGATGTTTGTTATGAATGTCCATTATGGCATCTCAGTGAAAATTTTCTTTTCAGAATACATTATACTTTAATGTAGGGAAGGCTTAAAAATGCTTTAAACCCGTCTAATGACAACTTCAGAATTATTCCTGAAAAAGGGACAAATTTTTTAGATTTTCTAATATGTTGGTGTGATAATAAAAAAGGGGGACTTGGGGCGAGTTCCCAAACGCAATGGCTATTGTTTATTTTAGTTTTTAAAGCATAATGGATGATATCCGAGACCATGTCAGACACCATTTATTGTATTAATGGTCCAACTGATGAAAAATTTCACTCTAATCATGGATTTGAATATGCTTGGTGTTTCTAAATATATTTTTTGACTCACCACTGATTATATATATCACCTATATAATATCATAATATATATATATACCTTATATTATATATATATAGCCCCCCCTCTTCCTCTCTATTCCCATTTCTATATCTGACAGCATCTCTCTCCCTCCTTGTTATTCCCTCTTCATTTTTAGGTTACTAAATTTTTGTTCGATTTCACAAACCATTGCATACAGGGCCTATATGTTTACAAGCACAGCTTCTTTTATAGGTCCATCCAACTGCAAGCTATATATAGCTATTTGCATTTTATTTGCATTTATTATTATACTCATTTTTATAAATGTATAATGTATTTTAACATGACACGTATTGTAAGAACCATTGTTCATCATGAATGTTTTTACTATGTATTTGAAATATTTGTTATACAAATGTATGTTTGCTGAAGTTGGAAAATAAACTGAACTGAACTGAAGCTTAATTAAAATATGCTAATGCGAATTAATTTCATAAAATGTATTTTAAAAAATTTTTAAAAAATGTATAATTTACATTGCCGTTGTACACAAAATCACGTTCTTGGGCCATATTTGGTCCGTTCAGCACAAGTCTTATATAACGATGCTTTTTCGCGGAAATCAAAAGATGGACGGGATTTAAATGTGAAAAGCCTTTTGAGAAGAACAACAAGTGAAAGAGTGAATTGCCATTGCTTGCCATTTAATTCCGTATAAGGCATCAAAACACAAAGGCAGTTTATGCCTAAATATCACAATATGTGATGAACATCAAAAACAGTGTGAACAAAGAAACAATGTCATGAGACATAAGATAATCAATACAAAAACTATAGAAGAACTGTGGTAGCCTAAAACTCAGTGAGGAAATCTCTGGTCACCAGGAAGCTAGTACCTTCTCCCTGGAACTGTCAATCACGTGACCCACCCGCAGGATAGTAGCAGCTGCGGGTATTCTCCCTAATCTTGGTAATCACAATTGTGGGAGCATATACTTGGTATTAATATTGGTGATCCAATCAATGTTTCAATTTGTTTCTGACCAAAAACCTTCTACATGTTACTAAAAAAGCTGCCTCTAACCACATGTATTTACCAACTTATAGTCTGCCACATTCTTTTTGAGGTACCTGCCCCAACATCCTGCCCCAACCTCCCATCCATATGGCAGGCTTACTCAACATGTAATGTTTTCTTCCTGAGAAAGAAAACAAATCAATAAAACAATCTGGCTTTAAATAAGGTACTGGCCAATACCCCTGCCCAACCTTCCAACCGTATGCAGGCCTAAATGTAATATCCATTTCTTGCCCGTTATTGTAAACATGAAACTTCATATCACAGTCTCTCCCACCGTTGTACTCATGAAAAACTGAGTCAATGATAACAACTTCTCCTGGCAATGTTTGTTGTGGAAGTTCCAATGCCAATAATTAAAATGTAGATAATATTCCTGCCCTTCCTTCCAACCTTATGCAGGCCCCACTGTATTCTCCTTTTTTTGCTCTCTATTTTGAACATGACACTCGATCTATATCTCAATACGTCCCAACCGCCCAACCTTGTGTGTATGTTCAATAACTCTCATGACAAATTGATTGCCTCAGCAATACAGCCATACCATGTGCAGACAACCTGCTGCCACTATCTACCCATCCTAAATGCAGGCTAGTATGACCAGTATGTATACTAAACTAAACATGGAAAATATGAAACTTCATCGCCTCAAAATTCAACCTATCCATGCATATAGAATACATCATAAAGCAATCCATTACTTTTACACACATAGGCTTCGGAAGATTTTCAGGATTGGGGGGGGGGGGGGGGCTCAATTTTTTTTCCAGCACCAACTATTTCAAGATGTTTTTTTTACCCCCCCCCCTACCACTACCTTCCCCCCCCCCCGACGGTGACAGAGTTTTTGAAAATGACTAAGTCTTCTTTTCATCTTAGTGCATTTTAAAGCATTTTCTGGTGCTATGCTCATATTAAAGAAATTCTACCTAATTAAAACAATGCGAGCGCGGAAGCGCCGAGCAAATTTTTTATACATATCAACTGAAAACAGTACATTTTTAAGCATATTTGGTGCTATGCTCATAAAGAAAATTCTCACCTAATTAAACAATTCGAGCGCGAAGCGCGAGCCAAATTTTTTATAACATATCACTGAAAACAGTACATTTTAAGCATTTTTTTTTGTTGCAACCTAATGAAAAAGATACTTATTCTCCTTGAACAATGCGAGCGCGAAGCGCGATCCCCAAATTTTGTTAATATATCAACCTGAAAATAGTGCATTTTGGTGCTATGCTCATAAAGAAGATACTTACTTAATTAATCAATTGCGAGCGCGAAGCGCGAGCCAATTTTTTTTATATTAACCTGAAAGCAGTGCATTTTTAGCGTTTTTTGTGCTACGCTAATCAGCTAATGAAAAAGATACTTATGATAAAGTCATTAAACATTTCGAGCGCGAAGGCGAGCTGAAATTTTTTATAATATATATTCACTAGAAAACGGTCCATTTTGAAATCAAGAAGATAATTTCATTAAATAATGCCAGCGCGAAGCGCGATCTGGAAATATATATCAACCTGAAAATAGTGCATTTTAAGCGTTTTTTTGGTGGTATGCTCATAAAAAGGACACTTCTCAGTAAACAATAATGTGACGGCAAAGCGCGGGCTGAAATTTTTTATGTATCAACCACAAGCTTTACATTTTGAGCGCTTATGTGCCAAAAGAGAAAAAAATATCTCATCAGACAGATAAGACAAAGTAATCCGAGTGCAGAGTGCATGAGAGCTGAATTTTTTTGAGCACTTTTTTTAATTCATAATGAACATGATTTAATCAGGTAATGTGAGGCGAACAGCGATCAAAAAACTTTTGATATGGTTACCTGGCTTTATTTTCTTCTTTATTTTGTCTACTGTTTTTCACTTAATCTTCCTATTTCTCCTCTCCTTACTTTTTCCTTCTTTTTCTCTTATTATTCTCCTCTTTTCCCTCTTTCTTTTATTTTTGCGCCGCCAATAGAGGGGGCGGCCGCTTCGGCCACCTGATCCGCCAAAAAGATAGTAGGGACCCCTTGTTCCTATATTTAGAAAAAGTTTAAACAGAAAGACATGCGAGCACGCAGTGGTGAGCTGAAAAAAATTGTCAAGAGAAAAAATGAAATAAGAGCATTTCAAAATAAATTATGAGCAGAAGGGGGGTCAAAAATAGGGAAGCCTCCCCCCCCCGGAACACCAGGGGCGCAATTGCTGATCCCCAATCAAGGTAGTAGGGACCCCTTGTTCCTATCAAAAAAAGAAATTATGGATTAAAATATGCGAGCGCGCAGCGCGAGCCAAAAATTTTGTCAATAGAGCCCTGAAATATCAGCGTTTTATTAAAAAAAATATAGTGGGAAATCCAATGATATCTCAGCCTCATTAAAAATTATGGGAGGGTCTTAATGATGTTTCAGGGCCATCACCCCGCCAAAAATAAAAATAATAATAAGTTAAAAATCTTGGGATTATATAATTATCTAAATCAAATATGATTATATCATAAGGGAGATGGCCGATATTCTTTCTGGCATCAAAAATATTGGGGGGGGGGGCTCAATGATATCTGAGCCCCCCAATATTTTTTTTTTTTTTTGGGGGGGGCGTGCGCCCCCCCCCCCCCCGGTTCCGAAGCCTATGCAACATAGCACAATTTACCATTCTAGGTGATTCTTTTCTACCTAGGTCAAGTCAACCCGTCCCAATCAAATTCCGAGGTGGAGGGAAGGGAAAACTTGCTGCCTTTACGGAATTTATGACTGCAATGGCGGATCTTGTGTGCGCGACAATAACTGCGTCTAACATGCGCTGTTCCCCTGTAATTGATTCACCTGCGCAGCTGGTGATTAATAGCAATCATTCCATTGATTCTGAGGAATTTGCATACGTTAGTATTCAAATAATTATTTCGATACAGTAAACACTTGTCTCTCTCAAAAATTTACTGATCACTGAAAATGATCATTACCTTCTAGCGCCACCTGCACCTCCTACTAGTATATAAGGGTCATGATACGATACGTAATAGGAAATCCAATCATATCACTTCGAATAAGGTTAACACGATAACGATTTAATCATGTATTAAATACAATAATCGCCATACATTGTACTGATTTTCTTTCAAAACGTGTGTTGCATCTGACCATTCGTTGGGTGATGCATTAGATTTTCTGTTAATTACAAAAGAGTATAATCATGATATGACACAAAAGCAGAAGAGACGAATACAAAACGTGAGTAAATATCAGGAATGTTTTTATTCAGCACTCTTAATTTAGTCTCTAGCTTTTCAATGCCAATAAAGTTAATTTCGCATGTACCCCATTACGAGTCAGGTGACAGTTATTCTGTAACCAGAATATTCGACTAGCAAGTATTGTAAAATAACTACAACAAAATTTTAACCAATGTTTTTAATCGAAGAGATTCATAACGGATTTTAATCGGGAAATACAATTTTCTCGGCTCATTAAATTTTACAATAGCAATCAACTTTCAGTGAACGTTTTACGCCTACCCCCTCCCCTGTCCCCTGTAACAAGATATTTTTAGTATTACAAAAGTCATATTATATATACTGCAAGAATGATAGGGACTTAAAAAATGCACACCATCAAAAATCGGTTAAAATGGTCATTGATAGTAAAAACACAAGGAACTTCAATTAAACTAACAACACACATTACAAACTTGTGTTTAAAAAACTCGTGCTCCATTGAAGTCTCCAGGAAAAATCTGAACGATTAAAAAAAAAGAGAAAAAATATTGGATAAAATGGAAGACATTTTTTTACTGCGACTGCATAATCTTGCTTCGGTTTTGTTCGCTTACTTAACCAGAGTAGATTCGAATGCATCGTGTTCGTTAGAAGCTCTTGCATAATAAAGAAGCACTAATAAACAAATGAGGGTAAAATGACTTGCTTCAAATAACAGAAATATTTACTGCAGAGTCATTAACAAATTGATCACTTCCTTGGATATTACATTAACTAAAAATCTTATTGCATATATTATCATTAACAAATGCAGAATTCACACATCATGCTTGTTCCTATTATTCTCATTAAAATCATGAATCATGTTGACCACATTTTGATTCTATTGGACACAGCACCAACAAAAGAATTACATAACTTTATTTTTGTTCTTCCACATTTAAAGCATTAAAACTACAAAATGCGACTTAAAATCTTCAGTAAAACACTTTTGGTAAATTTATGCATGAACAGGAACAATTGCATTTGAAAATAGTAAAAGGGTAAATGTAAAACCAAACTGGCGAGCATTTGTCCTTCCTAGTGTAACATCATTTTGACGTAGATGGAGCGCTTTGCTGGATACCAGGAAATTGTATTTATCCCAGTTATTATTCCCCCAATATATATTCACACAATTATTATTTTCTCGACTACATTCAAATTAAATGATGGGCATGTGCACATAATTCCCTTAATACTTAATCTAACGGCTTAGCAATGACAGTTGATTTTGATTGAAATGTATAATTATTTAAAAACAAAATACAGTGGCATAAAACTGTTCCTCGCTGATTCAAAGGCTGTATACGCTTTTTAAGAGGGAAATGAAAATAATGAAACAGTATATATAAATAATGATAGTATTTCTGCGTAAAAGATTATATGATAACTCTTACAATTATAATTGTTCTAGATTTCATGATTACACTTTCAGATTTTTTGTTCTACTCATTTATAGTTTGCAAAGTTCTCGATCCATGCAGATAAAATACTACGAAGGTTGTAAGGTGTCCAAAACTGTTCAATATTTACATATGATATCTACTTTTTTATGAATTATGTACAAATCTGATATGAAAACAAAATATCTCAAAAGATTAAAGCTATTTCGCTTAAAAACCAAATACACTGAGTGTAGCACCACAATCATTTGACAAAACTTCAAGCCGATAAAAGTGGCAAATAGCGTTTGCAATAGACTTTCAAGCAAAATTTACAAACAAGATTAAACATCATAATGCAAGGTTTTCGTATTCAAAACAGGAATGGTTGTAGCATTCAAAACATTTAGTAATAAATATATTTTCACGTCATCGTCACAACAATTGCAATTGATTGCCCGCACCAGTTGCAAATGAAGTAGCTATGAATTCAATTTGTTCTCTTTTAGAAAATCAGTTCATTATGTTTCCATGGTTACTGACTTATATTATTCATTGCCATGCTAACCATATATTGTTCAAGTTCAGCGCTAGAAATACTGTATTCATCATCTTCCATGCTTTGTTCAATTCGCGTCGGAGAATAATCAGCATCATCTTCGAAGTAACCAGAGTTCTGCGCCCCCTCGAGACTGTACGACCTGCTATGTCGGGCAGCTGAGCCCCCTGGAATTGCCCTCATAGGGGTGCTTGTGCTCCCATGTCCATTCCTCACATCCCCATTCTCCACAAAGCTACGGTGTTGATAATGAATTGCCCGGGACTCCGCTCGCGTCGGCGAGTCTCCTTGTCGAGGAATTGGCGATGTTCCTTCCGCTCCGGCGCGCGATCGTTGTGATGCTTGAAGACGCTGCATGCGCGGTGTCACTGAAGCGTAGACGGGAGGCGGCGAAATGCTGTGATCGTGTGTCCGTGTGCGTCCGTTCTGCCTTGTCGTTGCCCTGGCAACCATAGGCGTGACCAGGGCGCCGTTTTTCATCTCCCAGTTCTCGCGGTCTGAGAGGTAAGGCTTCTTGGAGCGTCGCATGCAGAAGAGACCCGTGATCAGAATGCTGATGACAAGGAGGATGACAACAGCTAGGACAATGATGACAATTAGCCAGGTGTCCAGTTCAACACCACCGCTGACCGGTGATTGAGTAGCTTCGGTAATACCTATAATTTTTTTTTTAAGAAATGAAATAAAAGTGGTAAATTGTATTTGTCTATATTATTTCTAAATTGATAATGTAATCAAATTGGAAGCTATTTACAACACAGAAGTAAGTCATGTCACCTCTAAACACACACAAGTGGAAATTAGTCCATTGGCAAATATAAAAATAACAGCAAATGCCTATATCAATTTAAGAATAAAATGTTATTGTGTGTAGACTAAAAGACGATAAACGCCCATAATAAGAACACAATTCTGTAGACTTAGTAAAAACATAAAACAACAAAAAGACGAAAAAAGGGGAAAACGAATCCTGTAGACAATTATTTTCAAAGGCACAGGTAAACAAGGTCCAGATTTAACTTTAACCAGGGAAAATGTTAAATAGGGTAGTTATCAATGAGTGAAGAGAAAATCAAATTATGCCCTAAACACCCACTTTTGATAACATTAATTCTTATAGATAGATACTTACGGTCTTGACATTCTTGTCCAGTGTAATTGGCACTGCATATACACCTGTATATCGCTACGTAATTCTCGCAGGTACCCCCATTTTGACACGGGTTGCTCGCACATTCGTCGATTTCTGTTCAATACAAATAGAAAATGCACAATTCGAAATAAAACATACCGTAACACTCTGCAAGTAAATACATCTCTCTCAATACAGAGTGAAATAGACCTGTACTAATTTTAAATAGGAATTTTATTAAAGAATGTAATTAAGTTTCACGTGTTTTCTGACATAGTGTTTTGATTTGTATAGGAAAAGTTTATGTTACAAATCTTAAAAGTGGTATATCAGGAATTATGCAACCTTTAGTAACTGTGCCTTTTGTATTTCATTAGTGATGTTAAAGATATATGATTACGATAAAACGAAAACCGAAGTGTGTAAACATCTCTTTGTGTAACTGATTCAGCGATTAGCATTATACCTTTCATTCTGTTCAAGAAGGACATGAAATACTGCACAAGAAATACATTCATATTTGTTAAAAAATTGTGTAGTTTATGCTGATAAGTTTCTTTTATATCTAATATAATCATTAGCCTAATATATCCCACACAGATGGATAAAACCGTTTAACAGAAACAGTTCCATTAATCATACCTGTTTGGCACATAACACCAGTATAACCTGCAGCACAAAGGCACTCTGGATCGCCCAGTGTCCCCGTGTTGCATAGACCCCCGTGATAACATCCACTCTGTGTGCAGTCATCTAAACATCAGCAACATCAGTGGTCAAATGTGCAGCACAAACAAAAATAATAATGAAAATGAATAATCGTGAAAAAACGTGCAAAGAGAATATTCAAGCAAAACAAATAAGCATATTTCACACACCAACAAATGAGATAAGATATAGGGTTTTCTACTGATTTTGTGAATTTACTATTTCCAGCTATGAATAAAAACACTACCTTCAATACAATTAAATGTTCTTTACTGGGAAAAAAAATCAAATAGAATTTGACATCTTATTATCAAAATTTGATATGAAGGTATAAAAGCAAAGGAAAGTAAAGGAAAGGTATGGTCATTTTTTATGATAAAGTGTTTCGGTTTTCCAGGATCAACAGAAGACAAATAACAAATAGAGCTTGGCTGCATAGAGTATGATGAAAGTAATAGTGTTTCAATATGATAGTGAATATTAATGTACATTAAACCCATAACACCAATGAATATTTATTCCTCACCTACCTCCCCCCCCCCCCCCCCCCCCCCGAACAAAAAAGAAGGAAATTACGAAGTGAAACAAGCAATCAAAACCAGAAATAGATGAATTACATGGAAAAAATACTATGCTCTGATTGTCAAAAGTGCTATACAGTATACAAAAATAGACCACATCCCTTTAAATAATAGGCCTAATGCGAGCACGTGATGACTGTCAGAGGCAAAGAAAAAGTACTTACCGTACTGACAATTTTCTCCAACAAAACCATCTGGGCAGTCGCACTGGTAGGTGTCAGCATTCACAACGGTACAGGTAGCTCCATTCACACAGGGTTCCGCAGAACAGGGATCTATAATAAAAGGGTAATACATGTAATTGACGTGTACAAACATTAATATGCATAATTGTTGAAACAGACTCCAAAAAAGACTAGTATTGGATTTGCGGTAATATCAGTTTTCGATTCAGTCTTGAGTCGGTCAATCCTACATGACTGAGGTGTTTTTAATACTATTTTTCGAAAAGTGTGGCAGCTCGGAAAGACAGAAGTAAAACCAAATCGGTTTTGATGCAAATGGGAAGAGACGTTGTGGACTACACTAGAAGAATTTATTTCAATTACTGAGAAAAAAACAAACTCTTTTTTACTATTTCATTTTCTTTCTTTTTTCCTTCATATCATTAACATAAATGAGAAAAGAAAATCAAATATAGTATGAGAGCCTATTGTATGGCAATACAAACGTGCAACCGAAACATGTCGCCATCTTTAAATTACATCTACACGAACTTGACGTTCTTATTCTAGACATACAGGAAATATTGTCCTGTGTTTTGTGTAGAAGCACTACAAGGTAAAAAAAGTCAAAAACATTCAACAAAAGAAACGTGCAAGTACATAGTTTTATGCAGAGTTTTATTTCTTCTTGCTCCGTTAACTGAAGGTCTAATCAGGAATTCGTAGTAATTCTCTCCAAAACATTAATAACTGTTCTATCAAACTGTTTGAAATCAGAATTCCTGCGTATCAAATATTTCATTCAAAACAGAAGCTTTGTTATTCAAGTCATCATCCATAAACGGTATCTACAATGATATTACAGACACAATTGGAAGAACTGCACATTAGTGAAAAGATACAATCATCAATAACATACAGTGCAACTGTCACCAATGAATGGGACTCAAACTACACGACTAAAAGTTGTGAACTTTTGTGTCCCATGCTGTCTATGAAAATCATCACACACAAAAAAAAAATCACTAAGAGTAGTTTCTTTTATGTAAGGATTGTGATAGTGATAATGATTATCTTACCTCCTGTCATTATTCTGTCTCTTGAAATCCGACATTCGCAAATTTCTTACGAGGAAAATATTGCAAAAAATTAATACAATTTTGTTCATAGTGATCTCTGAATTCCGTAATGCATTTTTTTTTGTATTGATATTCCCATCAGATCGTATTAAATACAATAATGATAGTTTATTCGTATTGTCAGAGGCAAAAAAAGTAACTTCTGTGACTCACAGGCTTTGATGCATAAGAAATTCGTGGCAAAAGAAAAACTTTTTATAATGGGTCCTTTCAAATATAATTGAGATGCTGTCACAAAGGACAGTGATGAATTTGTTAGTTAACAGTGTATTTGTTTTCTTTCCTAGGGGGTGGGGTATAAACGACTTGTTAGAAATAAAACATTAAAACCACTAACCTAGATTATTCATGGATGTCAACACCAACGAAAACCCGGTCCCTTCGCCTTCAGCGTCACTGATAAATACCAATGTCACCGCATTGCCCGATGACACAAATGTCGTGTTAGTAAGGCTCGCCTCCGGCCCAGTCAGGTGAAGAAGTAGTGTAGCGCCATCTGGGGCCGCCCTTCTCTTTCTGACAGCCTGAGCACTGTTGTCATACACGTCCAGGTAGTCACCGGGTGCGGCGAGGTCGAAGGAAGACACGACGCCCTGGATGAGTTCGCCATCCGTTGCAGTTACTGTCCAGGTGACCTGAAGGTTAGGTGGGTAGCTGCCGGGGTAGTTGGGAGACTTTACAACCTGAGGATCATTTGACGCGACGTTCATATCAGTACCCCAAGTTGTATCTGGTAAGTAAAGTGAAATTGTGTGATGGTAGATTAGTTTCTATACTTAAAGGAGACCGAGAACAATAATGTAATGTTGCAGGAAGAGAAATGTATTTTGATCACTTTCAGCAACATGAGTTTTATTGCGTTTTACTCTTGTAGTGCCCCCTGTTGGTATGTTTTTGTCCTTATCAGGACCAAGACATAAAACAGCCTTTTGGCTGATCATGTAGTTTTGTCCTAAATCAATATTTTTAAATTAACATAATTATAAATAAATTAAATTAGATATATTCATATAGATGGGAAGCTGGGAAGACTCTCAGATGTACTAATTCAAAACTATATGTAGGTTTTATCGTGCAGCAAACCATATCAACAATAATTACTCAACTAGAAATTAAGACATTTCATCAAAATGAAGAATATTTTTGGGCGATCAGTTATAAGTAATTTGATATGGACTAACCTAATTCACAGGTAGCACCGTGAAAGTCCTCAGTACAGATGCAGTAGTACGCTGATCCAACTTCATTACACGTTCCCCCATTCTGACAGGGAGCAGCGGAAGCACAGTCATACAAATCTGATAGGTGAAGAATTAAACAATTGTGATCAATGTAAAGATGCCGTATTGCCTTGAATATGATATAGAATTTGTTTGGCATAAGGTAAAGATCAAATCGGACATCATTAAGCAATGTGGGGCTGAGGACATCGGGAAAGTTAAAAAGTATCACTCTTGGATAGTGAATATGTACTCTCAAATAATTGTAGAGCAAAAACAGGTAATTGTTTGTATTAAAACTGTATGGATGGCTAGGCTAGGAGAAATAACCATTATTTTATTGGAACTACATTATTTATTATATTCATGTGTTTTCTTCGGAACATGTGAAAATCTCCCTTGTTAGATGTACTCACTGCAAGTGACTCCCTTCCAACCAGTAGCACATGAACACTGTGCTCCACTTGAACCAATAGTGCAGCTTCCATCATTAATACAAGGGTTTGGATCACAGTCACCTATTTAGGAGAAAAAATTCGAAAAACATGAAATAATGTACACCACAGAAAACTGAAAATGAAATGAACAGTATTATTCTACGCAACTTTAGATATGGATCACATAAAGATTCTAAATTTGCTCTCTTACTTTGTCCATTTGTAATTTATTCAAGCATTGTATTGGTATTGCTCTGTCAAACTCAATGTCATGCTGGCTGAAGATGACCCAATTTATTATAAAGTAAAAGAAAAATAATCTGAATCTTTCAATTGGATAATCATGCTTTGATCAACATTATTGTTCTCGTGGTTGCCGTTTTAAATATTTTAGTTACAAAGCACTTAGGTTCTATCAAAGCAAATATTAAGCATCGGGAAGTTAGAGGAAAGCGAAAAGTAATATTGAGAAAAGTGGCAGGGAAAATAAAGTACTTACTTATTTCGCAATTTGATCCACCGTATCCATTTGGACACTGGCACGTGTAAGCATCAGTGCTTACTACCTCACACTGTCCGTTGTTCTGACATAGGTTTGGCGTACATGGGTTGAGGTCATCTGCATTGGAGGACAAATACGACAAATGGAGTAGAAAGAAAATTAGAAATTGTAACAAAGAATTAAGTAAATGATAATAATTAATATGAAATTCATGCTGTATTGTTATTAATACCTAAATGATAATAAAGATTAACAAATAAATGCTGTATCTCTCAAACAGCAAAGTATAGGTGCTCCAGTTTTACCCCACTTTTAAAGTGATGTGTTCGATGTTTGTACACACATCATTCAAGGATTCCTTTAATACCAGGAAACCATGTACTAGACTTGCACGAAGAGTGTAAAATTCAAGAAAAAAAAAAACAAAAAACAAAAAACAAAGACAAAAACACTTAACATAGGCTTGTTTGATATCAGTACCATGGAGGTGTGATAGAATGCTAAAATAAAATCAGTGAAAAGATATTCTGCTTACCAAATTGGCAGTTAATGCCAACAAAACCTTCAGGGCAATCACAGCTGTAAGAATTCACACTGAGAATATTGCAAGGTGCTCCATTTCTACAGGGGTCCGGGTCACAAGGGTCGATATCTGTGTAACACATTCAACAAAGCAAGTCACTACCAATGCACATAATGTGATTAACCCAGAGCCTTAATTGTGTTTGTCTAAAACTAATTAAATCAATCAATTTGAAAGAACAAAGGATGATTTAACAAATCTTAGACAATTTGTCAACAATGAATTCCATCTTTAATAGATAGAGGCCTACTAATCATTGATGGTTATTAACGTAAAAATTCCTTTAAAAACATTTCATTTGTCAACAAATTGTTATAGTTACTTTTCCATTTTCGGAAGGATAGACCAAAAGTGCTTTGAACACAAAATGAAAACCATGCTGATATCCAAACTCAAATCATATTGTGAAAATGTTTGCGCCGCTTTGTGTAAGTGCTTCAACAAAATAAGTTCATCAATCAAATGAATTATATAATTTGCAAATTTCAAATACGTATTGCTATAAGAAAGGTATATGCCTTAGAAAGGTAAGATTAAACTCATAATTTATTCATATCACATATCTGAATTAGGCATATCAATTTTTTTTTAAATGTCGTAAGTGTGCATAACACTAAAGTAAACCGGTGCTTATAATCAAATTACATTTTTTTTAAATGAACCTTTTATTCACCTACAACTTTATATTTTATATCATAAACACAATAATAAAACTATATTGCTGGATATGAAATTCAAACCTACCTTGTTCACACCGTGTACCTGAATACCCATCTAAACACTGACAGGTGAACTCCATAGCAGAAGAAGTAACCAAACATGCAGCACCGTTTAGACAAGGATTACTGCTACACGGTAATGCTGTCGAGAAATACAAAAACATATTTTTTTTTTAATTATTGATAAGCGTTTACTTTAATTGTCTTCATAATAACAGCAGAAAACTTATCTTATATAATATTTCTAAGTAAATTCTGTCAATACCATTCTGTATTTTAGCACATGGCATGAGACAATCAGAAAAACTGTTCTGTCAGAATCACCTATATTGAATAAATATTAATATGAGCACATATGATTTGCATGTGTACAGAAATGATTTTAATACACACTAGCTGTGTTTAATATCCCAACATATTTTTAAGTAATGACCACGTCGATTGGAAGTGTTCTTACTTAGAATTAATGACTGTGATATATTTAACGGTGTCCTATATCTTTTTATTATTATTGTTTTGTTTGTTTGTTGTTTTTTGTTTTTTGCTTGTTATTATTTTTAACTGAAAAATTTATAGTCGGCTCTTCAGCCAGGACAGTTTTCCTCCATTTCGAAATTTATAGGCAGTATTACAAAATGCTCTAGTCAAGGCACCTTGGTAGAATCTTAACAGTATTATCAAAACATCACCAAGATTAAGCCTTACCTATCTCACAGTTTGTACCAAGGAATCCAGCAGGACAGGTGCATTGATACAAGCCCCCAGAGAGGGGGCTACATGTACCTCCATTCAAACATGGTGCAGAGACTACACATTGGTTGATCACTGACGAGAAAACAAATGTGGAAGGAATTTAAACTATAGATAGCCATTGCTGTTAATCATAAACATGAGGTGTAGGACAAGTAAGGAATAAAAATCTTCGTGATATTAAAATAATAAAATTTTGTTCATGTGGACATGGACATGAAAACCTCATCACATGAGCATATATGACCCGTTACAACAAACCAACAATAAATCGAAAAAAGAACAGCTAGAGGAAATGAAAAGAGAAGCAGAGTTTTTTTGTTTTGTATAAGATGTCATTGACAGTTCAACTTGTTTTGTGACATTTAATTTAGTTACACTTCAACAAACTAATGATATTTGATATTGTCGGATACTTCATCTCAGTAATTTTTCAACAACCACATGCATCCAATAATAACTTTGGTCACTAACTTGGGGTCTTGTGTTGATATGCCACATATGGACAACCAAAGTATTATTATTTGCAATGGCGCTCACCTTCTAAGCAGTTCTGTCCAGCAAATCCAGGTGCACAAGTACAGCTGTATGTGGTTGCTTGATTGGTGCATGTAGCTCCATTATAGCAAGGGGAAGACCAGCATGGGTTATCTGAACCAAATCAAATTAAAGCCAACTTGCATTACAAATATTTCCATACAGAGGCGTCGGAAGGTCCCAAGAAGACAAAGGATTGGAGGGGCATGCCATTGTTAACACACAACCGCTTGCCCCCTCCAATCCTCTGTCTCCGCAGGGCCCTCCAACGCCTCTGTCTCCATATGTTGTTGTGCTGTTGCTATTCCAATATTAGTGTTCTTCAGTGCGGTATTGATGGACATTAAACAAACAAATTTTCAGGTAAACTTTAATGGAATTTCTTGTACAAATTTCATTCTCTCGCTTCATAAAACATTGGTTGATATATAAATACCCAAAACAAAATATTCTGTTTTGGGTATTTAGAAGGATAGAATCAACAAAATGACCTGCTGAGCCCGGCGTGTAGAGTAGATACGATTAGTATAGTCTTGATAATTATCATTGGCCCGTATTCACAAAGGTGTCCTAAAGATAAGCCTAGCTTAAATCTGTTGTTTATCTCTGGGTAGCAAAATGTGACACAATCCGGAGCAGTAGATATTCGATTTATCAGCATTTTTCGTACTGAAAGTCTTAAAAAGTGCCTGAGAAGGATAAGTACAAAAGGTTTCTTAACAACTGAAGTACGATTCCAGAAAGCAGAAAATGTGTAAGGAATATAACAACACTGAAAGATTTTGAAACAATTTGCTAGAGATAGTTGAACGACGTATTTAAGCTAGGTTAAAATTTAGAAGACCTTTGTTAATGCGGCGATTAGTCTCTTTTGCCGTCATTCAACTTACATGTTTGACAGTTGAAACCGGTATGGTCATCAGGGCAATCGCAGCTGTATTGACCATTGATTGTCAGGCATTGACCGCCATTCTGACAAGGTGAGGACCAACAGGGAGCGGCTAGAATATAAGGAAATCATTGCCATCATCATTATCATCATAATCATCACCATCACCATCATCATCATCATCATCATCATCATCATCATCATCATCACTATCATTATTATTATCATAGCCACCAACATTATCATTATTAACTTCATCCCTATCAGTTTTTTGGGGGGGGATTCTCTTCCTCTTTATCCATCATGTGCGCCATCGTCTTCATAATTATTAGTATAACCAAGACCAATCATCATAATCATTAAAAAAAAAATTATCCACGTGACTAACATTAGAATAGTTGACATTTTCATAGTCATCATCAATTGCCGTTATCATCATCAGCATCCGTCATCATTTCTTACATTATTAACATAAATATATCCTAAACACCATACTATCTTCAAAATCATCCTGCTAATATTTTGTATAGGATAGTGTAACACATTTAGCCAATTCTGAATTAATTGGAATGAGTAACTTGAAGGGGTAGCTTGATACCTTGTGCACATGTGCTTCCAGTCCAGCCATTAGGGCATTGACACACGAAGGTACCGCCATTGTTAAAGCAAGGAGCGCCATTGACACAAGGCGATGAACCACACGGATTATCTGAAGAACAAAAACAAAATTTTCAAACTATCTCTAAAATCAAAGTAACTTGTATAAAATAATAATGTCATGAATGAATGCCAAGGTAAATCCTAGTCGAAATAAAATAGTAAAAAAATAGTTTTAAAAATAGTCAAAAAATAGACTAAAAATAGACGAAAACAATATCAAAAAAATATATTTTTTATCTATTTCCTTTCCCTAAAAATAGTGAAAAAATAGTCAAAAAATATATGGGAAATAGGATAAAAATAGAAAAAAAAAATATTTTTGGGGTATATGTTTTGGAACGAGCAAAAAATAGGAAAAAAATAGTGGAGCCTCGCAAAACATATAAAAAATATATTTCTCAAAATATATATTTTTTTTCTAATTTTTAGTTACAAACCTATTTTTCCCCTATTTTTTAAAAAGAAAGGTATATTTGAAATCTAAATCTATTTTTCTTCTATTTTTGTTACGGAGTGATGTAGATTTTCTATAGATCCTATTGTTGTATTTGTTGTTCATGGATTGATACACAATGTAACATTGATCCATTCAAAGATACTACTCAAACTGCACTCTCAAGTTCGATTTGGAATGGTTAAAAATACCACTAAGAATGAGTAAAATATAATTTATGTAATGCCACTTACCTACCCAGACTAGACGCAAGAAAGATATTCCTAAAAACTGTGTGCACTTAATTGAAGAAATCTTGTATTTTCCAGTCCATTTCAAAGTCTCGACCGATCTCCGTCAAAATACTATAGGCCTAGCGTGTAAAACATACAGCTGCTGCCGATGTCGCGCATGCGTGTTGCAAACTAAACACCGCGAATGTGACTAATTGTTTCACTACATTGAAACATACAGCAATTCTGACGCCATTTTTTTTGCTTTATGATCATCATGAAGAACGAGGATAGTCATCCAGCTAGTATTTTAAGTAGAAACTAATAAATAAAGTAGTTTTGTCAATCTATTATTCCATAATTTTGACATTCTAGCCTGGAAAAGCGAATTAGGCACCTCATGTTTTCAA
Source organism: Paracentrotus lividus (assembly GCA_940671915.1). NCBI lineage: Eukaryota > Metazoa > Echinodermata > Echinoidea > Camarodonta > Echinidae > Paracentrotus > Paracentrotus lividus. Next base: position 29,005,024 of record CALNVZ010003429.1, on the reverse strand, counting down.
GCCAATAACTCGCAGCCCCTACACTTCGTGTACGGGCCGCTGCCGCAGTAAGCAATTCTGTACCTCGGCCTCGGTATCCGCTGCAATTGCTGGCTTGCATGGATCCTCCTAGGAGTGGGACTGGCCGACAGCTGATGGATTCATCATTGTTCATGCATCAACTAAACAACTGCTAAATAGTGTCTAAACTTTAGTTACTGAGCCGGGGCTACACTCAACTAGCTGTTGTGCAAAGCTCCCTACATCATTCAGTATATGTGGGACCAGTGGTTAGAAATAAATTCACATTTGCTGCAAATGTCCCCTCAGAATCCTGCAAAATCTTGGGTATCCTTTGAAAGAAACTTCAACCAAACTGTTCCTCAGATCCTATAATCACCAAAACTGTTATTCTTGAATTGATCAGGAGGCAATAATGATGCTTTGAAGTCAATTTATATGCCCAACTGTTGAATTGTTCACTTATAAATTCAAATTCAGCAGAAAGAGAAATCTGTGTGCCTCCACTAGGGGCTAGCAAACAAAATGATAGTCTGGTAATTCAGACCCACATACAAACAAATACATGTAACATATGATCGGGGGGGGAGGGTCGCACTTGTTAACCTGTTTCATCATGAAAATGTTAAGCTGCATGTCAACAGATATAATATCAGTACAGCTACAATGAAACATCTTGCTCCATGTAGAAGATATCCAACCCATTTTTTGCTGGTTGCTGAATCGACAAAGTATCAAATTTGTGTGTAGACTACACAAGTAAATTTCAGTGTTGAATGTCTTTATACACTAATAGCGGTTGACTATATGGAAAAGTAAATATTGCTAATAGGAAATTGGGGTAGTACAAATAGCATGGCGTCATAATAACGAAGTAAGAAAAATATTTTTAAAATAGATACAAAATTCTTCAATTTAAAAAAAAAAAATAGAGAAAAAAAATAGCCTGGCTATATAACGAGGCAAAATAGCCCAAAAATAGTCAGCATTTAAAAAAATAGAAGAAAAAAAAATAGACTATTTTTTCCCTATTTCATATGTAAAAATAGTTTAAAAAAAAAAACGATTTTCTAAAAATAGTACAAAAATAGTCTGCATTTCAAAAATAGAAAAAAAATAGACTTGTTTCCCCTATTTCATTTGTAAAAAATAGTAAAAAAATAGCCTAATATTTCTAAAAATAGTAAAAAAATAGTCTGCATTTTAAAAATAGAAAAAAAATAGACTATTTTTTCCCTATTCCATATGTAAAAATAGAAAAAAAATAGCCTAATTTTTCTAAAAATAGTAAAAAAATAGTCTGCGTTTCAAAAATAGAGAAAAAATAGACTATTTTTTTCCGTATTTCATATGTAAAAATAGTAATAAAATAGCCCATTTTTTCTAAAAATAGTCAAAAAATAGACAGAAAATAGGGTAAAAATATATTTTCTCGCAACAAAAAACTACTAGAGGCATTATTGCATCACAGAAGCTAAATTTGTATTCCCTTCAAATACCAAGGGGCAATGAAAATCAAGATTTTCTAGATTATCTAAATTGTAGATTCTCTAAATTGTAGATTGTAAACAAAAATATTACTAAAGTAGATTCTCTAAATTGAATTATTTGTTAACTTATCAAAAGATATGTTGTGTGTGTCGTAACCGTAAAAACTGTATTATCTTCTCTATTCTATGCATTCCTATTAAAAAAAAATAATATATTTTTTTTGTCCTGTATTTCGTGTCAGATTTCCTTTGGCAGATCAATTAAGCAAACTGCATAATTCATGGAATTGATCGTTAGTACCAACCGCATAATTTTGTAAAAGATTTCATCGGTGAAACTTACATTCCGAACAGGTTAGACCAAACCATACAGATGAACAGGAGCATACATAGTTTGAGCCGCTTACTGTACATGTAGCACCATTCTGACATGGTGATGCGAAACAGGGACTGACTGCAGAGAGGAAATAAAGAATAAATCATAAACATCATGATAAATGAATATAATATCATTAAGGAATTGTGTTTGTTGTTTGTGTAGAGCTAACCCACAATACAGTGTTCTCAAGAAACTTAGGTCTGACTCATGTAAAGTATTAGAAAAAAAAGCTCTAATTGAAAAAGCAAGACAGTACAATACTAAAGAAAGTTCCAAATATTGGATTTATTCGAAGGAAACAAAATGTGCAATCATAGGATACCGATGGTTTTTTTTTTTCTTTTTCATTGTGTATTCTACTACGAAATAAAGTTGAATTACGGCGCAATCATAAACAAGTTGAATGAAATATCCTCAATGGGAAAATTAGGTGAAGAATAACTTTTTACAAGCATGTCTCTCTGTAATGTATTAACTTCAAGTACTCAGTTCTTCAGGTATTAAAGAAACTTTCAACTCAAGCACCCTGCATTCATAATTTTATCATCAATCGTACGTTCTTGAAGGGGGAGGGCACAACCACTTACCAATTTCGCAAGTTGATCCAATGAAGGCATCTGTACAAGTACATGTGTAACCAAGTCCGACAGGGGTACATGTTGCTCCGTTTTTACAAGGACCGGTTACACAAGCAGTTGCTGTAGGGAATAAAATAGATATATGATAGAAGCTCTATTAAGGCTCAAATTAAAGTCCATTTGTAATTCACACAAGTAAAGGTTTGGTAGGGTTGTTATCATATGGTCGCAATCAGTTCTTACAATATTTTCTTAGTCGAATGAAACACCACAGGCTAAAAAAGAAGGGGTCAATCCTAAAAGCAATAAAAATCAATTCAACTAGAATATCATGTTAAATATGTATTTTATATTTTATATTTCATGACGCGAAATTCATTAAAACCTTCATCCTATCAATTCAACACGGTATGTCACTCTCGTTTTAAATTTTGCATTCACTGACATCCTTTTAATATAATAATAATAGAACGTGTATATTGTGAAGTAATTATAATTATAATAAACTTTACTGCGCAGAGTGATACCCCAAAATAAGAAGGTTGGTGCCTTCTTATGGCAAAAGTATTCATGTTATTCTTGAAAATCCTTTTAATAATCTCTTAATGACATACGGGAACCATACCTTGTTCACAGTTGTCACCAATATAGCCCTCCTGGCAGACACACGTGTAGTCTGTTACAAAGTTCAGACAGGTAGCCCCATTACGACAGGGGTCCGGAGAACATGGGTTGTTTTCTGTATGGACAAGTATAATTTTAATTAAATGTTTTTAATGATGGATTTATATCACACTCGATGAGATATAATACAGAAAAGTATCTTTAAGTCACCAGACTAAATTCTATCAGTAAAATACTGTACCCCACATACAAAAATAAGAGTACATATAACAAGTCCACTCACAGTAATAAATTTAGTAGATATGATCTGACTAAGTTTTGGCAATCATCATCAGAATATGCAATATATTTGAGACACTCAATTTATTTATTAGGATACAAGGATATTTCATATATATTTTCTTACCAACTTGACATGTTTGACCGCTGTATCCATCCGGGCATTCACAGAAGTACCCGGATCCTATTGACAAGCACTCCCCTCGAACACAAGGACTGCTGAGACATGCTCCGGGATCTGAAAATGTTAATATGAAAATGTAAAAGCGAGACTAGACTCACTTACTACGTGATCCAAACAGATTGTGTATTTTAAATTTGACAACCAATGTGTGGTATGTATATTATCAGAGTTCCTGTTTAATATGTAAATATTTAAGGTCAAAATGGTGAATGTGAGCAGACTGACCGGAGTAATATGAAAAGTTCAAGACCATGATCAAGCTATTACAATGAATCTAGATAAGTGAAGCCCTAAACTAAAAGTATTAAAAAAAATATATTAAATTAAAAAATCAAAAGCACCTTAATATAGAAGAGTTCCTCAGGATTGATACTCTTTCCAAAAATACAAAAGGAAACTGGCTGACAAAACCGTTTGTTAAACCTCTGGTATGTTACATGAGACACGCGTTCAAAATATCGTTATGTAGCATTTTACTGAGATCTTTTTGAACTCGGAAAAAGCTACACTACGATTATTTTAAAATCATAATTAGATAAAATCTGAAAAGAATCATGTTGTTGGCTATTCCTTCTGATTAACTCACCGGTCTGGCAGTTAGACCCTGAATATCCTCCAATACAGTTACACTGGTAAACACCTGAGCCCATATCACTGCATACACCACCGTTCATACACGGGCTGTTTGCACATGCGTCGACTGTTGAAATGAAATCATAATATTATTAGAAAATTAATATTGACAGGTATTGAAATTCGTAATGTAAATACTGATCTGAAAAATGCAATAACAATTCCAAAGCCCTGTAGGCATAATAATTCATTGATGTCAATCACGTGTATAATGAAAATGTCCATAGCGAAAATGAAGAACGTTTTAGCTAGAGAGGTGGGGTAGGGCGCAGGCCTATTTAAATAGAATTAACTAACATAGCATTACATAAGTTTAAAAAATATGATATTTACAAGGATAATGTAAAGACATTGGCAACTTATATTTATCAAATATAAAGACATTTTAATATATATCATATGCTATAGTATATAGTTATACTCACTTTCTCCACAGTTCTGTCCTCTAAAACCAAAGGCACACTGACACGTGAATGATGAACCAGAGACCTGACAAACTCCATTGTTAAGACATGGTGACAACGTGCATGGATCTGAAATATCCAATCAAAGACAATAATGAAATTACTTATAAATTCGGCATGTAAAATATGGTGAACTGTGTGTCTCAAAACTTAAGATATTCAACGTAAATTGAAAGACGGAAAAACATATTCAGATATGACCTTTTAAAAAAAGCTGAGCGTCAGAAGTAATTCACTTTAAAATATAGTTTGGATACTTTTTTAGCTTATCGATGAAGCCTAGTAGTAGGCCTAATCTTCAGTGAGAGAAAAAAAAAACTTTGCTTCAATCGCATGCAATGTAATACCGCACACATTAGAGGCAGTTGATAAACAAGGGGAATAATTATATATACACACACACATATATATATATATATATATATATAATATATATATAAAAACATATATGCTGAACAGTCATTTCTCCTGTCAACAGCATTTTGTTCGGTTCATATTTTGTTCAGGTATTCTGAAATGACAGTCTGTAACATATTTTGTACTTATTCAGCAACCCGCCATGAGGAACAAAGGAACAAAAATTATTTATTGTAAATACATGGAATTGAACAATATTCTGTTTTTCTGTTAATAGCGGACAACCATAACCTTACCTATTTCACATACATCGCCGCTATAGCCCGCCGCACAGCTACATGCAAACTGGTTACTTGATGCGAATGGAAAGCAGGTCCCTCCACTCTGACAAGGGTTGCTGTCACAGGGATTTAGTTCTGGAGCACGAAAAAAAATAAACCTTTATTGTTACAGATTCTTGAAGTTAATTGATTTTCAGAAAGGTCCTCACCACGTATAATTATTACCTAAACATTCGAGGTCATAGAATATTTATTAACAAATCAATTTCAATCATTATTCATTTAGAGCAAATAGTTGTCAATAGTCTAATTCCCAAAGTAACAGATTTCCAATTTTCATTCAAAATCATTTGTCAAATACTAGATGTGTTGTACATAGTTTTGGTTATATATAACAGAGTGATGGTCCAATATTGGATCCAAATTCAAATTCTTTTGTCCCCACTTTCAGCTTAAAGTTAAGATTCATTCAAAACCAAAGTTCACCATTACATGCAGGGAGTGGGGTGACGTAATTTTACTTACCTATCTGGCAGTACACTCCCACAAATTTGTCATTTGGGCAGACGCAAGTGAATGAGCTGCCACCTTGTGCTTCCAAACACTGTGCGTTGTTCTGGCATGGATTGCTGTTACATGGTGCAGCTAATAAAGATACAAAATATAATAAATTGAAGTCACAATGAAAAGGTTATACAGAAAGAGAACCCTCAGTAATGGCACTTTGAGGCCGAATTCGAGACACTTTCATTTAGGTTCAGATTAAGTCTTTCTGAATAAAAATAAAAGAATTGGCAGGGGCAATAATACATGCATTTTAGAACTTATAAATGTTAACATGAATAATAAATGATAAAGAATGAGAAACCATACCGTTTAATCATTTACAATTGTCAATCAGAATTTAGACCTACGAGATTCAAATCACGGTCACATACTAAAGTCCAAAGACATCAATCTATGGGAGACCACACTCTACCCATGAGATAAATGGCCACCTGGTAGGAAGCTTAAAGATTCCTTCATTGCCCAACGGAGAGTATCATATTATAAGATAGTCCACCTGGATAGTCATAAACATACTTACGTTGTTCACAATTTGTTCCTTCGTAGCCAACAGGACAGTTACAGACATAAGTGAACACCCCATTAGCTCTAAAGCATGCTCCTCCGTTCACACATGGGGAGCTATCACAGGGATCCAACTCTGAAATATAGTGAAAATATTTATAGATATAAAAACAAAGATTGCGGATATTTGGTGATTGAAATGACATACAATTTCATAGGTTTTAAACTAAGTTGAAATATTTACGTTCGACAAATTTTTTTGGACTTTGTGTTTGACCATTACTACGGCATTGGATCAATGTGGTACACATTTTACACATACATCACACAGAAGAAATAGTTAAAACGTATCAACATAGATATACCATTTTACATTTTGGGGTGTTATCGTATCAATGATATTACACATAAGGTATATGCAGTAACAGGGACAGAGAAATTTCGAATGATTTGAATACAACCACAAACAAAAAGATTTACGACTACGTGCCATATATGCTACTACTTAGATGATAGACATAGAGGTTTTGTGACAATTCAGAGGAGAACTGATAAATATTAATAATTTACTGTTTTCCTATTTCTTAGATGGTTGGTTTAGAAATAAATGCATTTGTCATAATACCTGTTTCACAGTTGCTGCCCTCGAAACCTTCGATGCAAGTACATGTGTAAGCATAGCTAGTTAGGGCATCTACACAGGTTCCTTGATTCTGGCACGGATTGCTTACACATGGATCCAAACCTAGTGTAAAAAAAAAACAAAAAAAACAATGATTAAATTTGAGCCAATGAAAAAACACAAAACTATTCCCCTTTCCAGATCTTTTTAGAAAGCTTTTTGAAGCTTTTTCAGAATTTGAGAACTTCATCTTTATATTTTTAACACCATTTAATGAGACAAAAAGGGTTTTTTTGAAATTTGACAATATATCACATTCTAATTTATTGGAGAATGAAGCCAAAGTTGTTTCTTTAAACGATATACTACACCATAACTGTCAAAAAAATTGAACAATTTAATATATTATTTTTTTCAATTAATATAAAATGTATTTCATTTGGAGACATAGTTATGAAATATTTGATTAAGAATCCAACCTTCACGATCCAAACTTCTAGTAAATACTAACGTGTTTGGCAGTTGGTGCTTGTATAACCTGGGGCACATTGGCAGAAGTAGCTGTAGTCGTTCGGTGATTGGTAGCAGGTTCCTCCGAACAGACACGGGCTACTATCGCATGGATTCAGCTCTGGAAAGGAACAAATCAAAGGACTTCTTATCAGCTTTAATTCATCATTTTCTTTCAGAATATTCAGTTTCTTCTACACAATCAACAACGCTCTGTCAATAGAAAATGTGAATTGTACTACGATGGTCTACGATTGAATAGTGTTTATTGTTACAATGTGAATTAAACTTTAAAATTTATAACAATAATATAGCAATAGGAGTGGTAGGTTAAAGATTACCGACTAAGTTGTTTTTTTTTTTTTCCTTTTTCCTCTATGAAATGGAAAACCGTTGTACATTGTGGGACTTACACAAATACTAAATGTTTCCGGCTTACCTTACCTACTGTTTCAAGTGAGAATTCCTTAATTTGTTGTGCAAAGGCAGAGGTTTTTTTTTTTCTTTCTTTTCTTTTTAGCACCAAATTCACAAAGATGTACAAATAAAATGAGCCCAAACCAGTATACCTTTCTCTACGTTGCGAATTTCACGCTCTTATCCCTTTAAAGAACATCACGATACCTTACCTATTTCACAATGCACACCTCCGTACCCTAGTGGACACACGCAGGTATACCCAAATCCAGTGGTTAAGGCTGCACATGTAGCTCCGTTCTGACAGTAGTCTGCATCACAGGGATCAAGTCCTGGTAGTAAATCAAATTAATTAAAATTATGTCTCATTTACAACAATAGGTATACATTCAATGAATTTCTACTCAAGTGAATATATTTCTGGAAATTTGATGAATTTCAAATCGAAGAAGTATATTTCATTTCAATTCACATGTTGAATGCTACAATCAGAAGGGTTGAAACAGGAGTGCGGGCCCTATTTTGAGAAAGATCTTAATGAAAATACATGCTACCCCCCTCCTTTTTCAAACTTTGCGTCTGCACCTCGCCCTGATTTAAAATCATGAATCCACCGCCGACTGTGTTCGATTTTATATTCAACATTTTGATCTGTTCAAATTTAATTATACAGGACAATCACAATCCAATCATCATAACTAAAACCAATGGTTAATAATGCAGATTGATATTCATATTCCAAACCAATTTAATACATATTACTTCCTTGGTATTTTAAAGTCCCAGGAATATATCTTAAACTCATAGATTTTGTGTTTGTTCATGTACAGGCATATTTCGGTTTAAAAAAAAAAAAAAAAAAAAAAAACCGCAATAATCATTTCAAGATTTATTTGGCAAAAGATGGTCCCAAAATTAAAACGCGAATGAACACCAACAAACTCGGAGTATATATTACACTTACTGATTTCACAATCATCTCCAGCATAACCCATAGGACAATCACATGTGTAGGTGTAGTCTATGCCACTTTCAGTACAGACCCCGCCGTTTGCACAAGGATTTACTAGGCATGGATCAAGTACTAAAATAAAACACAAATACGGAAAGAAAATATTATAGCTAATAATAGTGGTTTAGATATTATTGCCACCTCACTGCATAATACAAATGCCTCAGAATCGGGAGGTCGTGTCATACCAAAAGACTTAATAAAATGGGAGTTGTTGCTACCCTGTTAGGCGTTCAACAGAGAAAAGGATAAGATCGACGTCTATCTGGGGCTGTTCAGTTGCTACTGGGCCCACGATCAATAGGGCCAAAGAATGTTTATTTTGGACAACAAAATTTGGAGGTGTAAAAGATAAATAGTTTGAGCTTTAAATTACACTGTCAGTAATGTACTTACGGATTGTGCATTGGTCTCCGATGTAGCCCTCTGGACAGACACAGGTGTAGGCGTATTGTCCCTGTACCTTGTTACATGCACCCCCGTTCTGGCAAGGTCCACTTGTGCAAGGGTTCAAAGCTGAAAAAGAAGCAAACAAAACATGAAGAGAGAGTTTTATGTTGATATCATATTGTTCTTGGTTCTCTAATCTGAACTGAGATTTAGGGTTGCACTACAATTGCTCCAGTGGCAAGTGCTTTGGAGTCAATATATCATTTAACTGTAACACCAATTGTCAGCTTGCTGCTTTTGCATAAGACAATGGCGGAAGATTCAAATTTCGGTTTATGTTTAAACCAAATTAATTAGCCAACAAATTATAGGTAAGTAAAAATTTGTCGATATTTTTTTTTTTTTTTTTTTTTTTACTTACCAACTAGACAGGTGTCTCCAGAGAATCCGGTAAGACAGGAACAAGTGAAATAGGTAACATAATTGTTACAAAATCCACCATTATTACATGGTGAGCTTGAACAGGGATTCGAAACTACAAGAGAAACAGAGATATAAAATGACAAACAAAATTTCACTCAAAGCGTATAGAGCATGTAAATGTAAATGTATTTAAAGGTATATATATAAATAAACACTTTGTCCACTAATTTATTTGCAAGTTGTGATAACAGTGTAGGTCTACTATACCAATTTTATTTTTAGACAATTGATGGACCTTGGTTGAAACAAAAAATAATCGCTGATGTGCTACAACACCATCTTTCGTTGAAGAATTTGCAAAATCTGCAGACTGTAATTTATAATTGAAAATATGTCGAACATATTCCAAAAGCTGACATTTCAAACTCTTTGAGAGGCCAGAACACCGAAAATGACATCACCACAATGATATGTCATCCATTCGGCCGTTCAACGATCTATTGTTTTGAAAATTATCCTTTCATATTTTTATAAAATCAAAGTTAGATTTCTGTAATATCATTATCCATAACTCCTTCATTGAAAATCACGATATTTAGACTATAAACAAATAGTACAGATAATGTGTTCTTCATTGGTATTTAAATTAAAATAAATGTAAAAAGAAACTTACCAGTTAGACAATTCACTCCTTCCAATCCTAATGGACATTGGCATATATATTGATCCTGTGTGCCGAGATTATTACACGTTCCTCCATTAAAACACGGATTGCTGTAACATGGGTCGAAAGCTGAAAATATCATGATAAAATTAATGATAATGATTATGAAAGAGCATTGATGTTAATTTCATTACACATGAAAATGTATCATACAACAATGAATAGCACTATAATGCAGTTCAAGATATTAATGCCTAAAAATTTGCCATTCCGGGCTGTTAGTGAATCTTGAAATTTGCATCTATTTATGGCTGTGATTAACTTTTTTTTTCAAAAAAGTATTAGGAGCGGAAATTTGTATAATGCCCATCTTCATGAGGCATATTTAATTGATAAACTTGATTTTTTTTTGGTTGCAAAAAATACGATGGGGATTTATTTATTCAATGAATTTACTTTATATTTACTTACTATATGTTTCACAGTCAGTACCGGTATAGTATGGAGGACAGTTACAGGTATAGGAATAGAAGTCGTTGATAATGGAAATTATACAGGTCGCTCCCGATTGACAAGGGTCACTGAAACAGGGATCCACTGAAAGAAAACGAATAGCAATGAAGTATTAGAAAGACGCTTATTTGCTCAGAAAAAAAAAACTTGTAGAATGAATATTAACAGCAGTTGGATGAGAATATGCAGCTGCAGATTTATGGATGATTATATTGACAGATTGTCTTACCCTTATCTGCTTATGCATGATATCTTAATCTGAACATACTCATTGAATATTTAAATCAGGAATACTCGAATGTTTGCAATGGAAATTGTAAATAAGTAAAAATGGTAAAGGATGAATAACACAAAGAAGCATGTCTGTGTAATGATAAATAATAGGTTAAAGTAATGATCAATTATAGGTAATAATGTAGGCCCTAGGTGAGTACATGTAATCATGTTTTACTAGCATTGGTTGTAAGAATGAGTTAACCTTGTCAACATGTTCCAGGTATACATACCTATATTACAATTTGGACCCAAGAGAGGGGAGATGCATGCACACTGATACGTTGGCCTCCCAAGTCCATCAAAAGCTGTATTACATGTTGCTCCATTCAAGCAAGGGTCACTCCAGCATGGACTCACTATAAGTGTCAAAAGTAGATAAATGTTTGCATTTCTAAGGGTCGTAGCAGCAATATAAGGAGAAGGAGGACGAGGAGGAGGACGAGGTGTAGTAGTCGAAGTAGTTGTAGATGTAGCATGAGAAGTTGTAGTACTAGTAGTAGTAGTAGTAGTAGTAGTAGTAGTAGTAGTAGTAGTAGTAGTAGTAGTAGTAGTAGTAGTAGTAGTAGAATGATAGAGTTAAATTGAGTAGTAGTAGTAGAAAGTAGTAGTAGTAGTAGTATAGTAGTAGGTAGTAGTAGTAGTAGTAGTAGTAGAAGTAGTAGTAGTAGTAGTAGTAGTAGTAGTAAAGTAGTAGTAGTAGTAAGTAGTAGTAGTAAAAGTGTAGTAGTAGTAGTAGTAGTAGTAGTAGTAGTAGTAGTAGTAGTAGTAGCTAGTAGTAGTAGTAGTAGTAGTAGTAGTAGTAGTAGTAGTAGAAGTAGTAGTAGTAGTAGCAGTACTTTTGGCGGTGGTTGTGGAGATGTATCTGGTAACAGTAGTAACAGTCATAGCAGCAGTAGGCCAAGATGAAATAATAGTTGAACGCGAGCAGGATATTGTACGAGTTTTGCAACTATGGTTTGAAAAGGTATCATACGTCGAAACTGAATAAATAAATAATAGCAGAATTGCATCGAACTTATAACGATGGCTTTACAAAACTGAAACTAGTAATACAATGTACAAAGGCAAGATATCACAGTAACTGCAGTGCGGTGCAGGATTATACATTAAGTGTAAAATATATCTTTTGCGCAAAAAAAAAAAAAAAAAAAAAAAAAAACGTCCAATGGGAAAGTAAATTAACAATGTACTTTCTCCAATACCTGAGATTTGAATTGATGGCCTCCTATATGAAAATCAAAGGGGAAATCCGACCCAAAATAAGTTGTTCTCATAAGAAGGAGAAAATTTGAAAAACAGATTAAATAAATTTGAAGAAAACCGGACTACTAATAAGAAAGTTATTGATTTCTTTAAAATGCAAAAAAAAAAAAAAAAAAAAAAAAACAATCACTATACCAAATTGGCAATAGCTGTGATGTCATAGTTGCACTAGTTGCCATGCACTTTCTATATTGTTTTATCACTTAACTTGTTAAACTCTTTTCCTCGTAACTTTGCCCAAGTTATATTGATGGAAATATGCTATTGTATCTATACTGATATTTTAAAATCAGCATAACCATCTATAATTACAAAAACAAAGATTTTAAGTAGGTTATCAGTATAGAAAAAAGATATTCATGAATGTTGACATTCACAAAAAAAATATGAATGAATAATCCTTTTTGCATAATGCATAGATGCAATAACATATTTCAATCAATTCAACTAAAGGAAAATTATGAGGAAAACTTCATCTTGACAAATAAAGTGAAAATTATGATAAAACAATATAGAACATGTATGGCAAATAGTGCCCCTATGACATCACAGCTGTTTCCAATTTGGTATAGTGATCAGATTTTTTTTTTTTGCATCGTAAAAAAATTCATAACTTTCTTATTAATAGTCCGATTTTCTTCAAACTCTTATTAATCTGTTTTTCTAATTTTTCTGCTTTTGATAAAAAAAAAATCAACAACTAATTTTGGGTCCGGACTTCCACTTTAATATGCACTAAGAAATGCGAATCAGTAAACTAATGCCATAAAAGATTATACTTACAACTTTCACAGTTGACTCCATAATAGTTTTGAGAACATGTGCACACATAGTAGGAAACGTAGTTGTCGCATTGACCTCCATTCATGCAAGGATAGCTTTCACAGGCATCGAACACATCTGGTTAAAGAAATACAAACCCCAAGATGCACCGTTTTATAATCAGTATATCATGCGCTAAGCCAATGATATATTCAAAATGTATAATGTTTCGGTTCTTATAAAGTACTTTATGTAATTCCATATAGAATTTTAACAAAACATTTACGAAACGTCACTAAACGGTGAAAGTTCACGTCTACGGTGTGCAATACGTTAACGATTCATACAACACTTTAATATACACTATACAGTGAAATGTTAACCATTTCAAATACCTGCGAACCATGAAAGCCAGGAAATAGGAACAAATTATCAAAAATTTCCCCCCAAAAGGAACATTCCTGAATTTCCTATACCACATAGGTACAGACGGATCAGTATGGCTCTTTTCTGTTACGAAATTAGGAATATCCAAATTTAATATCAATATTTGGCAGAAATGATGCCATAGTATTCTTACACGAGCACCACCGTGTGAAAAAAAAGTTGTTCAACCACATGGTCACTGCGAACACGTAACGTTCATTACGTTTACATTGACTTTCGTCACCATACAATATCTCCATCAACCACATGGGTTGGGAGAACCAACATAAATGAAATGCTTTGTTACAGGACATGGTTTCACTAGGTACAGTACTTACAAGGAGTTTCACAATGATAGCCCGTCCAGCCAGAAGCACATACACATTGATAGGCGGTGTTCTGATTTACTAACATACACGTTCCCCCATACTGACAAGGTGTGCTTAGGCATGGGTTATAAAATCCTGTTCAGAAACAATGAAAACAGTCAAAAATAATGAATTATACTGCACAGAATAGACATGTGGAAAGAATGGATGAGGCTTTCAAGGGCACACAATTGGCGTGATGCTTTCCTTCTAATCTGAAATATTGACAGAAAAGAAAAAATGAATTTGTCATTAGTTACACATCACGTAATTAAATATTTAATTGGCTGAAAAGAACAAGAACCTCCATTTATCTTCAATTAGGTATAAGTTATTAAAGGTCACAATGTTTAGAAGAAATATGTCCTCCTCTACTAGTCAGTCTTCTCATTTAAATTATTCTTAATCTTCTTGAGTCATTTCTCTATTGATCTGTTTGATTGTATCTGTTTACATTTATAAGATGGTAATTTGTGTTTATGAATGTTAGAGCAATTAGAATCTAAATCAGACTCTATATACCCATTAAATACTAAACGCAGGCGATCCAATTAGGCGAAAGAGTAGTAAGATCAGATTGGGAAAAGGGGTTAGGCAGTAGAGGGCATTGTAGAAGGTGACTCATGGTCTCCTCCTCTCCACATTTAAATTAACAAAGGCCTCTTACCTATTGAGCAGTCATCACCCGTAAAGCCAGGCCTACAATCACACGTGTAGTCTGCCCCATTGGGAACACATGTACCCTCATTCTGACACGGATCGCTTTCACATGGAGTAGCTGTGGATAATCGGTTGAAAGTCATTTTTAGTAATAATATTCATATCAATAAGATACAACTGTATACAACTGTATTAACGATACAACTACTTAAATACAAAATACAAATACTAATAAAAATAAGTAAAGGGGGCTTACCAATAACAACACAATTTTGATATCACTCTGATTCTGGTATCGTAATACAATTATCATGCAGTTATAGCAAAATACCATTTTCTCGAAAAATAATGATAACCCTGATGGCAATAAAATTGTAACCATATTTCTTATAGATATGCTAATCTATCTGTAGTCGCATAAGTATAATGTGCTTTGCGGTTAACATGTAGAAATGTCTCTTTCAAAATCACAGACGTCTTACCTTGAATACTTATGATTGAAAAGTAATATCTACACGGTTTTGACTGTACAGTACTCAGTATAATGCTGTAAAAATTTGCTAATCTTTAGCCTGAACCAGTCAACTGTTTCAATCAAAATTTGCGGACATTGCGAACAGTGCAATTTAACTTACGTGTTTGGCAGTTATCTCCACTCCATGGCCATGTACAGCTACAGTTATAGCCGATCAGTCCAAGCATGCACGACCCTCCATTCATACATGGTTGCGAATAACAGAAGTTCTCTGTTAATTTGAAATAGATAAAATATTATATTATCATACCATAACCAAAAAGATTGATTTTCATTATTCAGATTTCCAAGTAAAGTTTCATGCTATCATGACATTTTTGGGATACGTTTGTTTTGTTTTGTTTTGTTTTTTTACTTTACATTGTATTAGACATTACACTTGTCTTCACATTTTTGTCATTACATATATGTAAAGAGTATAACTATATCATATTTTGAATAGATTCCAAGAATCTCATATTCTAAGAAAAGGCTAAAAGTTGTATTTGAGGTCAAGCGGGTTCTTTACATCACAAACAATATAACTGTTGGATTAATTGTACCCCGATGGGTTTAACAAATGAATGAACTATATTTTGTATTAGTTATGAATAAATATCCCAGAATGGATAAAAAACAATGATAAGTTACGAATTGGAAAGTATTTGTACTAACCTGTTTCACATCGCTGGCCTAGGAATCCTGGTCGGCACACACACTCAAACGTTCCGTTACCAAGCTGACAAGTCGCTCCATTTAAACAGGGATTATTCAAGCAGTAGTTTACTGTATAAAGAAAAATAAAAACAAACAGAATATCTAGAAATGCAATACTTGTATTTCATTGTAAACATTTAGATTTCCCGTATACCCATCACCATTTCACCCTACATTTTGGACAAAATAAAACCGAAGGGGCAACTGTCGGCCTATTGTCTGACCCTTAATGCATTGTTGACACGCACACATGATGTAAGAAAAGAACTTCATGAATTATTAAGTATTATAATTGTTCTGTACAATAGAGATTTCTTCTTCAGAAGGAGGATGAGATTTATTAGAATTATTTACATTGGATTGAATAATTGGACAGCATAAAGAGCCAGACCAAAAAATGAACAGTTTTATTATGGTACATGCAGTTCAGATGTACCATATGCGAGTTAAATTTCCATTCGCTCATTCCCCGAAAAAAAAAAGTTTTCTAAAGCATGCTTTGAACAGAGATTCAATAGTTTTTCAGAAAGTAGATTATAGTTACCAGTTGCTTGAATTCAATTGTTGTTAATACCAAATTTTAAAAAGGGAGAAATAAACATGCAGGGCATCCATTTGTAACAATGAAAGACCATTAACAGCGTTATCTTTGACTAAAAATATTAATTCAATTGTAGTTAATGAAAACATACCAAATTCACAATGCGATCCGATGAACCCCTGTAGACAACCGCATAGATAGCCGTTGTTAACCAGCTGGCATGTAGCATTGTTCTGACAAGGATCGCTTAAACAATGGTCCACTTTAAAGATAATTTATAAAACATTTGGTTAGAAAATCACAAGAAAAAGACGATATCAATGGTGGTATAAATTTATATAATCTGATATAGCTAATGAATTAAAGACTTGAGTTCTTCCTACAGGAACATTCCATTCTTATTGTCAGCTTAAACTTGTCTAAATTTTTGTTTGGAAAGGAATTAATCTGGTTCAAACAGTTCATAGGCATTCATCGATATAACTTGAACAATATAAAAGATAGAGCAACGAACAATAAGTTTTGTGGTAAGTCGAACATCATGTAACACACTCATTACTTCTAGTTATATTTTATATTTCTGTACAGTCCATTTCATGTTGCAGAAGTGTATTGCATTAAATCCTGATTCAAGTAAAGTTGCATTAAATTTATCCATATCGTATTATTTGCATTACACAGTTTGTGTTAAATACCGCAAATAGTGTGCATGAATGAAATAATCTTGAAGGCCTCTGCACATGCACCTTATAACCCGACTTGGCTCATGGTCCGAAATAAAACAGCCCGTGTAAAATATACTCCCCTTGTTATTTCATATCCAAAGTCGGTAGTCCATATTTGTGAGCCAGTCAGATCTTAATATACTTATACAACTACTCAAAAATAGAAGAATTCAAAACTTACCCTGCCCACACTGTGTCCCGGTGAAACCAAGTGGACAATCACATTCGTATCCAGTTGGAGTGAGTTGACACGAAGCGTTATTCTCACAAGGTCTATCGAAGCAGAAATCCTCTGGTAAACAATAATGCAGAGAAAGAATTTTTTTCATTAAAATCAAAAGGGATAAATTATAATAAAAAGGGTATAGACGGTCAAACAAGTCGCATACAATTTATCATACGGTAAGCATCAAGTCTAAATGATGGCTATGAGTAAGACTTCCACACAAGAATAGTTTCATTGGAGGAAAAAAAAATATTCAAAACTCATTCCATAATTCTAAATGAATCAGTTATAATCAAAATGAAATTATTTTTAATAACAAAAAAGTACGCCTACACATAAAAGCAATTATACGTTGAACATTTAAGATATAACTGTGATTTGAACCATTATGATGTAAGCTCTATACTCATTGATTATAATAATCTCGAGTTTGAGGACTTTAGTTATCAATAAAAAAAATAAATTAACATTGAAAAAATGTTGTTCTCATCCGTACCATTATCAATGTTCTCATAGTAATGACAAGATATTCATTGTTTTACCTATTTCACAATAGTCTCCTAAGAATCTTTGTGGACATTCGCATTGATAACCATTGGCCTCTAATAGGCAAGTTCCTCCATTGACACCGGATCACTGAAGCAAAAATTATCTGTAAAGAAAATCAAATAAGCATTGATTAGTAAACTGGATTGTAGTTTGGAAAGACGGAGGGGGCAAAGGTTAGTACCTTCCCAATGTGAATTTTGTTTCACCCCCCCCCCCAAAAAAAAAAAAAAAAAAAAAAAAAAAAGATAAAAAAAGAAAATAACAAGAACACTAACAAACAAGGATAAAATCTAGAATCTCCCCCAACAAAAAAAAAAGTAATGAGAAACAGATCACAAAATAAAAACTATCAGAGTGTGCAGTTTTGTAAATCTTATATAAAAATGAATAAAGGCAACATATCACCCAAAATTGACCCTATCATGTTCCAAGAACTCCTCCAGATGTACATGTATATTTTTGATTAACTTACCTTGTTCGCAATTTCGGCCAACAAATTTATCCGTGCAAATACACTCGTAATTGATGATATCCTGAAGGTTACAGGTTGCGTTGTTCAGACACGGCTTGCTGTAACAGTAGTCAACTAAAGAAAAGGGTAAAAATGGGGGAAAATATCATCACAATCGTTCAATTCAATTGTGACGATGCTATCTATCATATCAACATTAATAACATAAGTTAGCAGCAACAGCCCAACCCATGGGTATGTGTGCCAGTCCACGATAGGCACTTTTTATCCACCGCTATAGGCTACATATTGGACTCCATCCCTCATTTAAACGTTGAATGACATTTTAACCAGATAAGATATAGATATTAAACTTTTATTGTACACTCTGCTTAAGAATGATCACCATTTTCAACATGTTATAACACAGGTTATGAACATCGAACCATGCTAGTCATACCTTTGGCCTTATTCAGTGGGCCTGGGGAAATAGTGAAAATGGCATCAGCATGAGGATAATGATTCAAGCGATATGTTACATTTTGAATGAAGGTTTTGGCGTAAATGTTCGAATTTTGAATGACAGTGCTGTAAAAATCTAATAAAAATAACAACAATAATATCTTACAGTCTTCACAATGAACTCCAAAGTAGTCAGGTGGACATGTGCAGTTATATCCGCTTCCATTAGGAGAGAGGTCGCAGGTAGCACCATTTTGACAGGGGTCGCTGAAGCAAAAATCCTCTGCAAAAAGTAAAATGTGTGAGTAACATGGGTGTCGATTGTGGGGGGATGGGGGATGCATCCCCCCAATAATTTTGGTGGGGGGGGGGGGGGGGGGGGGGGGGGGGGGGGATGGTGTGTACAATCATCCCCCCCCCCCAATATTTCGATATCAAGAAAATGAAAAGTGTCATATTATGTGCATATAAATCTATCCACTACATATTTATTATCATATAAAACACTTTTATGACATTATTATATTATTTTGCAGTCTAAAATGCATATTTCTGACATTCAGAAATCCAAAATGTCCTCACTTAATCGCAAATCTTCCTCATGTGTGCCTGATATACTTTAGTAAGCATGTAAAACACAATACACCTTGTAGATAATGGAAACGCAGATGTTTCACTATGTAAAATTCAATGATAACCAGGGGCACCGACACTTGTCTTGATAAGTAAAGCTGAAGGCATAAGTATTCCCCCTCAATAATCCACCATGGTTTGATAAAATAAATAATGGATATTGAAGAGTCTGTAACACTTATCTCGGCTCTTCATCAACAAGGGTACTTTTTGGGGGATTCGGACCATTGATTATACCATGGATATAACTCTTATATATACATGATTATACAGTATAATACACTTTCACTTAACGAACAAATGAGCTGAAATTTCATTTCAG
The DNA here is from genome assembly GCA_940671915.1 of Paracentrotus lividus. Lineage (NCBI taxonomy): Eukaryota > Metazoa > Echinodermata > Echinoidea > Camarodonta > Echinidae > Paracentrotus > Paracentrotus lividus. Next base: position 28,985,238 of record CALNVZ010003429.1, on the reverse strand, counting down.
ATATTGAAACTTGCATGAAAATTTTCAGCTCGCGCTTCGCGCTCGCATAATATAGGCTTTTGCAAACTGTACTTGCATTCGTTTAGCTTTTATGCTTGTACATAGGTAATAACGTCACGATGGTACACCCACTCCCTCACAGTTTCTTGTCACTATTATTGAGGAAAATTTTCAGCTCGCGCTTAGCGCTCGCATTATACAATACTAACTGGATTTCCCCCTATTTATATGCATACGTGTATACAAGCATTACTCCGCCCCAAATATGTACACTGCGATCATATACTATCGATCGTGTGTCACATTGGGGAAAAGAGGAAATATCGACGATCATCCCCCCCCCCCCCCCCCCAATCGCCAAAACAAATCGACACCGTTGGTGAGTAAAATAATATAAGCTTTAAAGGCGTGTATCTCCAATTAAAAGAACATCATTTAGGAAAAAATAAGTAATTGAACTTTAATACAAGATCCAAAAAAATTTATTCGGTCCAAACTCATGTAGCTATTAAACAAAAATCACAATCTCGTTTTGTGGTGCTTCCGTCTCACTTTGCTTTTGCTTTCTTTTTTTTTAATCCTCTTCTTCTGTATTATTTTCGTGTGTTTACACTGTTATTTCTTTCTCTCGTGTTTCCTTCTCAACATTTTCTTCATTTCATGATCAATTTTCTCCACCCTCCCATACCCAATTTGTAATGTGCTGAAATCCTTTATTAAATTTATATTTTAATCTTTGAACCGTTTCCCCTGTACAAAATGCATTTTATCAAGATATGTTATTCCATGTATTCCTGTCCCTTAAAAACAAATTTGCATTCATTTTTGATACAATTTAAGCCGATAGAGCAAAGCAACCAACATACCTATTTCACAGAAATCGCCGATGTAACTCGCAACACAGCTACAGGTAAATCCATTTCCGCTTTGATCCAAGTTGCAGGTCGCTCCATTTTGACAGGGGTCACTCAAACAGTAATCATCTTGAAAACACACAAAAATAAAAACATAAGTTCATTAAGGTTGAAGCAGGGGTCATGAAAAATTGCGTACTACGTGATCTGACTTAGTTTTGGGAACAAGATCCTACATTTTAAAGGTAAAAAGACAATTTGCCGCTCAATATTTTTGAAATAGATTATGAAGAGTTAAAACCAGTTCGTAATCATACAAATCGAAGCACATAGTAAGAGCTAGGGCACGAAATCCTTCTAAAAAAACATTCTTTATTTATTTGGCTCGCACAGAGTTGTTAAAATATTAAATAAGAGCAAGTTTCAGGTGTAAAAATAAACATTGTTATATGAAGAGTTTGATTCCAAAAGGCGCTAAATCCACTTTTGTCACTTCTGAGAAAAAGGCATTTCTTTGCAAAATTTTGTACAGGTGTCTATGGGAAATTGAAACTTAAATGTATGTTTTTAAATAATTGCTGTCTGAATTTTGGTTTCAACTTTTGTTTATAGACAGGTACTAGTCTGAACAATGGGCGGGTATCACTAACTCAATTTTCATCAAAAGTGGATTTAGCGCCTTTTGGAATCAAGCTCTTCATATTTTGAAGCTAATTTGCAATTAATTACATCAAACTTACATAGTTCGCAGTGTGTTCCTACATATTCAGGGGCACAATTACACTGGTATCCAGCTCCATTGCTCAGTAGACTACAGGTAGCATCATTTTGGCAAGGGTCGCTGAAGCAGAAATCCTCTAAAAACAGAAAAGATTTAAGACAAAACGATAAAATATTTAATGGTCGATGTTTCTTTTAATGCTGTACCTCTAGCTACTGGATTTCCTTTGCAGAATTGTTTTAAAACACTATCGTTTGAGTTTTGAATAACGGACGTTATTCTGACACTACATTAAAAAGTATATAAAGTTGCCGAGTACTTGGTTGTTTTTTTAATGAGTATTGTGTTTTCCTTATTATCACAATGCACACAGACATTGATTTCGGGGGATATAGTATCATTTTCTTCCCCCCCCCCCAAAAAAAAAAAAAAAAAAACAAAACAAAACAAAACAAAACAAAACAAAAACAAAAAACAAAAAACAAAAAAACAGAAAACAAAAACAAAAAAAACAAAACAAAAAGTCTGATTCAAAGTCCTCCGAAAACAATGTATACCATGTTCTAAAAGGAACCCAAATAACACCAAACTCGAACTATTATAAACAAGTACATGTGTATTTTTCATTATAGATTATGATTACTAAAAATGCTTTATAATAAGCCTATTCATCCATACAGTACCTATTTCACAGTTGACACCGATGTATGGATCCGGGCAGGCGCACTGATATCCAGATCCTTGGAGCAGTGAACAGGCTCCGCCGTTCTGACATGGTGAGCTGAAACATTCGTCAACTTCATGTGAGAAAAGGGTAAATATCAAAATAAAGAATCAAAGAATTCATGTGATATAGTTTTTTTTTTTTTTTACTATAAACTTATTATTTATCATTTCAATCAATTATATTTGTTGGAGAAAATCAATCTATTTTGCTATATGATTTTATATTACTTAATATAGAGAACGCTTAGGTTTTTAAAGATGAAATTGATAATGATTAGAAAAGAGGTGTAGCGTTTAAAAAAAAAATTTATAACTGCCAAAATATTACTGTTCCTGGGAAGCAAAGTGTTGCAAATATAATTTTACGAGAAGGACGTTTTGATCGGTTTGTTCTCTCCTAAGAGCTTTTTTAAAACTAATAATGTGAGGTTCTCATAAATAACATTTAATGACCTTTTGTGTGCTCTTACCTCGCCCACAATCGTATTCTGTGTAGCCCGGTGCGCATGTACATGTGAAGTTTGTTATCCCGTTTATGACGTCATTTTCCAATGTATTGCACGTAGCTCCATTGAAACATGGATCGGCGAAGCATGCGTCAACTGAGGAAGGTAGAGATGGATGAAAATCGAAAATGAAAATGTTAATTTTGTATAAGAATGTTACCAGATGAAGAGCCAATAATATCGATGTGCCAATGGTTGAAGATTAAGACAGGAAAAATGGAATAGACAATCTAGAATACAAGAACTTAGCTAATAACTGAGCTTGTTTTAATAGGATGAATATAGCTGAACAGAACAATCTTTGTTCCATAACCAGTTTACACAATAGTCCTAATATTGCATTGAAACAGATTAAGTTAAACCGTAAAAATCCTTAAGCTTATTACCTAACTATTTTACCATTTTTAATGTAGTCCACATGTGAGCACATGTGAGTTTCGTAGGAAAGGCCTCCAACATGTTTATTTGACAGTATTGTTTACAAAACACCATCTAAGTCCTTACCATTTTCACAGTGAATGCCGAGGTAACCATCAGGACAGTTGCAAGTGTAGCCGTTAGAAAGAAGATTACAAGTAGCCCCATTCTGACAGGGGTCACTGTGGCAATAATCATCTGCAAAAGGGAGCAAACATATTTAGACTATACAAAACTAAACATCCAATAATTATATTAAATATTTTTTTTTTTTAATGACAAGCCCAAATGCCTAATATTTGAAAATATTAGTATTTATTCCATTTTGGGCCCAAGTTGCAAAAATGCAAGTGACTTGGCCATTCATCTTTTACTGATTACAGCTGTTCTTTTTTCTTCATCATATTAAACAAATAAGTGATAAGTCATAAAAAAATAAAGTATAATTGCCTGTTTCAGAGCAATTATCAAGATATCAACTGTACTTCCAACATTTATACGATGTAGGCTTACTAAGAGAGAAATGACAAACCAATTTCGCAGAATGTTCCAGTGAACTCAGCCGTGCAGTTACATGTGTACCCAGCATCGTTTGGCTCCAAGTTACAAATAGCACCGTTTTGACATGGATCACTGAAGCAATGGTCGTCTAAAAGAATAAAGCATAGACATTTATCACTTTATTCAATAACAAAACAAAAGAATAAACATCCTTTTGTCGGGGAATAGTTAACATCCTCGAATGTAGAAAAGGGGTTTTGAAAAAATGCCCAATGGGGTAATACAATATGTGCGTAGATAGGCAGCAATTTGCAGCTCGGTAAATTGCTATTTAAGGACGTTCACGATGCCATTAAATGTGTGAACTTTATCGTAAAGTGTCTTAATACTTTCATTTCTTAGTTTGTTTCCAATGTCTTATTGTCGATTGAATTTGGTTTTATCAGGTCTAAAAGTAGACCTAGTTCAAAATTATGTTGACAAAGGGCAGCTGAGAATAGTACAATCTTATTAAATGACATGAAGTATATTTCTTACCAATTTCACATTGATCCCCGATGAATCCCGCGATGCAAAAACATTCATATCCAATAGGGTTCAGGAGCCGACAAGTAGCACCATTCTTACACGGTTCCAAGAAACAGTCATCACCTGGTGTCAAAAATAAATTTGGGAAGAACAAGTCATTTATATGTGAAAATATAATCAAACTGATGTTCATTGAAATGTCGTATTTGGCCCTAGGCTCTGTCTTGTGAAATGATCGATATAAATTATCATAAGTTATTTAATCAATCATCAAATTGCAATCTCACATCTCAAATGTGCGGAGCCAAAATTGACATAATGAGCCCATACATAAATATAATGTAGAAGAGACCACAGACATTAATTATAAATACCGAACCCGTGATAGCACATACTGCATGCCCTAACAGTAGCGGACGTAGACCGGAGTCACACAATGAACTTACCGGGCCCATGCGTAAACATAATTGAGCCGCTTTTGTCCCCAGACAATTGGGCCCCCGAAATGCATTCAATTCGATTTTCCAGGATCCGCGCCTGCCCTAATGTCGCCAAGAAGCATTACATTGTACATATATTGCTTCAGTCAAGATGTAAATGGATATTCAAATCGATATTCGTAAATAAACAAGATGTAAATTGAATAGAAAAATAAATGAATAAAAAAAAGCAAAAAAACAAAAACAAAAACAAGTTGTCGTACCTCTTTGGCAGTTCTTGCCGGTGTAATCAGGAAGACAAGAACAGTTGTAGGTAGATGTGCCGTTGAGAAGATCATCCAGGTACGTGGTACATGTACCTTGGTTTACACACGGTGAGCTGGAGCAGGCATCAACTATACAAGGTCGTGTAAAAGAGGTTGTTGTTCACAAAATCAAATAATAATATTTTCAATTTATATATTATGTAACGGAAATGCAGTTAGTGCTCTTCTTAATGTTACAACCCGAGGCAAAGAGACATGTATCATTTACCGTAAAAAAAAAGGAGAAGAATTAATGCCCAATTGAATATTCCTTTCAGACACCAGATTCAGACACTGACTGATGTGAAAAGGTTTCATCTCGAAGCGGAAAGTATGCGAAGATGAACTGTCATCGATAGACATATGACTATCAATAAGAATGATGATCATGATAACCATCATGATAACAAATTCCTAAGAAAGCAGTTGGTATAATATACTCACCTATATTGCAGTTGATACCCAACCAGCCATCTGTACAAGTGCATGTATAACCAGGGTCGGTTAGGGTACATTCAGCTCCGTTCTCACAAGGGTTACTCAGACAGGAGTTCTCTGAAGACGAAACGATATTAATGTAATAGTGGTTAGTTTTCTTTTTAATCATACATGTATGCAGAATATAATTGCATTAAACAATACTTATATACATGTGTGTATTTTCTCCATGTATTTGATTACTTGAGAGATAACTACTTAACAAGAAAAGTGGATAATAATTATTTATATATTTTACTCCTTCGGAAGAAGATTGAAATTGATCACATTAAAACAAAAACAATGGATGATACTTAATGCTGTGACACAGCAGTCGAAAAATGCTTTGCATTTGACTCCATTTACTGTAATTAAAAGGTTATTGAGTTTACTTTTGAAAAATCAGTTCATATTACAAAAATATTCAGAATGATTTTGAAAAATAAATGCAGTTGTCAAGTCTGGGGTAAGCATCGGAAGCATCCTGACGGGAACATTCAGATCATATTAACTATTCTCTTTTTATGATATTCTTAATGGGCTATAAAAAAATATATACACAATTAGCTTACCTATCTCACAAAGTTCACCAGTCCAGTCAGGATTACATGTGCAGTTAAAGTCAGTCAGACCAATGTTGGTACAGCTCCCAAGATTCTGGCATGGGTTCGGTAGACATACATCATCTGTAGAGAGGATACAATACAAATGTATTACTTTTTTGAGATTGAATACAATCTTTTTAATATACGCATGACAGTAGAATTTATGTACAATAACACACAAGAAATCTGAAGAGAAATTTGTATTCAAATTTATTAAAATTTGGTTCAGGTAAATAGCATTCATTTTAAAAATGACAGCGGAAGTGAAGAATTAAAAAAAAATTATTGCCTAATGCCTGTAAATATGATTTCAATTCAATTGGAATTCCACAGTACCAAAACAAAAAAAACATTACATGCTAAGCAATACTGAATTCACAAGGTAAAATATATGAACCGAAATAGTCCGGATTCTTGAAAAACATGTGCCCTGTAACATAAAAGATACGACCAATCTTACGATTAATATTAATTGTGAGTTTATAATTGACACTGTAGAAAGTTACAATCCATCGTAAGATTGATTTTATCTTTTTTATGTTACAGGGCAACAGTCTGATGGTTGAACAGAATGCGTATATTTATTGTATACAATAAGTGCACAACGTGCCTTTTTTTATTATTATTATTATGATTTTACAACAGGTACTGTAAGGGCTATCGTATTTTGATAGTGTCCGGTCGGCTATATGCATGATATAACCTTCTACCATACCTTGTTGGCATGTGTCACCTAACCATCCGACTGGGCATTCACACATGAAATCGGTATCTCCTACGTATGAACAAGTGCCCCCATTCAGACAGGGAGTATTGAAGCATAGATCAACTGTTGAAAAAGGGGAGATATAAAGGGAAAACATAAATATTTGAAGATAAATAAATCTTCGTTTCGCTTCGATAATTTAGGAACAAAACAAGCATTTTGTTTACATTATGGAATAATATTCTTACTTGTTGGCATCAAATCTTTATAGTTTATAATTTATCCATCTCTCAAGTATTTTTATTTGTCTAGTTTCTGTATATATGTTCACTTTATAAATACTCTCTATTCTTTGAAAAATAAATGGAAATATAATTCTCAAAAGAAAAACAATCTTAAGCCAACTAAAATAAAATATAAAATAAAATCGAATAAAATAATATCCTCTTCTGGTATTTAGCAATAATAATGACATCAACTCCTATTTGCCCAACGATGTCCAGATTTAAACCTACAACCTCTGCAGGCCTATCCGAAGGACAACATGTAATTTGCAAGATTTGTCCTTTGTCTTACCTATGTCACAATCGAACCCTCTCCATCCATCGTCACAGGTGCATGTATAATTGTCATTGGCCAGTGTGTATTCGCAATCGCCATTTTGGCATGGGTCGTTCAGAATGCAAGGATTTTCTGAAAAGAAAATGGAATTAAAACTCAATGTTAGACACATCTTATCGATCAATGTGACTAATCCTTATAGCATTTTAAAAGGGGATTTGATGGCTTAAAATATTTGATATATTCATCAAAATTATCTTCACAAAGCGTTTCTAGGAAGCCCTACATAATACAGAACTAAGAAGTAGTTCCTTTCCCTTCAATCTTCAAAATGATATTGTTTTATGAAACAGTGTTGATGCACTTTATTTATTGTGGAAGAATTTTGCCTGGCCTTAAACGCAGAAGTAAATATATTAAAGGTTTTCCCCGGTCAGGTTTAAACTATCTCCGATCAATTTAACATTTCTTACATGCACTTTCTTCTTTATAAATGTGACAGCGATAAAAAAAAAATAATAAACGTTAATTCATTTAACCGATTGCTCCGCTCCATAAGGTATCATTTAAAATGAATAAACCTAAACAAATTCGATTGCAAAGAGTTTAAAATTGACCGGGAAAACATATATAATTATGCCTAATATAAGTCCATAAACGAAGAATGCGGTTATGCAAGAACTACATGCCGATTGTATTGAAATGGTATTTATAAGTCAAGTTGATAATGTGTGTTTTGTGTATTTCACATTTTATTCTACCTACCGAAAGTACAGTTTTCCCCCAAGTAGCCATCAGCACATGTACATGTATAGTTAGAGCCGGTGACGTCACAAGTACCACCGTTCATGCAAGGCTGGTCAAAACATGTATTTACTAGGAGGAAAAGATAATAGCAACCGATTAAGTACAGTAGCGGACGCAGACCGAAGTCACACAATGAAAGTACCGGGCCCATGCGTAAACATAACAGAGCCGCTTTTGTCCCCAGACAATTGGGCCCGAAAAATGCTATTCGATTTTTTTTTTTGGATCCGCGCCTGAAGTATGACACTATTTTATTGAAAATAATTACCATTTTTCATTAAAATTACGTAACACATAACATTGAAGTCATTATTTTACGCTCTAGTAGGAAAAGGAAAAATACATGTTTTTAACGTTTTAATGACCTAGTCCTAATGATATTTAATTTTTGATTGACAACTTCTTCGATGTTGTTGACAAAACATAACATATTATTGATACCCTCTCATAATCCTCTCCAGAAAAAAAAAAAAAAAAAATCATTGATCTATTTGACCAATAATGATATGCAATAATGGGAATACAAGTTGAAAGAAATTTAAGGCATTACATTATCATTGCCTTATTTACGAGTAGATCCATTTATTTTTGTATTAGAAAAAGGGAATCTCGATCCTTCAGTGAAATGTTAATTTTCATAAGACATTTTAATCACCTGGATTTTGATTACATCTTTCTCTAAAATTCAATCAGAGCCATGTATTGATTCGAGGCATTGGATCTATGCTGTAAAGATTTTACCTTTGGTATCAACAAATAGATCAGTTCTTAAAGTTTGGAAATTCCATAGGCCTATAATGGGTCACTCCAAGTTAACAAAACATACTTACAGTCATTCTAAAGAAGCATTTTAATTTTTTTTTTAAAGTAAATAAAAGTGCATAAAGTGCGTGAGTGGCTAGCAAGAATGAAATGTAATATCCCACAAACTTCAAACAGCAGAGAAGGCAAAAAAAAAAAAAAAAATGTTTTGAAACCCCCCCCCCCCCAAAAAAAAAAACAAAAAACAAAACAACAACAACAATGAGTGCAACACCATGAACCAAAAGACATATAAAAGCAGGTGAGCATTTTGCGAAAACAGCAGTTATTTCCCACGTAATTCCCACTGATAGGATTTAAATTAATGCCGCATTGCAGAAAAACTTGTGGTACACATATGTATATGCATGTATATATTTCTATATGATTGGCGAAAAAAAATAAACATGATTAAAGTTTAAAACGCGTAAATCAAAGATGATCGATGTTCATGCGACCTGAATATCATGTGGTGGATATAAAATGTAAATCATATTAAAGAAGAATCATTGTATCTTTGTCGATATTGTCAAACACATAGTAAAGAAGAAAACAGACTCTAAGACAAAAAGTGGAAGATGGCATATTAATCTTGGAGAGTAAATGTCGGCATTCCATGTCCCAATCGAGATGATCTATCAAAATGAAACGCGAAGTTAGAAGGTAAACTTCAAATAATAATAATAATAATAAAACACATACGATAAATAAAAACAAAGCATATTTATTTGACATGTTCGATGTCCAATTAAAAAACCGGTTACTAGTCTATATTGCTAAATAAGGGTGTGACAATTCACGACTGTTGCATCCTTTTTTCTAAATATTAAAACTAAAAAAAAATAAACAAATAAACAAACAAAATATAACAAATGCTTCTCTAGCGAATGAATACTCTAGACAACATGTTTCTACTGTACAAATTCCGGCCACTCACCTTCATCACATGTTACCCCTACCCATTCTCCGGTGCACTCGCATGTGAAATTCAATGCCACATCGTTCATGCAAGTCGCTCCATTAGCACAGGGGTCATATATCAGGCAGTGGTCAGTTACTGTATGAAAATAGTTAATAAGTGTATGTGAGGTATACAGAGAGGCGGAGAGTTGAACGTACTTCTATTGTTATATTTGAACGATTATTATTCATTACAAAAAATACATCAGAATAATGTAAATCATATTCTCATTTTTGTTTGTAGGTATCGAGTAATGTTATAACTTGTTGAAATGAAATTACTTGACGAAGTACACTAGTGCAAAAACAAGATCTAGTAGGCCTACATATATTTCTTGATTTGTCATTTTGACATTTGATGACAATTCAAATAAAGTGCTTTAAAACTATATTGATGAATATAAATAGATAAATATAAATATGATGATGATGATTCATATATGTATTAATAAATTAGTTTTCGTTTACTTCGGATGGACATGACGTCCTCTTAGATAGAAGCAGATGAAAAATATGTAATTCCAAAACTTTGATACTGGAAAGGTCATTTCCTCACCAGTTTCGCAGCTGACACCACCATAGCCATCTGAACAGTCACATACGAAGCTATTCGGAAAACCAGTGCAGCCAATTGCGTTGTTTAGACAGGGTGACGATAAACACGGGTCCTCTGTGTTGTACATGGGGTAATTTTATTTGGGTTTAATTATTGTTCTCATGTATTGTATTGTTGAAGAATATTCATATTGTTGTTTATAATTTTGGATGGTTAATGCTTCAACTGGTTAATCCAGATTGATGGGGTATGAAAAATCATTATAAAAAATATTTTTTTATTATTATTAATTATTATTAAGTTACATTGGTTGAAATCATATCTTAACAGTATTTCTGAAACACATTTTTGGGGTATTAAATATATTCGTGTCAAGTTGTAATTCATCACATTGCTTTGTAACACAATGTAGACTGAACATCACATTATTTAGTTGTATCAATAACATACAAAGTCTGTGTATAACTTGAAGATAACTTGAAGTTAATAATTACTGAAGTTTTCAATTTTGTTATCAGGTAATGATAGAAAACTAACTCAATGTTGATTAAAATACATTATATGAGTTATTATTAGATGTGTCAGTGCAGGGGTCTGGTATATGGGGGTTAGTAATAGAACATAAATCATGCAAGTTATAACTGAATATGGATATAAACGTTCATGCAATATCACGTTGACCAAATAATAATCCATGTACACGTAACAATATATAGTAAAAATTAACATGCTGATGAATTAAGTGAACTAAATAAGAATTACATATTGATAACAATGGATGAAGTAATAACAACAAAAAATGACATGTAATGCTAAAATGGATACGTCAGTTAAAGGAGAAATTAGTTTCCATCACGCCAGCCAATAACGCATCATCGAGATCTGTGGAGAAAGATTGATATTCTATTCAAAATTTAATTGCAAATGAATAAAGAGAGGGATGCTGTCAAAATATGAAATGAAATGAAAGAAAGAAAAGAATGAATACATCCAGTCAATTGTTGTTTATAAATGATATATCCAATTTCCACTCATGCGACGCTTTCAGTCAGTAGACGTAAGATTTTTCATTAATGAAATCACCTCATCTGCCAAGCATATCCCAAATCGAAGACAAAACAATGCAATAAATGGGCATCTGCAGCTAATATGTACATGGAAAAATATACAATAAGATAAATATTGAATAATAATATGAGTCGGCCTAGATGTAAAGAAAGATTCATGATTTCTAATGAAGTATATTATTTTATTTTAAATCATAAAATTCATAACTTTCAAATGATATCTCATCAAACCACAAGCGCATATAGCAGCATTCTCAAGCTCTGATATCACACTGATCCCATTTGCAATAGAGAAATGGCACATCGAGGAAATAGCAAGCACTTCACAATTGGACGATAGAGCTCTCTCCAAAATTAACCCAATTACCCAAAAACATAATTCAAAAAATGATAATGAAATGCGCCAGAGATAGTTTGTGAACGAAAGCGTGATGTGATTTACAGCAAAATGGAAGAGTGTGGCAATTTGCAATGTGTATGTTGAGCAACATCATGTCACATAATCTGTTGTACAAAAAATTAATGAGGATACAACATTGTGATGCATGTGAAAGTGCATTTGCCTTGTGAAAGAATAAATAAATAATTTTCTGTATTCAAGAAGAAAGATGACCCTTTTTGCCAGGTAGAATGGTCCATACTAAATGCAAATAACATATGAACGCTGCATGATTTTTTTTTTCTTTCTTTAAATTGCCAAGCTGAGAAAATGATGGAGAAACAGCAACATCAACACAAGAAGTGTATGCAAATTGTGAACAATAAAAAAGAGCACCACACAAGCATGCAAAAAATGAAACACTCTTTGATGCAGATAATGCAGAAATAATCAAGTTTTACAGCACGCTAGACATTGCTTGCAATGTTTACCAGTCTCGCAGAGATCGCCAACAAATTCATCTGGACACGTACACTGGTAACCGCCAACAACTCCTGAACATGTACCAGCGTTAAGGCATGGATTGCTGTTACATGGATCCCCTGATTATAAGATGAGATAGTAACATCAAAATATCAAGTATGTGGGACCATATAAACGAGGACGGAGGGAAATTGATGTGGTGGTTACGATGGTGTAACCATAACTTTTGTGCAATATATTCAATGTCAATTACAAACCATTCGAGAAATATAATAGGTTAGGATACCTCCTTATATAACGTTAAATTATCAAATGGGTAGGGCCACAAGGAAAAAAGTATCACAATTCCCTATTTTCATCAGTTAATCCCATTAAACTGTCAGGACTGTTAGTCGAATTACAGCAAATTGTTAATTAGGTGTATATGAACTTTTTAAACGATAGTGAATCATTGACACAGTGATATTACGCTACAGAGGAGAAACAAAACACGATTGTAAGTTACACTGAGAACACAATTTGGACGAGAAGTGTGATATGCATCCGCTGCTATATGTTTGAAATATATATTCTCTTCTTTTTTTTTTTTTCGTTCTTTCTTTTTAATCACACAATACTGTATGATTTTGTAATTATTGGGTATTTATTCTACGCAACTCCATATTTGTATATAACTTTATTCAGGATTTGTAACTACGGTGTCAATAAGTATTGTTATATATGTCTTACTAATGTAACAGGACCTTGCTATAAAACAGTATTCTTAACTTGCCACCCTGTGTAAAGATATTTTTAATAAATTATCAAATATATATATATATATATATATATATATATATATATATATATATATATATATATATATATATATATATATATATATATAAGTGGCTGGAAAGGATGGTTAGATGAGATAAAACGAACTTGGCTACACAATACCAATAAGAAATCTGGAAAAATACTGTACCATCAAAACAGAGATCGCCAACCCAACCAGAAAAACACTCGCAGGAGAACATAGTGTCATTGTTGTGACATGTGCTATTCTCAGAACACGGATTGGACTTCACACGGGTGGCTGTAGACGCAGAACATGTGCATGTATTGCGATAGAAACATGTGCATGTATTAGGATAGAAATGCATAATATAGGGGTCGGCCACACACATTGGATAGAGTGCGTTATATATAACAGAGACCCGACAAAATTTCATATTATTCGTATTGAATAACATATAAATAGATATCTGTTCCCAAGTTGAAAAATCGACTTCACCATTTTCTTTTTTGTGAGATCACCATCAAACCACACAAATATTCTTTTGTTTTCATGTCGAAAAGAGGATGAAAAGTGAGCCAATGTACCATACGGACACAGCACGAAATCGCCAAAAGTGTAAAAAAAACGTTGAATTTCTGATAATAAAATTATTAATCAACAAATAGTGAGATGCATATTTACGTATTTCACACTGAACGCCATCCCAGCCGATGTCACAGGAACAAGCAAAACTGTTCTCGAATGAAATACAGTTTCCATTAGGATCACACGGTGAACTAAGACAAGGGTCAACTGCATTCAAACATAGTGTGGTGTTAGTGAAATATCGTCATTAAAAGAAAAACATCACAAATTAATCAATTGTTACAAAAGGTGCATCAAAATCTCATCAAAAGTGGTTAAGATAGTTACAAACAAGGTTTGGTAGAAAAGGTACATGTACAGTTATCGTAAACTTGTTAATTCGACTAAGGTATTACATAGTCTGAAACAAATCAAATCCAGAAATCCAATAGGTTTAATTTTTAAGTATTTGATTGAGCCAAAAAAAAATATGTCTGTTAATGAAGCAATAGTGTTTTCAATGTTTTGAATGGTGTATTGTGATAATATAATGCTGAAAAAAAAATCACTAAAGATACTCGAGTATTTAAGTATAATTTTAACAGTTTATAATTTCTTCTTTTTGGTGGGAAATATCTCCTTTTCATTCTCTCAACAATTCCATAGTTAATCTCTCCTTAGCGTTGCGAATCCAATTAAAAGCAAATATAGTAGGCCTAAGCCTACTTGTATGTTAATTCAGTCACGCCAAAATTTTGACCAAAAGTGAAAAAAAAAAAAACACAGTAGACGAGAGTTTCATATTTTTGAGAGAAAGTATTTAAAAACCATAATCTGTCTAAAATCTTTGATGTAATAGGTGCTAATAGGGGATACTGAAAGACAATTGAGCTTACCAATAGTACAGTCCGTCCCTAACCATCCATCTGCGCATGTGCAAGCGTACGTCGTTCCTCCGTCTGTGTCCGAGCAAGTCGCTCCATTCTGACAGGGATCTGAATTGCACTGGCCTGCAATACATAGAGTTCATAACAAAAAATCAATCGAAAGTGTAATTGTAAACAATCCTAAGATGTGTTTTGCTTCTCGTCCGTAGTTGTATTATCGAATAATCATTAATGAGTACTCAACATAAGATCAAAGGACTCACCAAGCTGGCAGTTGTTTCCAAAATATCCGTTTATACAGTTGCAGATGTAGAAGGTTGGGTCAATAAAACTCACACAGGATCCACCGTTTAGACAAGGATCGCTCACACACGCATCTCCTGTAATAATTTATTTATTTGGAGGTCAAAAGAAATGAAATCAAATGAAATTATGAAAAATAAAGTCGTAAATATTGTGCATTCCAATTGATCAATCCCAAATTTATTCAATTAATACCCCACTTAACACAAGGTTTTGTTCGGGCATGTACATGTGTACCTTTCATTGCTCGGCAAGCAGGTTCCGCCATTAGTGTTACTTGGTCGTTTAACTCTTTAAAGTGTTTGTATTAGGAATTTCAAACCATTATTTTTTTGTCTATAAATCTTTATTTATACTATCAAAAAAATAAAGTTGAAGATCAAGTTTCAATTTCACATTTGGTTGTCCAGTATCTGGTTGTCCAGTCAAACAAGGATTAACTCACCGTCTTCACATATAACCCCAGTCCATCCTGTTGGGCATGTGCATGTGTATCTTCCAGTGCTGGGCAGGCAGGTTCCACCGTTTTTACAAAGGCTCACTGAGGCAGGGAGTTTGGGAGAAAACTTCAGAAGGAAATTTTTGAAGAAAGAATTACATATATACATGTATATGTAAGTCGTTTTTTGTGTTGTGAGCCATACTACTACTACTACTACTACTACTACTACTACTACTACTACTACTACTACTACTACTACTACTACTAATAATACTATAATAATAATAATTAATAATAATAATAAAATAATAATATAATAATAACAATAATAATATAATATAATAATAATAATAATAATAATATAATAATATAATAATATAATAATAATAATGATTGCTCCGGCAAGAAACTGACAGTAGTTGGGCACTAAGGAAACTCCGTCTTTCCTGAAATATATATATATATATATATATATATATATATATATATAATAATTATATATATTATATTAATCTCTAATGTGCTAAACAAAACAAAAACACAACTAATTTTGGACAGGGTACAATAATTATTCTAATCAAGAAACATTATGAATAATTATAATATTTTCTAATATTGCTACTTCTTCTATTTAGAATACATACTAATATTGCTTATGAATCAGATAAGCCATACATGTAGATTTTGGCGATTCGCGGTTTAGTAGTTTTCCGCATTTTCTTATCTTAATAAACAATGGTAAAAAACTTAATATAATTTGAATAAGTAGATATGTAGAATTCGCGCAAACATACATCAAGAGGGGGTCTTTTTCACACAATGCTACTAAATACACAGGAGGGCAAATTAATCCTCCCGTCATGACGCTTGTTTGGCAGTTAATACATTGTGCAATCATTCACAAGCGATCCAACAGAATTAAATTATTCCAAAACTTCACGGCTCATAGAGTTGGTGAAATATGATAGTTCCCTCTTTTATTCAAATGCTTGTACCATTTCTACACGTCCATCATTTGTTTAAATTGGCGTATATTGCATAATAAAATTATTTTGGGAAAGATGTTATAATCGTAAAAATGCAAAATAGACGATAATAATAGAAAATGTGGCATGTATTATAATTCTGTTTTGCAAGTCCCCTACGCTCTATCTTTTCAAACACAAATCACAGTGTTAGTAAGTTGACTATATCTTCTTCTTTGTAATGGAAATTAGCTTTTACTATTTTGTTTTGTATTCTAATATATATTTTAAATTCCATATTATAGGCCCATTTCCTTTGCAAAAAGAAACATCTCGCAATTTGTTTATTTTAAGCAGAATCCGATAACTATTTTACTTACATGTTTGGCAGTTGAAACCTGTGTAATCATCGGGGCAGTTACATGAATAGACATCATTGCCATTGCTATTTACACTATTCACGCATTCACCGCCTTTTGGCAAGGTGCACTTGCACAAGCTCCAGTTTCTGAGAAGGGAAAGGGAGAAATAGGAAAAATGAGCTCACAGTCATGACAATTCAATAATTGAAATACATTGAAATATAGTTATAGTTATATATAGTTTCCGTAATCAAATAGAAAATAGTTTATGGTACAAATTTCGTATGACAATGTGCATGATACAAAATGTATATGAACAAAAATTGGCATTGGGTATTTCCAAAACTAAGCTGAACAATGGTCGCCTTATCTCTATATGCTATGTATATGACATCTTTTCAATTATTAGGGGCTTAGCAGATTTCTTCTCAAAATGATAGGGCCTATACGTTTGCTTTATATCATAGACCTAATTTAATGATTGAATGCAAGAGTATTCTTGTAAATCTGAGGCGCGGTACAAGATTACATTGTACATTACTTTGCACATTTTCATTATAATGATAACAGTGATCTGCATCAGATTTCCGTAGCGCCGTCCACTGTGAATAGATGTTCAAGGCGTTTTATCATAATTACAAAGTTTCACATCACCTCATGGCTCATGCACTACGGGTGTATGTACGCCATGTATTTGGGTGCAAATATCAATTATTTCTACGGGTGTGGCTAGAAAAGATAACCTCGAATCTTGTAATTCGCGGAATGATAATGCACCACGAATATTGATTTGCAGTCATGCCACTGTCTGTTTGTTTTCAACATAAATTACAGTGCTCATTCAGAGCATTCGTACCCCCCCCCCCCCGCGTACATGGCGTAAAAATATAATTCACAATATTTGGGTATCTCGAGATCGAGCTATATTTCTCACGTTATTTGGGGGAAATTAAAATGAAACATGGACGTTATTTGAAGAAATTAAATTCTGCGCCCCTCCAAGTTTTAGCATTTCATTTTGATCCAGGGTTTCATGAGGGGGGGGGGCAAAAATGGGAATTTATGATTTTGAGGGTAAGGTGTTCCAAGATATTTGTCATTCGGCCATCAGGCGGGCATCATGAGAATCGGTTATAGGGGTAGGTAAATCGGTCTGTCATCAATCAAGATTTTCTCCCCCTTTCCCCCTTTTTTAATACTTGGCGTAGCAATACATGAATTAATACATGACATAATTCCGTGTCTTTGAGGGACTTTTTCCCCCTTCATCTTTATGATCTTGAAATACTTCGGCTCTCGCAGTTTGATCCCTGGTAGCCGGAAGCGCACAAGCATGCATATCCAGAGGTACCTGTCAGTAGAATACACGTACCCCCGTTCTGACATGGATCACTGTTACAACCATCTGAAGAACAACAACAAAAAAACCATGAAAAACATAATACATTCAAATAAATTAAATGCAAAAAAAAAAAAACAAACAGCAAACAAACAAAAGCCCCGTAAAGATGAGTAAAAAGAAACTGGGGAGAGGGCTGCATATTGGATACAGATAAAGATCTACACAATGTAGAGAGAAAGAGAGTGGGTTCGAGACACATGTAGGTGTCGATGTCGATTTATTAATACATTTATATATTTCAAAAAAATGATTATACAGTGAGTCAGTGGAAGAAAGATAATTTCGGGGCAGAGAGAGAGAGAGAGAGAGAGAGAGAGGGAGAGAGACATAGACAGGGAAGGAAGTGTGAGAGTGTGAGAGACAGAGATAATATGTAGGTATATTAAGAAGAAGAGAGTGTATATATGGGTGAAAAGTAGAGGTAGAGAGGTGAACATTGTGTAAAGAAAAAAGAGAGGGAGATAAAAGCGTAAGAAGGGATGGAGAGATACATGAACATGATGAACATGTAAGGGAAGAGAGAATATGATTTAAAATAAAGATGAGCGAGCAGAGAGAGAGAGAGAGAGAAAGAGAGAGAGAGAGAAAGAGAATTGCGGGTGAACTGGTAATTGGGCCGTAGATAATTGAAAGATGAACATTATCAAGGCAAACATAACTGGGAACACCACACGCATGCATTGTATAAAGTTGGCTTCATAAACCATGTGCAATTACAAGAATCTGAACAGGTTTTAATTATGCAGTCCTACATGCATGCAATGAGCAGGTACGTCAAATGGCGTCTGAGGTAAACTCGATGCAAGATGACAACTTGAAGAATGTGTTCATACGCATTCACAAAAAGTAAATATTTATATCATCATCTCGATAAGTGCAATATAAAATAAATATTATTACTTTTAGCATAGAATGACAAATGACAGACAACAAATTATCCATCACATGCCCATCGTTGGCTATACGTCTTCGTCAGGTCACCTATACGGCAAATAATACAGCGGTCGTCATCTTTTATGTTTTGACCGCATCAATAATTCATATTCATAATACCACTTAGTGGGATCCAGTAGGGCGTTAAGGCATAAAACATTCGGGACGAGTGCCCATAATTAGCAGTTTGACTAACAACTTATGTTTCGGAGCCTTATAAAATACCCGACATACTGAATGAGCATATTTTTGCATCATATTGTCGTGTTGGTATAGTTACGAAAATGTACATACAAGTTATTCATGGCATTAGTACATGTAAGTGACGTTTAAGTATTATGTTTATATACTGGTATATACATGTATATGTATATTAAATACAGGGAAATCAAGCATCAGATTAATTTCCCTGTAACAACAGGGTTACATGGTCACCTCCAGTATCGTGTCATACATTGGTAACAATTTTACTTTCAAATAACCGTAACTTATTCAAAATTAAAATCTTTGTAAAGTAAATTAGTGAATTTTTGTTTTAAATCAAATAGCAACGCACTAATTAGTAATAATAAAGGCAATAATAACAACAATGATAATGATAATACATAGAAATGTGGTCATTTTGAAGAAGCAGTCTAATGAAATTGATATTTGACGTATTTTGGTTCACATTGTGTTGTACCACTAAGTTAACAACCTCTCTGTTTGTATATATTGTGATGTTTGCAATTCAGCTGTCATTTCGTCTGAAGCAGCTGATCGTACCGATGCATTTGGCGGTTTTATTTTATATGTTTCGTCAAAGGGGTGTCAGCATTTACATTGTACAACTGTTTTCCGATATCTATGTATCATTTCTATTGACTGTTTTGTTTTCCTTTAAAAAAAATTGTCTCAGCATGGCAAATTCTCCTAAAACATGTTACATGACTGTATCCCCATACATACATTCTGGATATTATTATCAACCCTGTCAACTCTACAAGGGTTAGTAATGATTGAATGAATGTAAATACCACTTTATAATGAAATATGAAAGATATTTACAAAGTTGCGAGGACGATCAGGGAACCTCAATCAATGTCTAACAGAAATATGATTCCATAATATTGTTTAACCCTTGAATACTTGGAGTAATTATCACTTTGTCTAACAAATGTAATTCCATATACATATAGGTATAGGTTAAAGCAGTAATTTGACAACAGTATAGTTTCTTGTGTTAATGTACCACTAACAGTACATATTTGAATACATTTGAATCCATGGTTTTAACACGTTGATAAAAAGAGTTAGGGCAGATAATACAAACGTGCATGCATATCTATACCAAGCAGTCGCTTTAGAGAAGACCACGACCCTATTATGAAATATTGATTAAGTGCAAGAATTAGACAGAATATCGATTTGAAGCGAGAAATGTGGTTCCCTTTGTTACGTCACACCCCTGTACTTGGCGGTGCGTTTTTGTATAATACACACACAGCCTATGAGAATCAATACCAAGTCCAATTGAAATTATACCCACCCGAGATGCTTTTATGATATACATAACCATCTCATTCGTTTGCATTATAAATTGTACATGTATCTATTGTCTCCTGACAGAGGATTACATCTAAGAACTTTATCCAAATATATATATAATATATATATATATATATAATTATATTATATATATATATATATTATATATATATATAATATATATATATATATATATATATATCTTGACACAATATATATCTATTTACAATGTATACATGTAGGTATTACGATGATGATGAAGATGCTCCAAAAATCAATGTCTGTCCTTTATCACGTACTCACGTCTCCCGGGTCGAGTGAGGCAAATTTATATTAAAATAACGTTAGTGTTGTGACTGGGATTCGAACCATAGACCATATGTTCCTAAGTCAGCTATAGACACTACAACACCTTTAATTCACAAACATGTAATCAAATGCAAGTGCATATAATGGACATTTTAAGATTACTGGCTAGTGCCAAATCAAAAGGCAGACCTGTTAACTTTCCACTGTGCAAAATTTGATATGGCTAATTGGTTATTTATTGTTTTTTGTGTGTTTCTTTCACGGTTTGTCATTCATTGCAGCATCGTTTGGAGAAAATGCATTTGCATTAGGCCTATAGTCGAGAGAGAATTCAAATTTTATTATATCTCTCAACTCATTAACCTGTCACCTTTTCAGGTTCAGGCAAAAAGGAAAGTAAAGGGGAAAAGTGAAAATGCCTACATCAAGGCAAGATATCGTTCGTCCCATTTCACCATTAATCATTAATGTGTTTTGCGTGACGTTTGGAAGTAACAAGGATGTAATGCAGAACTATGAAATCGCGCACAAAGTTCTACTTTACGACAAATATTGCGGTTAAAATCTCGTTCTGAAATGGAGGCTAACATGAATTATTTAGAAATTAATCGATGCTTATATTTATCAATTTTTAATCTTCTACTGGTCATAGTATACAGAAGATGTACTATATCATTAACTGATGTTACATTGTATGTGGCAAGTGCTTACGTCGCATATTGCATAATTATTTTAGATACATTATTTTGTCATTTCAGCACCTTTTTTTCTCTCTCTTTTTTTTTTTTTGTTTGTTCCTTTCTCATTCTTTCTCCATTCCTCTTTCCCTTTCTCCTACATGTTTTTCTTTTTGTTTCACTCTAGACCTTCACACCTATTTCTTCTCCCCCAATTTCACTTCAATTTATCTCTATCTTGTCATTACATTCTCGTTTTGTGCAACCCTTTTAGTAAAAATGTAGAACACTGGGTAACGTAAAGACAAATCATTTACTAATTTTAAAGAAACTATCTGCCTCGTATTAGGCTTATATTTTCGGGAATTTCATATTTGACAATGAAATTATTAACCAATGGTAATTTTCGACACTGATGTAAAATGATTTAGAAAATGGGCCCATATACGGGTATTACATGCATTACATAACGTAGTAGGCTATATACAAAATTCAATGTATTTAAATTCTAACCAAAGGTTGTAAAAATCGAGAAGGATTATGAAATCAAATTAATGATCATTTTTCATTGTTATACAAAAATTGAAACTCACAACTTCCTGGTGGTACAATGCACATACGAGGTCGACATGAGTTATATATACATGTGCTATATAATGTAAATACATGGAAATCTCATTTCAAAGATTGGATTAAATAAGATAATACTTACTTTGTGCTAACACAAAATTTAATTTAAGAATCACCAGCAGGCAGATATGTAGTCCAATTGTTGATAAAGTTCCCATTTTTACACTAAACAGGACAGCATGCTTTATATTCCAATTAGCTTGTTATCAAATACTCCAGTTTCACCGTTATACTTTCTGTAGTTCCCTCTGCTGATAATATTCCTTAGTAAATATATCCAAATCCTTTCGCTGAAACAATATCGCATCTGATCCTGACTCTTATAATGTTATTCCGAGTAAAAATCACCTCATGTTTTGTAAATGTGTCAAATCGCGGTCGAAAGTTTAGGCCGAATGATATCTACAGGCCGGTACTCTTACAATTAAATTTAAACCGTCTGACTGCAAGCTAATACTATTTTCCATAATAATGGGTCTCCGGTGTGTTCGTAAACACGACACGGTCCGGAGATCTTTGTGTAATGTGCATTGCATGCATTCAGATTGATGATTCAAATTGGAGCTTTTTTCCCTATTGTATAAAAACAAGCATTCTCTCGGAGTAGCGTCGTTGGTTGCATAGCGAGCCGACCGCTATTGTTATCTAGTCTCATACTCAGACCGGAAAAAGGGCTTGCGTTAACAAAGCGACATTGCATGTATTATCTGTGAATCTTTTTACGATCTTCCTGTTTTGTATTGAATGAGATGATGTAGAAAATATATATCTTGTTATTTCCAATGAAAAATAATGTTTTATCGTCGTATCATAATTGTAGCTGCAACTTTTAAAGGGATGATGAGCAGGGCGAAAGGTTTCACGATCTGGTAAAGAAGAATAGCTTTACAATTATGTCTACTTTGAAATGGGTGCATACTGCTGCTTATGACTGTTAGGTCCGGTTCGTTAAAGAAAAATGCTCATTATAAACGACCTTTTCCGTAACGAAATGGTATCCATGGCAACGATATATGCATATGTTTGAGGCTGGCAAAGTGAAACATAAATCTGGCCTGAAATTTTCCTTGATTCGTGTAAAATTGGAGTTGATATAAACCGTTTGATTCGTGGTATGATTTGAGTGATTCAAAAAGTAGGAGGAGGGGTGATGTTTGCAGAACTATTGTTCGGCGCCTGTTGACGGGCGGTAACTGGTATTACTCATCCTAGAAATAAAAGAAAGAGGGAGGAGGGTACCTTTATTAGTTATTAGCCAGTAGTCATACACAATTATTACAAATAAAAACGGGTTGGTATTCAGTTTAATTGTGGAGATTTCACAGATATACACATTTCATCCTTATTGTGACCTTACGTTATTTGTTTCTTTGCATTACTATTATTTATTATTATTATTATTATTATTATTATTATTTTTTTTTTTTAGCACAATCAAATTTGTGATACCGATGGTTGATTCTTGCTTTATCTCCCATATATCCTTACATGCCGTAACTATTGCAACATTGTGACCATGCGCGTATTCTGGAGGAGGGGGGGGGAGGCTTTACGGGCCCGGGCCCCCGAGTAGGCACCTAAAAGGGCGCCGAAATGTCCTCGAAGGGGCTCCAAATCGACCTTAAAGGGGCGCCAAAATGAGTAAAATGTTTAAAAAAAAAAAAAATCGAACCAATACACTCATGATTTGAGCCGATTGACCTCTTAAACCTACCCCTACAGATGACCTCATGGTTGGCCGATGGCCAAAAAAAAATTCAACACCCCTGGTTTCTGACCAAGAAATTAATTTTACATGTAGTGACTTATCAGTGGTTTTTAAATGTGTGAAAACCATATAAATTCATATACATGTACACTCATTATCAAGCAGTATTTTGAATGATACAGACTCTATGGAGACAATTCTTATGTTTATATGACTCCCGGGATTTCAAATTTTATTAGTCGATTCAAGGCCCCCAGTTGATTATTTTCACTGTTAATTCATGGTGAAAGGAGATGATCAGACCCTGTATTATTTTTTTTAACAAAAAGGGAAGACATCAATAACAAAAGAAAACAATTATGTTTTCAGTGAATGAAATCATGAAACTAGTTTTATATTTCTGAAATATGTATACATGTTTGATTTACAATTTTCGCCAATAAAAAGAAGCCTTTTTATTGGCGAAAATTGTAAATCAAACATGTACAATACAAAGACTAATTAAAGCAAAAGCACCCAAATAAGAGACAGATTATACTGTGCCGTTGCTAAGGAGGATGCGAGCCAAAAAATAAAAATAAAATAATGTAGTGTAATTATTATTCATCGCGAGAAACGGGCTATAATCATATGGTGGAATTGAGTTGCATTAAACAATTTTTTGCAACGGAAGACTAATTTTTATTTGGCAACGGCGGAAATAAATTTATTTCCTTTAGTTGTTGTTTTTCTCTGCTCTTATGTTGGTACCTTGTGACCATCATTTATTTCAGAAAATTATAAACGAATCCTGCAAACAGTTTGGGGATAAATTTGAAGTAATTTTATACTTTCCTTAACTGATAATCTCCACCTCCAAAATCAAGTCTTTTTCTTTTTTGTCTTACTCCTTGTTTCAGATATTATAGCTTCAGTCATCTTCTACTATCGCTATCAGGAATTTAAAAAAAATAATAATTGTAATAATCTCTCTCTCTCTCTCTCTCTCTCTCTCTCTCTCTCTCTCTCTCTCTCTATGTATTTCTTATGCGTATTTTAGTTTGTTTGTCTTTAATTTGTATAGTTGCAGGGTACACAATCATGATAATAATAATAACCCATATTTACTATGCAAGCATGTCAGATGTCAGATAGGAAAGGGTAACATGTAAAAAAAAAAAAAAAAATCCCTCCAAGTATACCCGATCCATATACAATTCCTTTTTTACCTTTCTTTGTATCTTTCCTATTTCACTGTGTTTTTCATTATATGTGCTATGTAGGCCTGTATATTTGTCGATTGAATAAATAATAATAATAACCCATATTGACTATGCAAGCATGCCAGTTAGGAAAGGGTAAGCCGTTGATGGCGCTATTGCACTTTTGTCAAAAACGTCACTTTGCCAGAAATCCGAGATTTCAAGCGCAGATACCGCTCGTGAGCTCTCAGCATTTTAGGCGGTTTAGAATAAGATCTTAGCAGTTTGGCAACTGAGTCATATCCCCGCGACTACAGAAACTCGGAGTCGCACTCCGAGAATCTACCTTAATCATGGGAATATTGTTCGTTCAGGGAAAAGTTTGTCAAAGAAATGGTCGAGACCAACTATGCCTCTCGATGACGAGACTGACGGTTACCTCGAATATGGCCTATGAGATTTCAGAAAACACCTCACACCTTCGTTGTTGAAAAGGTCACCGTCATAACTATCCAATATGGACATTTGGGTTACATCAAAACAACTACCCCCTGGATAATTATCCCCAAGATTTATTGGCGGGGTAGTTGTCGTGGAACCCATTGGGGGTTGATGTTTGCGTTTTCAACGTGTAGAACCATCCAAATATTTCCTTGAGACCACCAATGCGATCATTATCACTTCTATTTTCAAATCTACTGTAGATGCTTTATTTCTAAAACGGAGCTGATGG
This sequence comes from Paracentrotus lividus, assembly GCA_940671915.1. Taxonomy (NCBI): domain Eukaryota; kingdom Metazoa; phylum Echinodermata; class Echinoidea; order Camarodonta; family Echinidae; genus Paracentrotus; species Paracentrotus lividus. The sequence goes on along the minus strand of CALNVZ010003429.1, from coordinate 28,959,434 downwards.
TCATTGTTTGTCCAGACGGACGTGATTTGAGGAGATAAATTACAGATGATTTGATATTTGCAACTATCTGATAGTTGGTTATATCCTAGGTTTTTTGGCCTGACATAAAGAATGACTTTTTTTAACGGGTTAAACTTCAGCAAATTTTGTGGCAGAGTATTAGGCTTATGTTTTCAACATTGCAGATAATTCATTTGGAATGAGACAATTTTTAACAAATCAGAGCATAAGATAAGGAGAATTTTCTCTTAATGATAGTATTTGCAGCATGAACATTCATGCTCGTCATTAAATTCCAAAACAAAAATCGTATCTCTTACACATTAGTGCAAACAATTTTTTGTTTAATTGGAATTAGTGTAAAAGAACGAATGAAAATTTATGTAAATTTTGGTAAATCTACTCTCTAAAACAAAACGAGTAAAACTGTTCACGCTTGAACGTATGAATATTAAAGAAAGTGAATTAAGAGTGAAATTTAAGTGCATTTGGAGTGAAAATATTTTCACTCATTTTGGAGTTACCTTTGCTTAAGTTTAACAAGAAAATCTTCGAGCGATCCTTAAGGGTAAACATTTTCACTCCAAATTCTTCCTTTTCTGATATTCACTACTTACGGAATGGACATTTTTTATTTATTCATTTATTTATTTTTTTTAAATATTATTTTTGGAGTGTAGCATCCAAACTTAGTTACCTTGCCTTAATTTTGAATTAATTGGCGCACTGGCCCCGAGCTCTTCAATACTGTTCTCCTTTTCCTATTCTCTCTGGTTTTTTTTTCTATCTCTTTCCTCTTCTCTCTCTCTCTCTCTCTCACCCTCTCTCTCTCCTTTCCCCTTCCACTTTTCTTATAACCGATACACCCCTCTTCTTCTTCTTCATCTTCTTCAATTTCATAATACATCGATACGGCTCTGATTCCCCTCTAAATAAAAATTAATGTCATATTAATCATACACTTTAACAATTTTCAGCTGCTATTCAAATCAATTTTAATATAATCTATAAATACTATCATCATTATCACAAAGTAGAACTACAAAGCATTTATATAAAGTACATTTACTAGTAAATATCATTATAATGGACACGGAAATCTCTTTGATTATGTAAACATCATATGGCATACAATAAAATTGCACAGGTCATTTGAACTATCAATGGCAATTATACTATCGTACTATACAATTGTATATGTAATTGCAAGAATAAAGACTTATGAAGAGGAGACAGAGAGAGAGGGAGAGAGAGAGAGAGAGAGACGGAAAGGGAGACGGGGGGGGGGGCACCACACAAATATAATTCAGGTATATGTTGACAGATGAACAGAAAAAGATACACATATACATATTTGGACAAAGAGGGATAGAGAGTATGCAGTGTACAGCTATACTGATATCGTGACTGGATTATTATAAGATACATACCATTAGTAATAAATTTGTCCATGACATTATAAGTATTTTCTTTCTCAATAACCAAAACAAATAATCCATAAATATTGATTAATATTGTATCATAAATACAACATATTGGTATAGTTAGCGTAAGTGTTTGGTAAGCAATCAATACAATTGTATCAGTTGCATAAGTGATTGTCCTTTATAATTGCATTAATGATTGTTTCACAAATAATTTGCACTAATCTCACTGGCTTGCAAGAATGGAATCACACATCTTCTAGAATACTTGCCAATAGTATTGGATGAAATAAATATAATAATCTTACATAGAATTAAATAATTTTGATAAATGAAAACTACTGATTGAATTGATCAACAAGGCTTGGGGTGACAAAACACATGGGTGGAATGTGATACCAGTACATAATTATTAATTAAAAATCAATAAATCTTACATCACAAAGAAATGAACTTTACATCTACAAGCAGCTAAATATCATATCACATGGATAATATACGCTTTCCGTACATTTCTAAGGTACGCATAAAGGCGTTAAATATTCTATACTCTATCTATGGTAAATGTATCACTAAAATAATCGTCCATTGTCTGAATTCTTATATTGCAACAGTTACCTAATTTGGCAAAATCTAAGACACAAATCGTGGTTTATTGAAAAGACATGTAGTAAAAAATAATCTACTATTCACACTAATAAAGATCATTTGGTAAGAAAAGTAAGCAAAATACTGTGGCTAAAATTTGGCATTCGTGACTGAGCCTTTTCAATTTCATATTTAAATGTGCCACCACATTTTACCAAAATCTCCTTATAAATTACCTCAATAATATAATTTGTATTACTGGCACAATATATTCTTTACAAATTGTATATAAATGTACATACATATACATGTCCAATCATATTTCTTGAATTGCAACTGATCCCACACAAGATTAAACACATATTCTATTCAAAGCAATTTCCAAAGAATAATGCAGATATATTGTGCATGCTTAACTGCAATAACAGCCAATTTAGAAAGAAAAAACCAAAAACAAAAACATGGAAATGCCTAACACATAGAGACATCCATGTATATTCCTTACAAATTAATCAATACATTTTATTTTAGGTACCAAAAGGTTAGTAGAAAATCTAAAAACTAAACGAGGTGCATCAAACATTGGCAAAGCAATTGTAAATTGCATAATTAATACATTTGTTATAAGCACATAAAACATTGTGAACTCTTCTTTCAACCATTTTCAGCAAAATTACAATTTTGTTGCTATAGATAATGAACATTTCATATAGAATATTTAGTTGAACCCTGCATGCAGATTGATAATACTGAATACTAATAGGGGTGGGCAAATGACATTTTTTTTTCTAGACGAGTGAATTCTATGGCCATTTTGGCTGCTGAACAAGAATATGGCACTCATTTTTGCGTTACGATGACGTTTTGAACTATTTACCGCCCATTTTTGAAAAAAGGCGGGAAAAATGACCTTTTTTCGACGTTTTTGACCATAGTATGAACAACTGTGTTGTGTAATATATGTTTTTATAGGTTTTGAGGTTGCTAAATTCCAAATTTGAACATCCCAAAGTCATTTGAGGCCATGGTAAGCTGTTTATTATGGACGTATTGTTAATTTCTACCAAGTATAAAGAAAAATTGCTGCGTAAGTACTAGAAATTCATGATACTTAATCACATCCACATGATTCTAAATGAGCAAAATACTTCCTGGTATCTTCATATCCAATATGTAAATTATCATAAAATGTGCTTTCTTTTCGTTCTTTTTCATGTCAGAGGAAGCCAAGCAAGCAAACCCATCTAATAAAAACTGATTGGGGAACAATTCTTTAAATACTTACAAATTAACTATATTTACCACCAATGAATGACAAATGACAATCACACAGTACTACTACCATAAAAGAACTATTTGGTGAAAATTACAGTGAAATGACTGAGTTCAATCAACTGGCAGAATTACCATCTGGGCAGTTGTTATTGGTAGAATACTAGCATTGTGCAAAAGGAATGCCAATTTAAGGGACAGCAGAAAAGAATTCCTTCTGAAGCAGCAGTAAATAGTTGCTAGAGCTTAGACAGGATTGGATCACGAAAAATGTTTACCCACTGATGAAAATCCAGTAGCAAAGAAATAAGAGAGACTATGACCAGTTGACAGTATGAGAAAGTACGAGCAACTTGAGACAAAAAAGAAAAAATGATGAATGGTACAACAGTGCAGTTGAATTCATGATCGGCTGACAAAGCATGCTTTATATTACAACATCAGAACTAATGATGTAAAATATAGAAAGCGATCTCCGGAAGAGTACCAAGGAGATGAAGATTTCTTTAAGGATAATTGTTTGGAACTTAGAAAGCCATATGCACCATTAACGTCCAAAATATTGGCGAAGCAAAAGAAAAGGAAAGGTGAACAGTGAAAGACCTGCAGGGAAGAAAAAGGCAGCGACAGAAAGCACAAAGGCAGAGCAAAAGAGACTGGATGAATCAGAATTGGGTGAAGTGTTCACACTCCATAGACGTGAAAGTGATCCATGTTTTAGTGAACCACAGACATCAGAGGAATGTCTTTTCACAAATCGCAACTTCGTTCATCGAAAGAGCCAATGCTAGAGAGAAAAAAGAAAAGAAAAACAGGGTTCTGCATTTCCACAAGTTAAAGTACGCACAGGAAGATGAGTCTGAATGAGAGCTTGATGCGATGTGTTGTACAGTGTTTGCTGAGATAAGAATGTCTCCTGTGGGGTGTAACACAAAGACTTACGATTGATTAAAAGATACGATTGATTTTTTTTCGGCAGCCTCATTTTGAAAAACCAGTCAGTCATGGATAAGGATTTGGGATATGATAAGAGTAGGGTTAGGCTAGATTAGCCTTAAGATTATCAACTTTTGGATCATCCTATTCAGGATGAGGCTACGAGAAAAAATCAATCGTCATCTTTTTAATCAATCGTAAGTCTTTGTGTACCACACCCCACTGATGAGGTTTCCAAAGTGGTAGTTAGAGTAGCCAATATGGTTTTGGTCAGAATTGAAAAATGAAGAATGAGGAAGATGATGAGGATGAACTAGTAGGTGATGATGAAGAAGAAATCAAAGCCTACAGAACCTGTGACACCAGGAATCCAACATGATCGCAGAACTCGCTCAGGAGTATTTGAAGTGGCACGACTCAATCAAAACTTTCTTCAGTGCAATTGTGCATATCAACAGTAAGCGCTAGTGCTCGGGCGTGTCTACTTTCATTAAACAATGACTGGTTCACCTGCTTGTTCTGAAATCTGCCTCTTTATGGCTGACATTGTTCTTTCCAATGATGGAACTGCTTGGAATTGACAAGAAGGAGTGACCAAGGTACTTAGTGTTGACAGAATGTGGGCAGGAGTTAAACCTTCCTTGAGAAAAAAAAAATGGATGAATTGGAAGAGAAGATGGTAGAGAAGAGGGAACATGGAAATCCGGTAGAGACAAACTTGTAGCTACTGTGATTGAAAGAGTGTTTGATGCAGTGAAGAATCAGTTGTCGAATACTGACTATTTTACAAGACCAGATGAATGTTAGAAAAGACATGAAGTATGCACCCTTAACTAACTTAGGGTGTGAGTCAGAGTTTTCAAAGCTGGATCATCGAATCAAAGTCAGTGGTGGAAGTACCTCCATACAAAAAACATTTCAAGGAAGAATAAACTTGTAAGTACTGGTCTACTAGTAGATTCTGAGTTTGAGTTCCAAACAGAGATGATAGAAACTCAAGATGGAAGTGGGCTCGATGTTCTGAAGAGGTGAAGGCAGTTCAGAAGCTAGAAGCAGATTTTCTTGTAACTGTTGATTTCTGTAAAGAAACTAGTTCTTCATAAAGAAGGAAAAGCTTAAGGAAAAGAAAGCAGGTAAAATGCTCAGTCTTGGAAACATCTATCTCCAAATAGTCTAGACAGTCTACCACAATCGACAGAGAAGCAGCTCTTGGATGAAATTTCATTTCTCCGACTCACCATAGACCAGGCATTCGACAGATAGAGACGGGTTAAGGAGCAGATGGAAAGATCAAAATGGAGAAGTTCTCTGTGATGGAACTGCAAAGGATCATTAAGAAATGTTCTGAAGCCAGAAGATAATGTTACAGAAGACATTGACATTCTACTAATAATACATGTACATTGAAATCCATAGGCCCTTAGAATTGGTAATACATACATGACATACCAGAGTTTACCAAACTATCCCTAATTAACTGTATTGAGTACTGGTCCAGGATTTGAGATGATTACTCAAAGTGATTAAACATATATATTATATTGTTTTTTTGGGGCTTGGCAACTTTGGACTTCAACGCATTTACAATTACAGTACATACATCAGTAATGATTTTTGACCAAAAATGTGCAAAAATAGTGGTTTTGCTAAATTTAGGACAAAACAAACAACTGGACATTTACTAATCCATTAATTTTGGGATTCAGTGACACTGAAAAAAATATAAATTGACAATGAAACAAGCCACAATTACATCATTTTCTGAAGTCCTACACACAAAATTGACGATTTTAGTCATTTGGCGCCATTTTGAAAAACCTCCCGTAACTAGTTCAAGAACGTCATCTGAGGTCAAATACTTGTTTGATTCATGTTCAGCAGCCAATTTGGCCTTAGAATCCACTCGTCTAAAATCAAATTTCAATAAAAATTATTCATTCGCCCACCCCTAATACTAACTCAAGCTCAGGGCCTAATTTACATTTTCTTTTTCTTCAAAGAAACAGTGACATGATTTGGGTCAAACTTGAAGCTTTACTTTTCTAAACAAATAGTTAACCTCACAATACTGTGGTGACTCAATATGACAAGTTCTGATTTTAAAACATACTGTACCTGATATAGCAAGTTATCATTATATTTTGAATAATAATATGTTATTGTTATTAGTTAAAATGAAATCAGTTTGCTATGTTTTGTATTGTTCATTCACTACTGATATCAGCAAGAAATGTGAAATAAGTGGTCCCAAGGATCTTGTTGTACAGAACTTCCACTGTACCGATAAAAAATACAATAGAGCGTCCAGCATCTGTTAACTTGATGACTCGTTTAAACATGCACTCCCATAACAAAAAAAAAAAAAACATGTTGAAGTTTGCCTCTATAATGGCCACAACATGAACAGTCTCTTTCATCTAAATGATTCATTTTGACACATACAAGAATACAGTCAACTCTCATTATAATGAGTTATTCAGGGCAAGCTACATGTTAATACATTTTTATATCAAAATCATTATGTACTAGCTTACTCCCTTTTCCATTCTTCCACACATGATAAGGATTAGTTTTACCACCGCCTTCCTTTTAATTTTTCAATTTTCAATGTATTTTTATTATTATTATTTTTGTTTTAAACAGTTAATACCTTCCCTTATTCACACTCCTTTCTTTGTTTTGAACCCAAGCTCCTTACTTCTCCTTTTATAATCTCACCATTGTTATTCTCTTACATTGCACCCCTAGTAGTCCTATAGTACTTATAATCTTCATCCCTGTATTGTTCCTGCTTCTGTTTGGTGTAGGCTACATCCTGATTGGGTTCCCTCTATCCAGCATAAATACTCTTTTTGTTCTCTTTCACCAGCCCCTACTAGGCTCTCCTAGCCTTTTCTACATGTAGATTAGTGTTTGTTCACTGCTAATGTGTGTCACTCTGCATGTCTCTGACAAAGATTCTGCGAGGATCAAAAGCTCACCTCAGACAGACTCATTTTGATTCAATTTACTGAGTACAGATATTTGGATGTAACTTTTTGGAATTTGATTCAGAAGGATTGTCTCTTTGTAACAAAATTTTGTTATATCCAATCTTATTGTAATGGGAGTGGACTGTATTACACACAACAGGAATGAAAACAGTACTGAATCAACCATCTTCATTTTTTTCACATGAAATATTATAATTTACAGAACATTTTATAGATACTGCCTGATTAATGAGGTATAATCTGTCTTCAGTGCTTGAATTAATTCAAACACTCAGGAGAACTTTACATGTAGATACTGCCTGATTCATGGGAACATCATATTATTCAGATACAGTATTGCCTGATTCACGAGGTAAAATCTGTCTTCAGTGCCTGAATTCATTCTTCCTTCTCTTTAGGAGTGTAGAAACGTTCTAGGAAAGCTCTCCTGATACTCCCTGGAATCTTCTGATGTTTATGGATCAGTTCCTCTACTGCTTCATGGGCCTGTCCACAAAAATAATGTAAATATAAAGAAAACAAAAATGTCATTGGTATTTCCAACTTCATTGAACTTCATAACCATGTGGAACAAAGTCCTCAGGACCATGTAGAGTTCTTCATTATAATTTTGCAATTACTGATGAAAAATGCAAAATACCTTATAATGGGTGACAGCAGTAGCCAAAATACTGAGGCAGGAGGGGGGGGGGGGGTGGGTCACCAACATATTTGTTTTGTAAAGTTACAAATGGCTTTACCAACATTCTCAATACTTTAGCACAAGAACTGGTCACAAGTTGTTCGTAAGTCATTCATAACTTTTAGACAAGGTCTGAAAAGGAATGAACTGACTACTCCCCTTCTTAATTATATAATCTACTGTCGTTTGGGTATCTACCTGGTAACTGAACTGGATGACCGATGAACAGGTTCCAGGACAACTACCCCCAGACAACTACCCTCAGACAACTACTCCGGACAACTACATGTACCCTATGGCCAGAAACCTACCATATAAAACTATATCTAACCTTAACCCTACATCTGAGGAGGGGGGGGGGGTTGAGTACATGTACCTGCAGTTGCTTTACCGGTAAGGTACGCATTAGCAATAAAGAACAAACTACTTACCTTCTTAACAATATCATCCACTGTCATCTGGGGATCTAACTGAACTGGGCGACCAATGAATGTCCTGGTAAACACAGCAAAGAGAGAGACAAAATAAAAACAAACAACAGTACAGTTAATGTATGAATGAACATGTACCAAACATCAAATCCTATTACTATTACGCACCAAAAAAAGAAGTCAATCCAAAAGTGGAAGTTTCTTTTCCCAGGGCAATTTGAGTTACTGTAGCCAAAATGATTGAATGAAATCATTTAAATTTGTTCCATGAACATAGAGATACATGTATACCTACACCAAATGTGTTCATGTTCTATTGATATGGTGTCACACGAAATTTTGAGAAATTGTCTGAACAGTCAGTCAAATTGAGACTCGGAGCAGACCGCTATCTCACCAGCTGTCGCGGAGCTTTGTACCACACAGTTTGGGTGCATTATGCAGGCACTTGATTAACCCATAGACTTACCATTTGGCTGTGCCAAACACACGCGCTCGGACAGCTCGACTTTTGATCAGAATTGATGCTCATTTTGCCCTTTTCTCAGCAAATATCGGTACACAGTTTTCTGTATATTCCTTTGCTGTGTAGTATTTATTTCCTTTGCTTGAGATTTTAGTATGAACAAGAATGTTTTGATTTCTTTCATCATGACCACTACTAAAGATTATCTTTAACTGCACAAATATGTACATGTAGTGTGCAAAATGCCTTACTTTAGTTTAACAGGGAAACCCCCGTAGATAGGGACCAGCGGAGCTCTAGTCTTTTCATACAGCCACCTGAGGATACTACGCCCTAGCTTTGGTGTCATGAAGGCTTCTCGACAATTCTGAGTAAAGACTGGAATGATAGGCTAGACATGCACATGTATGAAGGAGATTGAAATAGAAAAATAATAGCTCTGATTAGTTATGAATTATGTAATAAAAAATAAAAAAAATTGAAGAATTGTATAAATTAAAAAAAGATGGGTCAAACCAAACGAAATAATTGGCAATTATAATAATAATAATGTGACGTCATGAGGCGCAGAAACTTATAACATGAAACAATGTGCTATGAGGTTTTTTTTTTTTTTTTTTTTTCCTGTTTTTTGTTTTACATGGTCAAGAGATATACATTTTGTAAAATCATTTAAAACAATAACTAGGCACTATTTATATCAGAATTATAGAGCACAAAGGGTACAATTATTACAAACGAAGGCAAGCTCTGAGTTCACTTAGATATTAACTGATATAATTTATAAACTTTTATTGGGGGGGGGGGGCTGAGAATGTTTCATGATATATTTTCTAAATTGGGGATTAGCCCTTTTTTCATGTTAAGAATGGTGTGATATTGCAATTTTTGAGGGAATTCAATCAAACATTCTCCCCCTCTACCATTCAAAGTACAGTCAACCTTGCCAAAGCTGAACTTGCATAATTATGCTAATAAGATATCACCTAATACAATGTCTTTACAGGTCATCCTCTCTTTACATTCTGTTGTTTTTAAAAGCCATTTCTTCAGGCCCAACAGAATAGACTTGGGTGGGGTTGACTATACTCTTTTCTACTCACTAATGCACAACCTAACATTGTTTCTGTTACCGAATACACAACACTTGCTATTGAAATACGACTAATAAATGCCATGAAATAATTCAATGCCGTTGTCTGTAAACCTACCACTTTTGCTTCCATTGCGACCTTAGCGAATCCCTTCCTCTGGTACCACATGAGTGGGTATGTGTTATCGCTGAAGTAGGCTTCCCTGGTACCTCCTGGTGCTATGGCTAGGAGATTGCCCTCCTTGAGGATCCGCACACACTCCTCTCTTGTACCGGTGTTCACCGCAAAAATCCTCCACAGTAACTTGAGACCTGGAAATAAAAGAGTGGATATGTATGGTCAGTGAACTGTCCATGGCCAAGATTTGTTTGACATTGGTTTTGATATGCATTGAATATATTCGTTTGATATCCTATTTTTGAACTTTGCATAACTCTTGTAATTTTACAGCCAAGATTTTTTTTAAAAAGAATACTTTGGTTTCAATATGCATTGAATGTATTACATGTAGCTATGTACAGGTAATGTACTATCCTTTTTTTTTTCTTTGTACTTTGCATAATACTTATAACTTTACAAAAAAACATTGCATTGATACCCATTGAATATATTTGATGGATAACGTGATTTTGACTATTAAAAATGCTGGACATGGAATGATGTCAAATGAACTGAAGCAGGAGGTGAACCAAAATTGACTTTTGGCCAGTTGTGTTATTTCAGAAGTGTCTCTGTGACTTTCTGTCATTAAGGAATCCGTGTTTGATGTTATTGAGACTGCTTTGTGATTGTAGTGCATAGCGCATTAAGCATATCTTGCATAAAGGATATGGCACTATACACATAACCAACACTATTGATAATTAAAATAATAAGTACTGTATATTATACATGTACCCATTTCATACAAGTAATACCCTAATCAAAGTGGGTGGAGTCCAGACTCCATGACCTTAGTTTGTAAATATATGACTAGCATTGATACTACTACTGACATTAGATACTGATAACATTGATTGTTAGCCTGACAACAATCTTGGTTATTTAGAGCTAAAAAGGTCTTAAACTTTGTGATTGATAGTAAGAGTTAGATCCCTTATGTCAGGGGATGATCTATTACCGGTAACCGGTGTCAGGTTTCACAACCATTGTCTTTTGTGTGAATGTCAGGTCCTTAGTAGACCTGAAACTCATTTAGAAAAAAAACCAAAAAAAAACAGATACTGAAAGGAAATATATGTTTACATACATGTAAGATACCCCTACTGCCCCCTAGACAAAAAAAAAAATACAAAATACAAGAAATACAAAAAAAAAAACAAATACAAAAACAAAACAAAAAACAAAACAACAACAGAAAAACAAAAAGAAAACAAATCAAAAACAAAAATGAATAAGAAGAAAAAAAAAATGCTGTAGAGTATGTTAAATTCATTTTGCAATAGTTTTCATGCTCACATTGTATTCTTCTCCATTGAATAACATCTGAGCTGAGTTGCAACATTTATCAACCTATACCTGACACAGTAATTACCCGTATCATCTGATTGACAAGTAAAATTAGACAATAATTTGATTATAATGACCTTTGCTACAACCCAATCATAATTTGTTAATGATTGAAATCTGAAAAGTCAAGTTGACAAATCATTCATATAAAATGCATTGTGATAAATCTACTCTTGAAAACTAAGCCATCTTTTATAATCTTGAACTTTGCCTTCCTTAAGTACTTTTTAATTGATATCAACAAAAGGGAGTCAATACACTCTTAGAAATTTACATGTCAAATATAATATGTAAATTATACTGGATGTCATCTTTCTTGAAATCCCAAGAAAGAAACACATTTCTGAAACTGCACTAGGGCTGATTTTTATTATTATTTTTTTTTTTTATAGATATGGAAGTTTTTCGTAACATTATTCATGTGCCTGATGAATATGCATCTAATTCTTTTTACTTTTTACATTTTTTTTTCTCATGATGCTCAAGTTTTGCGAATTGTTGTACTGTGGGCTGACATACCTGCACATGTACAATATATTTTCACTTGTATCAGGGTATAATTCTGAAAAATCAATGAAATAACTTTTAAAATAAAATGTTTGAATGAATAAAGTTCCATTTTAGGGGGACTCTGGCCACAGTTCTTCAATATCATCTGGCTTTCTAAAGAAGTTATTCCGCAGAAAATTTGTACACCTACATAGGCACTGTTCTGATAGCAAGTAGAAGTTGATGTCCGACCTCTTGTTGAGGAAATTTGAGTCAAACTATTTTGCAAATAGGTTCCTTTAAAAACTTACCATGAAGCTTGTAAACAAATCTATCAGCTACTGTGTTCAAAGACCGTTGGCACTTCAACCTTATCTTACTAATGATGAAGTAGATGTCAATAGGAATCGTTCCGTGATAGTAGGCCAAGATTGCCCCACCCTCCGGCAGATTCTCTAATCCTTGAATTTCATAGCCTTGAGGGAGTAAAGAAAAGATGTCAAAGACATTTATGATGCATGTATTTGCTTGATTTTCAAAGATACCAATAACACAGCCACATGACCGAATTGCAATCAAGTAGTATTATGAAAACACAGTAATTGTCCCATAATAATAGACTAAGATTGCCCCACCCTCCGGCAGATTCTCTAATCCTTGAATTTCACAGCCTTGAGAAAGAGCAAAAAGAGATACTTGTGACAGACATTTATGAATTTCATACATGTAATCGCTAGAGGGTATTCATTTGTCTCGCAATCTACTATGGTCAACAAGGAAATTAGTGATCACTCTCGCAAAAAGTGATCACTTCTTGCAAGAGTGATCACAAATTTCCTTGTTGACTATAGTAGATTGCGAGACAAATGAATACCCTCTAGCGATTATTTCAATCCACAATAATGAACTTATTTAGTCTTATGTACATGTACTTGTTTGGTTTTCATTCATTCAAAGATACCAATACAACACCCATTGACCGAATTGCAACTGAGTATACAGTCAACTCTAAATATCAAGTCGACCTTTTACAAGTCAAGTAATCACCTATTAAAGTCGAAGCAATTTTTCAGTCCAGATTATACAGGACATGCGTTATTCATCTCTCCTTAGTCAAGTTTCTATAAGTCAAACTGGGGGGCATTTCATCAAAGGACTTGTCGGACATTTTACCCGACAAATTTGCTCTCAGCCAATCAGATGCGAGCATTTCAGTAGCTTATAACAGTTTGTCGGATGAAACGTCTGACAAGTCCTTTGATGAAATGCTCCCCGGATTTCTACATGGTCCCAAGAGATTGGACTTAGACAGAATTACCTGTATTAAGAAAAAAAGGTTAGTCTTTATTTATAACCACTCGAAAACTAACTCCTTTAGCTTTCAAAGTAACCAGTTGTGTCATTTAAAATCTGACTCCCTGATTTTATATAATTTTTTAAATAAAGTTACAGTAATCAGTAATAAAGTGTTGGTTTACCAAACCATATTTTTCCAAGCAGGTCCCAGGCCCAAACGATATTGTTCCTTGCCCTTTCATAAACCGATGCTGTGTAGACGTGGGATGTCAAGTCCTCGTTTATCTGGTTCCAGGTCTTATAAAGATGGACGTACAGTGAGGTGATGTAGAGGAAGCCAAGGACTGAGAGAGGGATGATGTTCAGAATGATTACAAACATGATGAGCCGTGAGATTATCCAATACAGAAGCCATGCCGTTCCCATGAAGATGGCAAATGCTGACATGGTGTCGTTATGGCTGGAGACAGAATGTGAATAAGGAGCCGTTATAAAGAAAACATTAAAGACATCTACTTTTTTAAAATGTAATAAAAAGGGGATCTGGAATTTGAGAAGCAAGAAGATAAAGTTTCAATTGAATCACAGGAATGAAATATAATATTTAATTAATTGAATTAAATAAACAAAATAAAAGCATGATTTCATGGTTGAATTTTGTTGAATTTGTTGGACTAAATAAAGCAGACATGCCAATGAATTATATATTACACGAAAACACTTGTAAGAAATAAAAAACTATCTTGGGAGACTAAAAACTTATCATTTTCGGTTGAAGCGGAAAATATTGTAAAATTCTAAACATTGGATTAAGCAGGTCAAAACAACAAGTCCAGCAGAATCTGAAATCATAACACTTAAATTTATGTAACAGTAAGAGTCTAGACTACACATAATATTTTGAATATTATTTTGTATCCAGAGGTCTTCCAATTACATTAGATTTTACTGAAATGATTTGTAATGTCTTACCCTACGCCTGCCATGAATAGTTGGCAGGACTCCTGGGATGGGTCGCCTCCACATTGCCCGACTTCAAACTCCATCTCAAAAGTTTGGGTTCTTCTCTTGAAAGTTAGTCAAAGCCGAGTTGGTTTTAAAGCTGTTGCAGATCCATAACGTTAATAAGAATCGAACATAGGTTAACCTCTCTTGATAGCAATACAAGAAAATACAAACAAATTGTATCAAATGTCCAGACCAAGAACAAGTTCTGTTTTTGATGATGTCCAATTGGCAAACTTAAGTTGGTTAACCGACCCTTAATGTTGGACTGACTAGCAACGACATGCACTCAGCACCCCTGGCCATGCATTGATTTATTTGAGCTTTGTCAATGTCAATCTGTTATCTTATCTTGTGACTCGATTGTTAGAAAAAAAATGGCGGCCTAGCTCAGTCACTGAGGCCTCGACCGTCCTCAGCTCGATTTAAAATGCGTTGTTCCACTTCCAGCTCTCACGTCCTGACATGTCAATGACATGACATGAGCCTGATGAGGTCATGTTGTCACTCACTCTCAACTATTTCAACTATTCTCTGCCTAAAATGATAAAATTCCTGCGAATCAACTAAGCTATCGCAGAAGTAGAAGAAGTAGTAGATATACCTTATTAGCAGGGGAAGCTCAATGTAAGCAAGTACCTGATGAAGGTTTTGCTTGAGATACATTCAGCTGCTCATAAAACTCCACAGTCTACGATGGGCCGCGCCACCGATTGGCCGAGGTCCAAGAGAGAAGCAAAGTTTGTCAGTGCAGTGGCCAGGCTTCGCTTCGCCTAGCCTTCGAAGTTCGATCTTCACCGGCCTCACAACAACCTTTTCGTATCGTTTTTTAACTGGATTCCGGCCGATCAGTCTAATCTGCAGACACTCCCATCACGGCGAGACGTTACACTTATCAAATTTAATCGATAAACAGCGACAACAAGCTAATCCAGCTTCTAAATGCCCCTCTCCTGTGAATTTTATCTTGTTCGATAAAATAAATGAGACCCTCCAATCTCCATCGAAAACACAGCTGATTGTTTACGACTGACGTCACTTTTTGCCTAGCT
This sequence comes from Paracentrotus lividus, assembly GCA_940671915.1. Classification (NCBI taxonomy): domain Eukaryota; kingdom Metazoa; phylum Echinodermata; class Echinoidea; order Camarodonta; family Echinidae; genus Paracentrotus; species Paracentrotus lividus. The sequence goes on along the minus strand of CALNVZ010003429.1, from coordinate 28,944,197 downwards.
TTATTTAAGGCGTACAAGAAAACATAATTTGAAGAGTGTCATTTCAGAATAGAAAATTCTCTTTATTAAAGGTATTGATTTCTATATCATGTATATCTTAATTATATTTAAAGGACAGTTCAACAAAATGAAAGTATATAGGGGCATATTTCTTCAATTCGAGAGTGTTTTGTTTCGGTTTAATCATTTGCAATATACGACTTGCTACACAAAGACTACACATTAACGCTGGCTCTGAGAATTTGCTTGATATCTTTTTTCATAGGACATGTAAGCCACGTTAATACACGCAGCAGATGGGCTGAGAAGCACGCACGAAATTATGTGCTCTAGCGTACTACATGTACAATAAGCGATATTAGCGAGTTCAATATGGAAAAGATCTAATGGAAGCGAGGTAACGAACACTACATTAATGTGCAAAACGAACTTTACCCGGTAGCGGGGTCTCAAATCGGATCAATATCAGTTGTCATAAATGGGGTGTTGTTATGGAAGGAGGCCATAAGCAAAAACCGGTAAGATATTTTAAACCACCTTTTCTTTTCTTTGAATAAAACAATGGTTATTTGTGTTGCATTGACCCGGTGTGTTTTCGTCCTCTACGCCGTAACCTCCCCGCTTGCATCCTCCCTGTTATGTGTTTCCGTGGTGGTACTCGCGGAGTCGCATCTCACAATTTTGCGTGGATCATGGATGTGTGAACGACCCAAATTTTGCTTCTTATCCCCTAGTCATATTCCTTGTCCATTTTAATTATAATAATGTGCATTACCTAGGATATTATTTCCTATTTCTATTCTAATTAATAGATATTGTCTAATTAGCGCAGATTACGAGATTTAAGAGACCACACCCAAAGGTGTATACTATGGACCGTGGCATGGATGACTCTAATTCCCATAGGATGGTATGCCTAGCCTGGCCGATCGGGCTGATGGTGAGCTGGCGTGGTGGTCCCGTCCATTTGTTCTGGAGCTGGAGGATGCTCTTTTTATTTTATTAACAGTTTATTAACATGTTGGGTTGGTAGATGGCAACTACATTTCAGTGCAACTATAAATTTTGCATTTGATTTTCCCTAAACTGTTAGATCTACTTTTTACTGAATCAATTATGGACGTGCTGGCTTTGTTAATGTTATTGATTCTCATTGATGAAAAAAAAATTAAATAAATTGTTGTTTTTGTTTCTATTTGAAATGGTGAATCCAAATCCATTTTTGTTCACTTCAAATTTTAGCCTTAACTTCTTAAATTTGCAATGCACAATGTAGTGTTTAAAAGAGTAGGCCCTAATTATTTTTTTTCTGAGGTTGCTCATGAATTTCATCATATATTTTTTTTTTTCTTTGTTTGCTTTTTTTTTCTACAGTGAAGCTACTGGATAAGAATGTTTCAAATTATATTAAGGTTAAAAACCATATTGTGTTGTCATATAGATCTATATTTGAAATGGTGATTCTAAACCCATTTTTGTTCACTTCCAATTTTAGCAATTCTTAAATTTGCAGTGTATTGTTTAAAAGAGCAGATCTCTAATTACAGTATTTTTTGGAAGTTGCTCATGAATTTTATCATCAAAAAAGGTATTTTTTGTTCAGTTGCATTGAGTCATTGAGATCAATTTTGCTTTCTTTGTTTTTTTTTTCTATACTGAATCTACCGTTCTAAATTATAATATTGTCTTGTCACATAAGCCTTGTCTATCTAAGCAAAATATCTGAAAAATGAATACTGCAGATTTCCACAAGTACATTTAGGCCTACATGTACATTAATTTCAACAATAAATGTTTGTTAATTTGAAAGAGCTCTGTTCCAAAAGGTACTACATGTACATCCATCTTTGTTACTTCTGAAAAAAAAAACGGCATTGTTTTTTTATCTATTTTACAGGCGTCTATGATGAAAAGTGATACAGATTTAGACATTTTGTAATGGTTGCTTTTAGAATTGAGGTTAAAAGAACTTTTTGTTCAAAGAAAGGTACAGGTCTACCTGCATAATGGTGTGATCAATTACTCAAGTTTCATGAAAGTGGATGATATTACCTTTTAGAAATGAGCTCTTCACATATTATATAGATCTTAGGCTACTTCAAATTGATCAGACGACCACTGTTGGAATTCTTAAAAAGATATTTTAATAATGAAGGAACTGACCAGAAATATATAATATGAAAAAAATGAGCAAAGAAAATGGGGTACCATCGGGATTCGAACAGAGACCTCCTGGTTACTAGTCAGGCGCTCTACATCTGAGCGTATAGTAAGCCCCGGATGGGGTCGTCCCTAATACCCGTTCACTCTTCAATGCTCGAGTGGTCAGAAGCTATTAAAATCTGGCATAACCCGAAGGATAGAAATCAACTTGGAGTAAATGCAAGGGATCACGGTGAGGGGATGCAGCTTTTTTAATATAAATTTTGAATAATGAAGGAAACTGACCAGAAATATATCCATGTAATATGAAAAAATGAGCAAAGAAAATGGGGGTACCATCGGGATCCGAACCAGAGACCTCCTGGTTACTAGTCAGGCGCTCTACCATCTGAGCTATACAAGTTACCTTTTTGAACCTACCTCTTGTCTGCACTTCTTTTCTTGAATATTTTTCTCCTCACTACAGACTGTACAAAGTTCTGTGTCAAGATTAATGTGTGTTTTCTTATAATTGTTCTTTAAATATATATTTGTTTTAATTAATTATTTTTTTTTCTTTTACAAGTTTGTACAAATTTGGTTCTTGTCTGCATTGAAATACACTGCACAACCATGTGCACTTTCATTATATTCTCATGGCAGCACATATTGCATTTGGTTGGAATATATGGCACTGGGCCATTCCATGTCAGGAGGACATTTGTTGTTTTCTTCTTTTTGCTTTATATATATATACTGTCTTGGTGGTTTATTTCGCGGGGGTTTTATTTTTGCGAATTTCGCAAATCGGGATGTGAAAAGGTTTTGAACAGTACCGCAAATTTATCCACGCTAGAAAATTTTTTGAACTCCATGCGCTCGCGGAGCAGAATTGTCTATGCAGCGCTATTAATAGCACACACAACGATACAGCGCAATGCGTGGATGACTGGTATGCACGTCAAATGCATACGGTCACTGTCTTTTTATAATTTCTTGTTTTTTAGATAGGAAAAGATGGATTATTTATAGTTCTAGTTACTTTTAATTCCAGATTTTGTCGACCGCGAATTTAACATCGCGCGAAAATGTCGGGACCCCCGCCAACCGCGAAAATATCTGTACCCGAAAAAACCACTTATACGGTATCTCAAATTCAGGTTGTATTTTGGGCTTTAAACTTTTTCTGAAATTATTATTACATTGGGGGACACAGATTAATTTTGATTTTACCTTCAAGTTGAATATTTTGTAGTAGGAGTGGGCTATAAGTAGGTAAAAAATGTGTTTTTTGTTATTTTTCCCTGGTAACAGTTTTTTTCTGTTCCATATATCCTACCTCAACATGAAATGACAAAATTTTTGACCTTGCGTCCAACAAAAAAGTGTGCAGGGCAAAATTCCAAGATGGCTGCCGTTTTCCTGAAAAATCACATTTTTAGCCATAATTTTGCCATTTTGGGGTCTTTTTAGCTGGTTTTGGTGTCTAATCCTATGTATTAGAGGGCAGGCTATCTGTTTATGCAACAAGAAGTAGTATCAACCCTTCACCTGTATATAAATAACCCTCAATATCCCTGCACTGGGGGCTAAATTGGCCCCACCCCTCTTAACTTTTTTCGCTATAACTTTTCAGTGCAAAAATATTTTGTGCTGAAATTTCATAACTTTTTTATTTTACATCTCACACACATTTTAAGACCCTATTCACCAAAATCAGGGGTAGGGTTGAAGAGATATAGCACGTTTTTGTGACCAATATCACAAAAAATAGGCCGGTTTCCAATGCTTATATGTGTGTACAATGTACATGGTTTTACCATAAATGTTGTCAGAAGAATGTTTTTTATTGCAGAATAACAAGAGATATCATAAATTTGACTATGTATTCTTGTAAAATACATGATGAGATTTGGACACACCAAGTTTGGTCACAGTCAGTTCATAAATAGATGAGATCTCAGGATGGGACGGAGGAAAATTAGTAAATTAGATCAATGTATACATGCACTTGCACCAATACATTTTACACACAAAAGCATTGGAAATCGCTTTTTTTTTTAAAGATTGGTCATGAAAAGTGTTATTTCTCTGCAACCGTACCCCCAATTTTCGCAAATAGGGTCTTAAAATGGGTGTGAAATGTCAATTGAAAAAGTCCAGAATATTTTTGTCCGAAATATTTTTGCATTGACAGATTATCAAGAAAAATGTCAAGAGGGGCGGAGCTAATTTAGCCCCCAAAGCAGGGATATAGAGGGTTATTTATACAGGTGAAGGGTTGATACTACTTTTTGTTGCATAAACAGATTGCTCTCCCTCCAATACATAGGATTAGACACCAAAACCAGCTTAAAAGACCCCAAAATGGCAAAATTATGGCTGAAAATGTGATTTTTCAGGAAAACGGCGGCCATCTTGGATTTTTGCCCTGCACACTTTTTTGTGGGACGCAAGGTAAAATTTTTTGTCATTTTATGTTGAGGTATGTAGGATATATGGAACAGAAAAAAACTGTTACCAGGGTAAAACAAAAAATTACCCATTTATAGCCCACTCCTACTTGTAGGAGAATCCAAACTATACGTATTGAAGCACATGGGACTACATGGAATTAAAAAAAAGTTTTTTACACTTTGACAGAGAACTATCATTTCTTTTACAATTTTTCCAATTGGATAATCTTTAGAATATTAAATCACACCTAAAGTAACAATAAAATTCAATCCAATGTCACAGAAAAGGTTTGAAAATTTGAAATATATTTTGACGGACAAACTGTAACGCAAGTTTAATAGTGACATAAACGCTCCCTGTATTTTATCTCTTTATTTTTTCTTCACTTTGATGCTGTTGATATGTTATAAATATAATATCTATTAAAGAAAGGAAAAGTTTTGTCAACATGGTGTAGTTTGTGGACAATTTGTTTTAACATTCATCATGATTTTGACCATGTCCTTTTTGCGTAACGCGAGTTACCGAAGTTCAACGACCCGAGAATCTGAACGAGCGTGACCAATATTTTTCTTTTTCAATCCACAAAGTCTATACGTGTATCTGCTTTACATAAAAAATTCTGTGAAAAGGAACTTATAGATCCTTGCAGTTTAAAAGATACAGGACTTTAATCATGAAAGGTACTGGTTATTTGTAACACGAGTAATACGATGTAGCATGGAATGGCCCCACTACATTTACCGGTACATAAAAATATCTGAAAATGATTTCCATGACCAGGCAGAAAAAAAAACCCTTCTCAATGGTCTCGAGGCATGCATAACTATTTTTGTTTTTCTTGAAAGTAGAAATAAAGAATTGTTGTGAATAATTTAGTGCTGATCAATAACAAACAAATTGTCACAGAATTGTCATTTTGTATGTTATTGAAAACATTTCTTGAAAAAAAAAAGAAGTTAGAATTCAATCAGAATTGATGATTTTTTTGGGTGTTTACAGTAAACATTGTCCAGAATAAAAACTTTAGAACTCGGAAAATGAAACATTTTTAAAGTTAATTTTCCTTGTCTGAAAAAAAAAAGAAAAGAAAAAAAAAGTCACTTTAACGCCTTATCCCAGCCAACAAATCCAATTGCCGGGTTAGAGCCGGCCATTACAGGTCATCCCATTTGGGTCCCCTGTGGGCTAGCCAAGGGCAAATTGGTATTAGTAAAGGGCAACACTTATGGTACACATACATGGGTGGGTTTCATATCACCTTGCCAGTTGGGGCTCACATGCAAAAATGTACCTGTTCTACCAAGTGAAGGGCACAGGCTTTTATGGGACTAGCCCAGAAAAAGACTTTGCCCAGGGAGCAAACGTATTGAATGAGCTTAATTTTTTTTTCCCCTCAGATTTATTGATGCCTTCATTATGAAAGTTCAGATTTTAGGCCTTCCATCTTGAGGTCCTTTGACCTTGTGGGTCAGGGACTTCAGTCTCCATTCCCTTCTGTGTTGTGAGTCTTACAGTCTTGCAGTCCTTTAAAGGAGGACTCTGGGCTGAAATTAAAAAGTTTTGTAAAGTTTTAAAAGTAAAATTTAACAAGCCCAACAAATTTTCATCAAAATTGGATGAAAAATAACAAAGTTGTGCATTTTTTTAGATATTGATTTTTTTTTTAAATTTTAAATAATGCAAACTCCAGCCCGGAGAAGGTCTTTAAGTCTAAAAACCTTCCCTTGATAAGTATTATTCAGGGCTAACCTACATGTACATGTAAATGTCCTTGACCACAGATGACAAGTGTGCAACAATGAGTCTGAAAAAAAAAAAGCTTAAAAAAAAAAACACACAAAAAACAATGTTGAAATTTAAAACAGGGCTTGCTACTATGTAGGTCTACTTGAAGCAGGTTCTCTGTCACCTGAACTTGAGCTCTTCAACCCTGGCCATATTTTGTTTTTTTCAATTTGATTTTAAACAGGGGCTTTTTTACTAATTAATACTATCTCTGCACATAAACTTCTTGAAAATATGATTGAACCCCAATGGAAATAAAACGGTTGAGACTATATGAGCTCCAATTCTCGTTGATTATGCACGAGCGGCTTCCGCGCGCGCTGCATGCATGATATACATTAGAGATATGCTATACACAATACACATGGTTCATTTACAATATACAGGCAAAGTACTAGTATTCTTTATTGCCAAAATGCCTAACTATATAAGGCGGGCTCCTAAACTCTATACTGGGCTCCTATTCTCTCTGAATCATGACAGACGATGAAAATCACCATGAAATGCCACAAAAGTGAACGATTTCGTTCAAATTAAAGTTTTGATGATCTTTGCAAATAAATAATCACTTAATCGGGGGGGGGGATCTGTAATTATCATGATCAAAACTTGTATTCTTAAACGTACAGCTTAAACGGGGCTCCAAAACTCTATAATAGGGCTGCTTTTCTCTATGAAGTATGACAGACAATGATAATCATCATGAAACGCCACAAAAAGAATGATTTCAATCAAATTAAAGTTTGATGACCTTTGCAAATAAATAATCACTTGTATTAATTGGGGGGGGGGGTATGTGTCATGATCAAAGAATAAGAGCCCGATATAGAGTTTTGGAGCCCCGTTTAAGCTGTACGTTTTAGAACGCAAATTTTGATCATGATAATTACAGATACCCCTCCCCCAATTAATACAAGTGATTATTTATTTCCAAAAATCGTCAAAAACTTTAATTTGATCGAAATCATTCATTTTGTAGCTTTCATGATGATTATCATTGTCTGTCAACTTCATAGAGAATAAGAGCCCGATATAGAGTTTTGGAGCCCCGTTTAAGCTGTACGTTTAAGAATAACAAGTTTTGTCATGATAAATACAGATAGCCCCTTCCCCCAATTAATACAAGTGGTTATTTATTTCCAAACATCGTCAAAACTTTAATTTGATCGAAATCATTCATTTTTGTAGCTGTTCCTGATGATTATCATTGTCTGTCATACTTCATAGAGAATAAGAGCCCGATATAAGAGTTTGGAGCCCCGTTTAAGCTGTACGTTTAAGAATACAAGTTTATGATCATGACAATACAGATAGCCCCTTCCCCCAATTAATACAAGTGTTATTTCTTTCCAAACATCGTCAAAACTTTAATTTGAGTGAAATCATTCATTTTTGTAGCTTTTCCTGATGATATCATTGTCTTCATACTCATAGAGAAAAAGAGCCCGATATAGAGTTTTGGAGCCCCGTTTAAGCTGTACGTTTAAGAATACAAGTTTTGATCTGATGGCCCCCCCCCCACCCCCCGATTATAACAAGTGATATATTATTTGCAAAGATCATCAAAACTTTAATTTGAACATGTGACGAAATCGTTCACTTTTGTGCATTTCTGATGATATATCATTGTCTGTCATACTTCATAAAGAATAAGAGCCCGATATAGAGTTTTGAGCCCCGTTAAAGCTGTAAGTTGATCATGATAATTACAGATACCCCCCCCCAATTTACAAGTGATTATTTATTTGCAAAGGTCATCAAAACTTTAATTTGATTGAAATCATTCATTTTGTGGCGTTTCATGATGATTATCATTGTCTGTCATACTTCATAGAGAATAAGAGCCCGATATAGAGTTTTGGAGCCCCCGTTTAAGCTGTACGTTTAAGAATACAAGTTTTGATCATGATAATTACAGATCCCCCCCCCCCCCCCCCGATTATTACAAGTGATTTTTATTGAAAGATCATCAAAACTTTAATTTGAACGAAATCGTTCACTTTTGTGCATTTCATGGTGATTTTCATCGTCTGCATGATTCAGAGAGAATAGGAGCCCAATGATAGGTTTAGGAGCCCGCCTTATATAGTTAGGCATTTTGGCAATAAAGAAATACTTTGCCTATTTTAGTATTGTAAATGAACCATGTGCATTGTGTATAGCAATCTCTAATGTATATCATGCATGCAGCGGCGCGGCGAAGCCGCTCGTGCATAATCAACGAGAATTGGAGCTCATATAGTCTCAACCAAATAAAACAAGTACAGTACATTTGTATGGTGTCCTGCTTAAATTCTTATTTGAAATCCCCCTGGCAAAAAAAAAAAAAAATAATAAATAATAATAATACAAATAATCTAAATAATAACAATAAATAATCTAAATAAAATAAATTAATTGATAACAATTAAAATAATATTATAATTAGAAAAGTAATTATCGAAGAAGTCAAGCAAGTTGTCAGTCCATAGACTAGAGTATTCAAAACTTTTAAACATTTTAATTTGGACCTACATGTACTATTTAAAAAAAAACATTAAAAAATGTGTGACGTCCTGCATACTTGTCAGTCCAGCTGAGCCAGCCAGAATGGATTCCCTAGTCTATTTGTTACAGGAAGGTGTTGAAACCCTTCATTAGATGATAACACCTATCCCTTAAATTAATGCTGATAGATTCATATGACTAGCCACCTTTAAGCGGGCCCCCTCTTAACCTTGGCCACACCTCTTTGCTTTGCTGACCGCTGCTTCGCCCAATGTCCTAAGACCTCGATCCTTGTTAATTTTTTTTTTAACGCAGTTACTGCAGGCTACAATGTACTCAATTGATCATAATCAATGTGTAGCAGGATTATATAGCGTGGACATTTATTAGAGAGTTTTTAAATTTAGGCTGAGAATCGCTATAGCTCGATAGGATTTCTTGTGGACAGTTTATGCATTCTGGTCAAGTTGTGTTGGATGATTTTTCTTTCTTGAGTATTGGTCATTTACAACATTGGATTAATTATTAGTGCAGAAATCAAATGTATCCGACTAGATTACCTTTTTTGGTTTTGTTTTACATTTGTATGTATGTCATATCTTCATTTTTTGATGTTTGGTATTGGAGGCTTGGGATTTCTTAAAGTGAAATTTTGAGATTTAAAGACTCTGGAAACTGGCATTCTTGGAGTAGAGTCAGCTTTTACAGGCCTTTCCCAGGAAGGAAGCATTTAACACCTCCTTTCGGAGATCTTTGAAGGACGAGTATTAAAGTTTTGGTTCAATGCTTGATTTATTCACTATATTACAAGTCGTACCCAGGAGACATGTTGGAATAATTACAGGCTATGCCAGCTTGAGTATATCATGGAAAAAGTGATTATGTGCTATCATGTATCCATGGCGTTGTATAAGGTAAGATATTGAAAGCGGGTGTTGTTGAATCTTTTTCATTACTTCAGATTGTGTAAAAGTAGTGTACTTTTAAAGTTGTTTGGTTTGATTTTCATTCATTATAATTTTTAAACTTAATAATTGACAGCAACATATCTACATGTACATTGTATGCTACATGTAGTGGCTCAAGATTGAGAACATTTGTTCTAATAGTTTGTGTCTGTATAAAGTTTTGTTTGACTTTGAAATTTTTAGAAGCTATTTTCTACAGGCCTACTGTCACGTCATCGTTCATTATTATGCACAAGTACATGTATACATTATACTCCTTGTTAATTAGGTACTTTGTTTTGAATTTCATTCATTCCATTTTGATATCTCATCAGTAAAAGTTATGAGGCACAAATAGATTTTACTGCATTCGTAGAGCTCAATATTTCTTTGAGACTGCAAAACATTGCTTTCCAGGTACATCACACATGTGCATAAATTGTACAGTCTACTTTATAAAGTACTGCAAATATTGAAGCAATTTTTTTATAACATTTTTTTTTGGCTTGCTCTCCCTCACCATAATGCTTGCAGCGAACCTTGTGCTTTGTGTTTTTCCTCCGGTAAAATTGCAAGCGATTGAAAGGCAGTGGAATGAATTGAAAAGGGGGCGTGACCCCTCCAGATTGATCGTCATTCATCGTTTGTGAGTTACACCCAGCCAAACCCTTTCTCTACAGTACACTGGAGGACATTCAATGTGAGGGGATACTATTCAGTCATTACGCTTCATGTAAATGTACACACTGAATGCAGAAGGGCGTTACTGTAGCTTTATGCTTCAAAGCTTTATTGCATCCAATACATAATGCATGAAAGCCATTTCCAAGCATTCTTTAGTTTACATGGTCTGCTAAAAACAAGTAGCCTACACATATAATTTTGATTAAAACTATAAAAATAAAAAAAAAATTGCATTTCATGCAAAGAATCGTAGAAGACTGAGACATAGTGAGTTTTCTGAATGCAACTCCAAATATCTTTTACATACATGTATTACCAGTATTCTTATGCTCATTAAAAAACAAAAAGACAAAAAACTTATTAACAAAAAAAGAAGAAAAAAAAAGAAAAAGGAAAAGAAGAATAACATCGTGCAGGTTGATTTCAAGTTCTTTTTTTTTTCTTTCTTTTTGTGTTAGAACCAAGGCATTAGCAAAATACATCTCTGTATAGTGAAAGTTGTTTAGATATGAACTTTTTGATAAATTAGTAGGCCTACATTTACACATGTGAATAAAATGAGGACAATGAAAGTTCATATTTTGGCGAGTTCGTTCGATGAGTGTTTATTCATGAGTAGCATTGTTCTTGCTAAGTGTGAAAGTCACATTGCTAGAATACTATTGTTTATTGTTATGCCAGCAGCAATCCAACTTTGTAACGAGTTGTAAATTATGTGAGAGTATACTGGATTGGTTGGGGAAAAAAAAGAAACAACAAAATATTTTTGGTACTAACTTTGTACACTGTACAGTGTATTGGTTGTACATGTTGGTAATTATGTACTAAGCATTTTGATAATTGAAAATGATGAAAAAAATTTCATCCAGTTTACTTCCAGTGGAGTCTACATAGGCCTATTACCATATTGATTAGGCAATCCCCCCCCCCCCCCCCCCCCCGGACAACTGCCCCTGCCAGGAATTTACCCCTAAGGCCTAAACTTGGCACGTAAATGTAACCCTACATTGTATTTCTAGGGGTATACTGTAGATGTCCTGGGGTAATTTTCCAGGGGATAGATTGTCCTGATGTGGACCAAAAAGTAATCAACTTTGCAACATCTCAGATTTTCAAAGACGTTTTGTTTGGGGAGGGATTGCATGTTGGTACCGACATATGTTCTCGGAATGAGAAGCTGAAATGATCCTGTTTCAGTTTATACAAATTGGTGTAAATTATCCTGACCTCACTCCTTTCATAAAGGTGTGAAATACATGTATGCCTACCCTATAGACCTAAACACAGTCCAATGAGAGATTAACTGTAAAAGTGGTAAAGAGGGATTTGTTTTCAAGTATGCCCTCACCAATGCCAGATCAGACATAAACAATCAACACAAATTAAGGATCTGTATAAAGGCCTGGGGGGTGTTTCACAAAGAGTTAAGTAGACTTAAAAATCGCACTTAACTTGTTATTTTTGTGCGTTATATTACGCTTTGAACACCTCATTGGTCAGAGCATGCTCAGGGGATGCGCGCCAATGTGAAATTTATCAATTAAATTGCGCGTTATAAAACAAGATGCGCGTAGAAGTTAAATGCTACTTTAAGTCTACTTAACTCTTTGTGAAACACCCCCCTGGTACAGATTCTCAATTTGCATCCTCTACTCAATTTGTGTTACAGCCTCCTCTCTTGTGTTGATTGTTATGCCTGGGCTGGCAGAGGTGAGGGGATAATCCTTGAAAACAAATCCCTCTTAATCCCTTTGACAGTTAATCTCTCATTGGATAGTGTGTTATTTTAGGGTGATTCACACCTTTGTGAATGGGAGTCACACCTCTTTGGTGAATAGTGTACACCATTCTGAAGTTAGAATACACAAGCTTGTTCTTTATACAGGGGGATGGATTATACCATGTATCGTTTCATGATCATATTTTTCTTTAATTTTTTTTTTCCTTACAGAAAGGTCAGGATGGACTTGCCCTTTAATGATATTCCAATTTCCATGAGGGATAAAACTTGTGTGGCTTATAACTCTGTGGATAAAAAAAAATAAATTAAAAACTTGTTAAAATAATGATAAAAAAAGACAGTTAACTCATTATTGGGATGGGGTTTATGGTCGCTTTTATATCTTTCTGTCTACATTGTACATTGCCCTTCTATTTTGGTTTGCCTGCCTTTTGAAAGTGCATTTTCTTTTACAAGTACAACTATGTTGGGGGGAAAGGGAACTGTGAAGGTGGTGATAATATTCAAGCTACATGTAGGCTACCTTTAAGTGCGCATCCCAGGGGAGCAATAAAATGGTTACAAAAAAGCCGAGTGATTCTATGAGACAAGTGTGAAACGCTCCATATCTCTCAATCAATAATCGCTCGTGACAAATTGGTCTAACGCCCTGCAACAGTAGGGTGTGTTTCTTGAATTTTTGTTTTTCGTCCTCATTATTGCCTCAAAGTCCCAAACTCTCCTGACAACCAATTTCATGATAATTTCCCCAAAGGAAATTGGCTGAAATCGTGGCTCAATACCAAGGAACTTTTTACCGTCTATCTTTTTTCTTTTATTTTTATACTGCTGCTGCACTTTTTTCATCATCTGTGTAAAGTTTTTGCATACTGAATTTGTTTCTTGGCGAGACTGTCTATGGTTTACAAATTTATAATGATTTACTTACGGTACTTTCTAAATGTAACCAAGTGAATTTCCACTCGTTTAGGGATTTAAACGGTGGACAACACGTTTTGGAGTGGAACCACTCAGAGAGGGGTTAAAGTTATTATTTGGATATAAACTACAAAACAAGTATGTAGTTTCTACTCTATTTAAAGCAGAGCTAACAATTCACTTTCACACTCGTTTTAGATTGAAATTTCACCACTCAAAAACGTGTTGTCCACTATTTCACTCCCGTTACTCAATTTTCCATTCTTTGCACTTGTCTTACATGTACATTATGAGAGTATGTACATGTATAACTTGTCTTTTTTAATGGTACAATTTACAGAAAATAAAAGTGACTTTTTTTTTTTTTTTTTTGGTTCTAATTTGAAATTCCTAAAATGATCAAATGTATACATTGTAAATGTAGGTGGGTTCAAATAATACACATGTATTTGAATCTTATTTTAGTGAATCACACATCTTTCTGTTGATGAGATGTGTATTCTAGTCTCAAATTGATGCCAAATGATCAATAAAAGAAATCTACCATTATGACAATATCCACTAGATAGTTTAAACAGTCTGGCTGAGGCTGTGATATTTAATAAAACAAAGACGCTGCAACTTGCGATATGATGGCTCATTTTAATAAAAGCCCCTGGGCTTGGAACAAGGAGGAGGAACGATAGGAAATCCTGTAGGCTGAATTGAGGATCTAAATAGTTGATCTGTGGACACACCTCTTTCCACCTTTATTAGAACAATCTGGAAAATACTTTGAACTACATGCATTGTACATGTTCATGCATGGATTTATTAGCTTGGTCGAAACATGTGGGCTTTATTTATCAACATAAATAGTACAAGATAATTTTCAGAAAACTATTATCATTAACAGAAAGTAACCTCATATGTAATGGACTCCTGCAAACATTTTACTAATTGTTAAAAACTACAAATAATTAATATTTATGTACATTGTGTATTATCCGCTATTATTTAAAGTAAAAACATACATGTATATATTAATACATGTACACTAGTATATACTTTTAGAAATGTGAAAGAAAGTTTTGATGAGAGAAATGAGCAAATGATGATGAAAAACACAGAAAGACAGGCATCAACATTTGTTTGTTACATTATATGCAGATGTGATGATTTGTATTGAAATTGGGTATAGTTTTGCCATATAAATTGTGAGGAATTTTTCAATGCACATTCCAGTGACCCCCTATAAACCATTTTTCTTTCTATTGTATTCCCGTCGTTAAATTGACATTAATTAATATTTCTGAATCATAAATCCCTCCATTAAAAACAGTCATTCAATTAATAACAAGATTTTTTTTTATAAGTGCAAGTTGGCGTTGTGCCCATTATCGGATTAGAACAATGGAAGAATTTTAAATGAACTGTCAACACCCTATAATAAACCAAACCCAGTCTAAGAGAGGAAGGCGGCCACAAATAAAACAACAAAAATGACCTCAATTCTTTTCAGCACAAATTTGTACAAGATGCTTAAAGAATATTATTATACATGTACCTGTTGCTCTATAGATATACATTATGATACATTGGTGATTTCAAAATAATATCTATTAATGTTTGTAAAAAAAATTATAATTCTCCAGACAAATTTGAAATTAAATTGTAATAGACATCATTTTAAGGTATTTTCTCATGAATGGAAAAAGCAAATAATTACAGCTTTCTTTTTGTTCAGGAAATATGCCAGGGCTCCACAGAACTTCTTTGATATTGTTTTTTGTTTTTTTTTTGTTTTTTTTTTGTTTTTGTTTTTTGTACTGGGCTACTGTCCTATTTAGGGATCTACAATGTATATTCATACTCCTGTTTTGTTGAGACAGATTTGAAGTTTTCATGTTCATACCTCGCTACAGTACATGCACACATGTATTTTGTTGAGCTTTGTGTATACCAATAGCAGGTGTGACACATTTCTTTTTTATTAAATGGGTGAATGAAGTAAAAGCTTCTAGCATACATGAAGACCAGTGACATTTATATCTTAATACTTTATTATTCTTTCCTGAAAGTCTTTGTTGACTTTAGATAGACAATGATGCAGAGCAGATCATCTTTAATAATTATTTTTATCCTTTTTCATTCCAGACTGGACCCTGCAAACTCTTTCCAAGTAGAACAAAGACTTTATGAATGCATTTTAATTTGTTACTTAATGTAATTCTAGTTTTCAACCATTCCTCTCATTTTATTTTGGGCTGGTTTCAAATTCTTTCAAAGTAGAACAAAGAATTTATGTGTATGAATGTGTTCTAAATTTTTATTATATAATCTGTTTTGATTTTAGGCTGGTTTCAAACTCTTTCCAAGTAAAACACGAACCTCCACATCTCGAGAGAACGGTCCCAACAACAGTGCCTCGTCGGGTGCCCAACCGGAGGCCCGCAGGCAGCTGAAGACATTAGAGCTTACTCCACCTGACTTCAAAGTGGATAGGCAGATTCTCATTGACAGCTATCTAGACATTGAAGTCAAGGTATTTGTGATACTGTTTTTTACAAGTGTTAAGCTTCTTCTTTTTTTTTTTTACTCCATGCGTCAGTCATCACAAAAGTTTTCTTTTCATTCAAAATATTGGGTTATTCACAGTAAAAGAAAAAGAAAAAGAAAACCAAAATACGCACACAAAAAAACGAATAGAAATAAAAAACAAACATTGAAATCACAAAATTTTGTCCTCCTAAAGTCCCCCAACTATTCCAAAATCAGAAAGATATTTTAAATGAGAAAATGTACTAATAATAAGACCTTCACGTCATCTCGAGAGAATGGTTCAAACAGCAGGCATTTATCTGCAATACCAAGTCACTCGCTTTGTAGCCAGGTAAAGTCAACAATAATGAATCAATAATGATCCCTCACATCATATCAAGTCTCTACTCTTTACATAAATTTTGAACCTTACGTAAATGTTAATTTTATACAATTTTTATAAAGATAATTTTATAATTCACTCCTTCTGCAAAGGCTGAAATATTTCAACTCTTCATGGATGACAACTGACATGACAAATGTTAAGACTGTGAGTAAAAATTCACACAAAAAAAGGCAGGAAAGTGATCACCAAAAGCATAGATTTCCATTGTTATACCACATACCAAACTTGATCAGACATTAAAGACTGAGATGGGCAAAAGGGCAGTTCCAAGCAAAACAGGACATGGAGCTGAAATTTTAATGTGCCGCTGTGCCTTTGAAAATGCAAATTTAGGATCTGAAATTACCACAACGGCTTCTTTACAATACAGTCAATCATTTAAGTAAAAAAAAATTACGATTCAGTATTCTTGCGCTGAATAATTGATCAAACCCAAATTTGCACGTATGGGACTATGAGGGCTTTAAATGCCTCTAATTCTTATATCTAGTCACTTTTTGCCAATTTTTTTTGGCTTAATGTAATTAACATGGACCACTCCAACAAACTTTGGTATTAATATTTCTTTATAATGCATTTCTCTCACGAAAAAAGACGGGAAAGCAGATGTCACTCCGTAACCGTCACTCCGTAACCGGACATGGTTCAAGTTTTAAGTCATAATTAACAAAAATATTCAACCAATTTTTTTAATCAAGGTGGCATATTATACCTAGAAAACATAGAATCCAATCAATAACTCAAAATTGTGATAGCCATTTAAATTTCACAGAGTTTAAGCAAAATGTTTCTGCTCAAATATACATGTCCATTTGCGTCACTCCGTAACCATGATTATGAATATTCATATCTCATTAATTAAGAGGATCACATAAAAAAAAATATCATTTTGGAAAGAGGGTACCATCAGCTTTTGTCATGAACCATTTCTTTCTACATAAAGATTAAAGTAGGATGATAAACTTGTTTGAATGCTGAAATGTTGCTTCTGAATGTCACTCCGTTACCTTGGAACTGCCCAAAACTTAAAAAAATTTTAGTCTGTGAGCCAGACTAATATGATTTGTGAAAGCAGACATATTTGGCAAACCTCAGAAATCAATTTGTCACATTTATTCAAACTCCATTTGATGATTGGCAAGATACTCACAATTCTGAACAGCTGCTTACAAATTGTAGTTTCAAAAATCTCTTGGACACGTGTGAATGTATGCAGAGATGCCAAGTTCAGAGAGTACCAAGGCTTGAGATGTTTCGCATCATGGTTGGAGGCAGTGCACAGTAGTAATTTATCTTGCATAACGATCGTATAACGATCGCACATTCGCAGTGCTTGATTTGCGATAAGACTAGATTTTTAGGATTTTGAGGCCAAAAATGGTAAAAATCTACAGTTTTCAATTATTTCTTCAGTTTTTTTTCTGAGGCATGTAATTTTAGTACATTGTAGGTTTGATGTATGCACAAGTCGATCTTTATCATGTACATGTAAAGTGACAATTTTATGGAATTTACATTTCACAACATAATGGGAGGGCAGCTCGCAAATGGTGTCACAAAATCAAAACTGATTTTATTCATTTACTATTTTTGTTGGTGGATTTTCTTTAAACATTCACTCATATTTTTTTTTTTTTACCTTAAAAAAAAAAAATCTAATTCCAGCATGAACTTCCCTTTTAAGGACCATGATTTCACCACTCTTCGGTGAATGTCCACGCAGTATGCCCCTATTACGTTTTCTTTTTATTCATATTGTTTTACATAGCCATATATAACATTTATACTTACAATTTATGTTCTTGTATCAGAATATATTATATGAGACAAACAAAGGAGAAATTCGCAGTCAAAACACTGATAGAAACAATTAGATGTCTGGACCAATCAATGAGTTGAGCTTCATTGAACACAAGGGAACTCCTTCAGCAAACATCTGGCTATGTACTGTTCAAACATTACACTAAGCAGCCTGTCATTGAAACCAATGTGATCCTCATCTATGACAAATATTTCCATCACCAGCAAAGCAGGGTTTACTTTGCAGAATCAATTTTTATGCTTTTGTATTGACTTGAATTTTATATTTGAGCTCCCCCTGCAAATACAATGTTTCTTCCAAGTTTGCTTTTAGTATTGAAAATTGGAGGGGAGGGTGGAAATACATACAGGTTGAATAAATTGCAGCTTATTTTTCCCCCTGATACAATATGAGCTTTGAAAATGTCTAAAACATTGGAGAAGATACATTGTACAACCTTCAATGACATTATTAGGTAAAAAATGCATTGGAACATTGCCCACCCCAACTCCACCCCCCCCCCAAAAAAAAAAATAAAAATGAATGAATGAATGAATGAATGAATAAATAAATAAAGAAATAAAGAAATAAAGAAATAAAGAAATACATACATACATACATACATACATACATACATACATACATGTACATACATAAATATAAATAAAATGAAAATAAAATGAAATAAAATAATATAGTTTAAATAAATTAATAGAATTTAAATAAATAAATTATAATGAATTAAATAAATTGATAAAATAAATGAATACAAATTTACATACATGTACAACATGTACATGTATGCATCAATAAATAATAAATGAATAGATAAATAAGATAATATAATGAAATGAAAATATAAATATAAGTAAATATAAATACATTATAATAATTAACATTTTAATACATAATGTTGAGTTTAAAGTAGATTAATGGTTTCTTGAATTTATTGCCAGGCAGCACTATACTTTATTTTGCTCTGTATTTCCACTAAAATGTTTTCTCATAAAATGTTGAATTTTACAACACCACATTCTTGCAGGACATCTTGGCAGTTGCTCAATTGAAGCTTGCAATAGTGCTTTAACCTCAGTGCATTAGAACCAGAAACGTACCCATTATTAATTAGTTCATTTTGGATTGGGTACCAGTATTAGGTAACTAGGGAAGCTATTAATTAGTAGAGGGGAAAGGTAAGATCAAGATGGCGTGAAAACAATGACAAATTGGTTTGAAATCAGACATCTGTTGCTTTACTCATTGATTTCATGTAGGCCTTCATTATATGAAGCGAAGCCCCACTAGTCTGCAATCACAGACTTTAGATCGACGCTTAATCACTACACAAAATAGTATTTAAAGTTTCATTCCAAGAGCAGTTGCAGATCGAGGATTTGAAAATAAAGGGGGCGCCAGGCCCGACAAGTGGGTGAGCTGCCGAAATCTTCTGATTATTCAATGAGTGGTTTTCTAATGAAAGAAGGGGGTACAACTACATTCCCTGAGCCCTCGTCTGGATCCACCACTGTCCGGGAGGGATTAAATCAACTCTTAAACTTAAAACAAAAACAGTGTAACATATTTACCAAATTTGATACAGTCATCAATATAAGAAACTTGGATTTGAAAGTGTTTTTTTTTCTTTTCTGGTTGCTCTCAAAATTGAGGTTTTTTATGTACCTGGAATTC
Source organism: Paracentrotus lividus (assembly GCA_940671915.1). Classification (NCBI taxonomy): domain Eukaryota; kingdom Metazoa; phylum Echinodermata; class Echinoidea; order Camarodonta; family Echinidae; genus Paracentrotus; species Paracentrotus lividus. The sequence continues at coordinate 28,924,617 of CALNVZ010003429.1, read as the reverse complement.
TGTCTAGTTGTAAAACTTCAAAACTCTTTTAGAATGAAACTTATGTAAAAAGGAAAGTTGTTGAATGACTTTGACCATGATGGTCCATGCATTGATTTATTGTCTAGTGGATGAGAGAAGACATTTATGATCAATTTGACTAGGAAGTCAAATATTTGTCCCTCTTTTAATAGCTCACAGGCATCTGGTGTACATGATCAATGATGATATTCAAGCTGGAAGCAATAAATCAAGGGGAAAAAACATGCAGGGCTCCTTCAAATTACATAATTTAAATGTATCTTGAAGAGCAACGCCACCTTGAAAATCCTTTTTTTTTTTTTTTTTTTTTTTTTTGGGGGGGGGGGTTAGGGATGGTGGAGATCTTGTTGATTTTCATATATAAAAAAAAAGAAAAGAATAATAAACAAATATTTTTGTGTAAGCTACCGACTTGCCAGTTCACAGACTGAATGCAATACAGACAAGAGACAAACAGAGTTCCATTAAAAATGGTCACAAGCAAGACTTTCAAATTTGATACATGTAGGTCTTGTGTGCACATATTCACTACAACCCCCTTCAAATAAAAAACATCTTAACCAGGGGACTACTCTCTTGTATGTATATCTCTAAAACTTGTTTATCCAGACTTTAAAAAAAAAACAACAAAAAAACAAACAACCAAACAACATCAACAATAGAAGGGATGGGGAACCATAATCAAGTTCATGTTCTTACTCTTTTCCTCTAGAATTTACTCATGATGGCAGTGAACAATCGTCTTTCATAATTAGGAAAGCAGGATTGTCTTGGACATGTTTCTAGGAATTGTCAATTAACACTCAACAAGAGTGGTTTCTTAATGTGTGGGAAGAAACCACTAAGTGGCCTGAAGTTTTGAAGACATGGGGATAATTCTTTGGGAAATTGGAGGTATTTCCTTGGAGGATATTACATGAGAAGGGGTAATGTGGTATCAGCTGACTTGAACAGTAGCAAAGGTACAGCCCTTTGTGAGGGGTGACTACAAATAGCCCCTGGAAAACTCATGTACACATGCATTTATTAGGGGTTTAAAACTTTCCCCTTTTTTTAAATCTGCATTTTCCGACTATGTGATTGTCAACCAAGTTATGGGCCAAAATTACTATAAAATATGATTTGTACTTTATAAATGGATTCTGGACAACACAACATCTAAAATACCAGTTTGCATTGTATGTTTTTTTAATCCAAAGCATTGCCCAATCGTGTTGAAGTTTCTAAAAAACATTTTATACAAAAGCTCCAAATATTATTGTCTGAAACAGAAATTATTTTTGCCCAATTGATCGTGGGCTCAGCAGCTACTGAGCAGCGCCAGATTGACGTTGCTCCTAAACTCTCAAATATAAAATGTGTTATTGGTTCATGTTGTCTTTTTCTTGTAAAGCTTTGTTTCGTTTGAAGTCACCATTTTCTTTTCTTTTCTCACTGTACCTCCAGCTTTTAGGACAACTAGAAGAAATTCCCTTTGAAATTGATCCAACCAAGAGAACTGAAATACTCAGGAATATTGATTCCGCTAGGGTAAGTGTGAATTAGCTTTATGGAGGTGGTCTCTTACCCAAGTATGGTCCTTCAAAGGGACCAAAATATTTATAGTGCATGCACAAAGTTTTTGGCACTTTGGCCGATATTAATGGTGGTATCTCACTTGCCATGAAATGGATTTGGGACTACGTTGAGACGGTTTTGAAACTTGTCACAGAGATGTCTCAGGGATGTCTCCGCGACCGAAAACAAGTATTTGAGATGTCTCCGCGACGGAAAAAAGTATTGTCTCTGCGACAGAAACAAAAAGTATCTGAGCCGTCTCTGCGAAACAAAAAGAGTATCAGAGACGTCTCCGCGACAGAAAAAAAGTATCAGAGGCTTTATAGACTCCGCGAAGTCAAATACCACCATAACAAATGTTAAAAGCTGACATTCCACATTCCTTAAGTGTGTGAGCTGCATAATTTGTTTCTTGTACATCCTTTAATATCTAGACAGCAGCATAAAGAGCTCTGAAAAGACATGGGGAAAAAAGAGGTGTACTCCTCATCAGAATTATACAATGTGGAAAGTCTTAAAGGTTATTTGAAATATTGTTTTAAATACAAACAGAAAGAGGGTAGGCTAATTTATGTGACTGTGAACTCACAGAGAATAATGCCGTCTGATGGGTGTGGGGCGGTAGCAGGGGAAATGAGCAATTTGAAATGTTTCTGTTCGGAATCCAACAACTCATTCACAATCACATTGTCGTGAAGTACAACTGGGAAATCATTGACTACTAGAATTTGACCTGCTCCACATTTTTTCAAGAAACAATATTTGATTTGTTAGTTTTACTTTTGGTCTTATAGCATGATTTGATGATTTGATGTTACAGGCCAATAACCCCATCATTTATTAAGCATAGGGGACTATTCGCAGAAAAAAGAAGGAAATACTGGTAATACATGTAGGACTACATGCATACTTTTCTTCTACAAAGTTTCACAAAAAATGTCAAATATTGCCATAAAGAACAATGTTTATGGTTTCAAGAGTGTGTGAACTCAGCTTTTGTGGGTCAAAAGAATGTTGTTAAAAAACCATTTAAAGTTTCCTTGAGTCATTTGGGTCCTTTGTGATGTGATTTTTGAATACATTCCACATTGGTATGCATTAAATTTTGCCAAATAACCTTGAGAGTGACCTATTAAAGTTGACCTTACATTTACTGTATTCATAACACAAACTTGCATTATTTCATTGATCAAGGATAATCGTTTATCACTGTCCAAATAGGCTTCCTTCGTTATATGAATTTTAAACTTTTATTTATTTTTTGTTGTTGTAAAGTTGGAATAACATCCAATGTAATGAGATACCATTGTGAAGATGCACATTCCTTGCATTAAAATATAGTTTGTTTTCCTTTAATAAACCAATGATACAATATCTTATTTTCAGAAAAAAGGTATTTTACCATGGAACAGTCACTCAAGTCGTTACGACGCTATCATCCGCTTATCAGCAAGACAAATCAATGTTTTACGGAAAGACGAGGTATGTACTCAAAAGACAGGAGTGTCACTGCAATTTTACTCATACATGTAGTCTCTACATGTGCATGCATCTTTTCTAAAAGCGGCATAATGTAGTTTCCTTCTTTCTTTCATTGATTTGATTGTGAGGATTACATGTACAATGTACAATGTACTACAAGCAGTGTTCTTGAATTTAATTGATTATTAAGCTTTATAAAGCCGAAATGATCTTGAAATTCTAGTCTTGTACATGTACATGTATAATGCCTTCTCGAGGTGGATCCTACATTTACAAAAAACAAGGGAATTTTAGCTTAAATTTCCCTCTAAAAGTTGGGAGTCAAAAGTGTCAAATTGACGAGTGTTCGGTGTTAAATACATTTTATATAATCATAGTGCAATTATTGTATGCTGTTCTTTTAATAATAGAAAACACACCTCTGCCCTAATAAATGTTTTTTACATAAGTGCATTCTGATTGTGATGTAGGCATTACCAGCAATGTTGGTGTCTCAGTTCTTTTGCTGACCAATGTAAAAAGGCGGTGCATCAATTTAAACTCTTATTAAGAATTGATGCACATGTTTATATATATTCATGAGAAGTACATGTATGTATCTTTTCCTCCCTGCAGACGTCTGTTATACGTGCCTTTATACACAACATTGTCTCAGTCAGTTATGTACGAGATGATGCCCAACATTTAGTCATCATGAAAACAGGTAAACTCCATCATTTTTAAAATGTTTATTTACATGTATTTATTCACAGTTTTGTATTTTACTTTACAGGGTAGCATCGCAAAGTTGACAAAATTGGTTTCTACAATGGCCCTTGCAGTGGTGTCGCCATTGCTCTAGCAAAAAAAAAAAAAAAAAAAA
>CALNVZ010003429.1:28883429-28918854 GCA_940671915.1 Paracentrotus lividus | reverse complement strand
AAAAAGACTCAAGAAGAAGAAGATAAAAATGTATGTTTTTAAAAATAAAATGATGGTTGAGATGGGACCTTGTAGGGGATCCACTAACATTTAAAATCAATCCCAACTGTGGACCTAGAACTATAACATGGCTATTGATCCTAAAACCAATTTTATCCCAGTTAGGATTGATTTTAGCTCTATTAAAGTGAATCACCCCCAGGGGCATGTTTTACCAAGTTGCTCTTGAAGTTATGAATGACTTTACGAACGACTGGAGTACGCTATTGGGTTCTTGCTTATCACATTCTCAGTCCTTTATAAAGCACAAGAACTGATCACCAGTTGTTTATAAGGTTGTTTGTAACTTACAAATAACTTGGTTAAACACCACCCTGCTTTAGTACACAAAACAAACATGCATTTTGATTTACATTATTTACATGTACATTAGACTTTTTCAGCCACTGGCGTACACACTTCACTCCCTCATCATTTCAAGAAACGGCTAGACATCTTCAAAAATGAGGAATCAACCACCACACATGTAGGTCATGCAATACCAATGCATCATGTTGCTAAAGGAATGTATAAACTTTTGTTTTGTTTGGTTGAATTCCTTTTTAGGTTATGGCTGACATACTTTAGACGTTAATATATACAATCCCTGCGGTACCAAACCATGTACAATATCTATTTAAACTCTATATTTTGTTTTTCTCCCATTTTTCACTTTATTCTACAGGAGAAATCTGAAGAGATCTGTGCCATAGTCCAGCAGATCTTTGAAGTAGTTTACACTGAAATGACCATGAAGCAATTTGACCTCTCACTCATGCAAGCGGTCAAGGATTATTCAATAGGTCGATGTAAGTATCTTGGCCATCGGTTTCATTCCTCAAGCTTGGATCATACATGTATATCACTTCAGGGCCCCTACGTTAAAAAAAAAAATGTTATGCCCATGTTTGTACAAACCGCAGTGTACGAAAATGATCAAAAAATTTGACTTTCAACTCATGCAAGCGGTCAAGGATTATTCAATAGGTCAATGTAAGTATCTTGGTCATCAGTTTTATTCCCAAAACGTGGCTCACTATACATTAATACTCTGTGGCCTGTACAGCTTGTAAAAGACCAGCTTTTTGCCCAAATTCGTTCACACCACTCTGTAGAAAACAGGCAAAATGGGCATCAGAGTGATACATGTACATGTATGTGATCTGGGTTCTCGACATCATATATCATATTTGTTCAGATGGCAGATATTTTATTGAAGAGAAAACCCCATCTTCTTCATGCTTTTCTTCCATTTTGACCCTCTCTCCCAGTGAATCTCTTTACATGTACATTTGTACCTCTTCATTCTTTTGCAAAAACAATAAGATTTAAAAAAAAGCAAGTAAGTCAGAGATACATTTCTAAGACACATCACTGCCAGAAACATGTCGCCTGACCCTTTATCAACATAAATCTGTCTACAGTTGTACTTCTTTATCTCTGTATTATCTCTATAATATAAGATGATAGTATATAAACGTCAGAGATAGACAGATTATTGCCAAAAAAAAATGTCTGATATCCTCTTTTTCTCTTATAACTGAGAGTGCAGATTTACTATTTTGCTCTCATTTTATTTTCCCCTTGGGATAATTGAAGGCACTTTTTTTAGGTCAGCATCTGCTTTTGAGTGTAAGATGATACCATATTAAAGTCTGATTCACCTCATCATGCTGGCAATCAGGAATGAGATACAGGTTTTGTTTTCATGATGTTCTTCCGACTTCTGCATCCATCTTTTCTTCCTTTTGGGTCCAATTATTCAATCACATTTGAAAAATAATCTAATCTCAGACTTATCCTTGACTTTATCCTCATCCTGGTGTATTGGTTTCATTAGATGCGTGGCTCTGCTGTAACGTTTTCACAGGGAGTGAATTCTAATAATGATAGGTAACATTTGTATTTCATTTTAAACCATGGTCTCCTGATTTTGTAAGAGATTAGATTTTAAAATCAAGGGACTATATGACCGCTGTTCCAAGCTCGCTGTATCGAGGGACATAGTTTAATTTGTTCATTGTTTGGCTTGTTCGCACCACAACCTTTTGGATGATGGAATTGTAGGCATTGATGTCAGGTACATGTGTAGATAGGACTATTGCTTGTCTAGACATTGAGCTATATCAGCCATTCTTTACCCAGGAATTCAGGTTTGATCCTGTAGGAAGCGGATGCCACTGTAATTTGATCAGTCTATCCTGCACCTACAAGTGAAAAGATAATTGAAGAATACTTTACAGGGAGTGGAAAGTATACTTGTACCAACACACATTGCGTTCAGGCAAATCCTTGGGCAAGCCTGAATAGAAGACTATCATCAAAATTTGTAAATTATCTTAGACTTTCTTTATATGTTTTAGCTTTACAGTGTAAATCCAACACTTCAGCATTGTCTTGAAGAAAATAGTTTTTTTTTTAAACAAATATGAACGGGTCCATTAATTGTGTCATTCTTGGCAGATGAAGCCACATGTTACAAATCAGACAATGGGTCCATTTCGGATCTAAATCTTATCTCCTGAGGATGTCCCCACTACAGATGGGTGCGTTACGTCTGACGTCGACAACAAATTAGAGACAAATTTGACCTAGATTAATGACAGATAATGTTGGAGAGACAAACATGATTAGTATCGATGGATACAGCCAGCTTTATCTAGGATATAAAGATATGAAACTGAGGTGGATCTGCGCAATTTGTTGTTCGGATATTACCCATTATATTAATCTATGCTTTGACTGTAGGAATTGTAACTATCGGTCGACGATGGAAAGTGAACTTGATACGCTGCACTATCACAAATCATTTCCTTCAAGCAGGATGAATCATATACTGACCATCAGTAAAATATGTGTCTTTTATGTGTCTTGCGTAGTAGCTAGTACTTTGACCTATTAAATGCTAGATATTCTAGTTTCGGTAGAAAAGAAATTATGAAATATGTTCTGTTTAACAATGTTTTACCAACTCATTCGTATTAGGTACAAACAACTTTAAAAATGACTTGAAATAAATATGAAGAGCTAAAATGGGATCCTCAAATCATTTTTAAAAGTACTATCTAAGGTTGAATATCTAGATTATCTTTACTTTTATTTAAAAAGAAAAAACAAAAACAAAAACAAAATAATTTGAATGTCAAGGATTTGTTTTAGCAAAGATTTAATTTAGATTTTTGGAAACATAGTCACACCTAACGAAGAATTTTTTCGCATTTGATTTGACTCTATTTGAAATGAATGACTTAGTGATACACCATCTCGTATGAATATTCCTAAAAAGGTATTTTGATTTTAAAGTTTGATCCTTCTATATTCTGTCACCAAATTTCAGCTACATGTACATGTTTAGATATGTAAAGAGCTTTGACAGCTATTTTCATCAGTCGAAAGCCTAGACAAGTACATGTCAGTATTGTCCGGTCTGCTTTAAATCAACTACAGACTAATTGAAGATGATTGGTCAGTCAGTTAGGCAATTACCCATGATAGATAGACAGTTTAATGAGATTGGAAAGGAATTCACAACCGAAGACATGAGTGTGGGATAATAGCTTTTTAATAAGCCTTTATGATTTCCTTTGATTTCTACATGTTTATTACTTGTGAAATATTATAATTCATTTGTTAACATTGATTTTGTTTTTGGTTGGAAAAGAGATGTTTGATATGAAGTTATCCGAGCAGAAATGAACCAGTCTGGGACTCTCCCCACAGAGTTTATTTGACGGTACATGTATATCTAGCGGCCACCAATTATTTATTCATACCTCATGTCAGTATTGTTTGCAATTGCACATTATTTACAAGAAAGAAAAAGAAATGCACATCTGTTAGTTTGTGCGGTGCTATTGTGCAATCCTTTTGTCTGAAAATGAGCACACGATAGCACTGAACAAACTTCAACTTGTACACGTCATTCTTTGGTTATAAATAATGTGGGCCAATATGTTCATGACAAAGGTGCAAATATGGACCTGAATGAAGTTAATTTCCCAGATTTTTTTTGTTTGTTTTTGTAATAGAGGTTCAAAAATTATTTCAAAATAGTCTTCTTTACTTGTATGAAAGATTTTAGTCTGAACTCATTGGTTTGTATTCTAAACTTCAGCTAAACATTTTAAATTGGACAAAAGGATCCCATTGAAACTATTCTATTCTATTGTCTGATTAAGCCTGAACCAGAATTTATTTCTAGACCGTAGTTCAGGCCAATGAGTTCATGAAAAACAATGTAATTATGTCTGAATGAGCGTCAGATCTCTCAGAGCCTGAAACTCATTTGCTTTTAATAAAGGTCCCTGGGGAAGGAACAAAAGAGAGTATAATGGCTCATCTTTGCAAAAAAAAAAGGAAAAAAAAAAGCTCACTTGTTGTAAAACTCGGAAGGGTTTGGCAAGATGAATCTCTGAGGAAGTTGAAATTTTTCCTCGCTTGCCAGCTCTAATCAGTCCCTCTGCCCTGATGGAATGTTTGCATCGGAAACGTCGCGAGAAGGCAGAGTTTCCGACGTTGTGTCAGTCGGTAGGCGTGGTGCTTGCGCCCGGCAACCAGAAACGAGGCTAGTGGTCATTTCCTGCTTGATGGCAATACATAGTAATTGCATTTCCGGTCATTCCCAGGACACCCCCGATCTCTCTCTCTCTCTCTCTCTCTCTTTCTCTATATATCTTTCCCTGTCTGTCTGGCTGCCCCTCAATATCTATTTGTCTGCCTCTCTCCCTGTACAGTTTATGTTATTATTTCAAAGAAAAGTAGATAAATTACAATCTCTCTCTCTCTCTCTCTTACTTTCTGTCTCTCTCTATGTCTGTCTTTCTGTCTGTCTCGTTATTTATTTGGCTCTCAAGTGTTTGTTTTTTGTGTTTTTTTGTTGTTTTTTTTTTATTATCCTTCATTTGTTCATTAAATATTCAAATAATTATATACTTTTTTTCTTTCTTTTTTCATGTTGCAGCCACAGTCAGTCACCAAAGACCTCCCTTGCCTGGCCTGTATAACAGTCAACCAGAAACGTGAGTAAATGATGAAGGATTTCTCCCTTTTTGGAAGTGATTATTGAAGAAGAAAAAAATAGTCTCCTTTCTTAAAACTTCAACTTTCATTCTCCAATAGAGATTTGATTATTTGATTTTGATTTTTTTTTTTTTTTACACTACAAGTCTGTGACATAATTGGAAAGCTTAGAATCTTTAGATTTTGGACATTGTATTTGAATTCTGGGAACTTTTATCCAACGGATTGGTCCCTTTTTTATTTATTTTTATTTTTTAGAAGAGAGATCACATACATGCATATCTCTATTATTTTTATTTTTTTTTACAGTAACATATACATGTTAACCAAGATTATCTTAGTATTATAACCAATACTAGAGGCAAATGACCTTATTGTCACCATGCATGTAGTATATTATGCTATCAAATGTTTCAATGTATACATGGCTACAAACACTTATGGATATTGTTCCATTTTGTGTGTGTGTGTAGAAGCAATGAGGCTGTCCCATACTCAGGAGCGGGTCCGAGCTCGAATAGTGCGGAGATTATAAGTGTCACTGCCAAAGTCTTATTACAAGAGTACATCGAAGAGGTGAGTTGGGGATTTTTTTTGTCCCCGCCGAACGAGTTCGAGCAGGGGACTATGAAACGGGCTCCGTGTGTATGTATGTGTGTGTGTGTGTGTGTGTGTCCGTCCGTCCGTCCGTCCGTGCGACCGTATGTGATCAAAATCTTCAATTTGCTACTCCTTCGCCATTTTTCATCCGATTTCGATTCTGTTTGCTTTATGTGATAGCACTAGGTGAGGACTACAAAACTTGTTCACAGAATTTTGACTTTTGACCCCTTTGACCTTTGACCTTGACTTTGACCTATATTGTACATTGGCTACAAAATGCTCCTTCTTCGCCATTTTTTACCCGATTTCGATTCTGTTTGCCTTATGTGATAGCACTGATCGTGATATAATGGGAATTTTACATTATCGGCGGGGACATATATTACGCATCGCGTAATTTACTAATCCACTTGTTTTTTTTTCATTTATTACATGTTTTTCTCATTTATTACATGTTTTTCTCATTGTTTTATACTGTTAACCAAGCAATGAGTTTTTACATTTCCCCTGCAAGTTGACATGAGTAGAAAACAAATATATATAAATAACAACTTATTCCAAAACAAAACAAAAATGTAAAAAAAAAAAAAAAAAAAATTATGACAAGCCTTTACCTTCATTGCAGATCTTTAGGACATATGCAGGATTATTTTTTTTGTTGCAATATACATGTAGACTCCCTTCATACTTGATGAGTTCTAAGGTTGCATATGCACTCCATTATGTAATTCTTTTGAAAAAAATGAGTCCAAAAGAGACTGAGCTCACTTCTGTTACTCTACCAGCTCTCTTGTATTTGTTAAACATTTTCTGCAGTTTTTTTTATAGTTTTTTTTTTATTTTATTGAGATACATTTTTTACTCTTTGTCTTCCTCTTGCTGCACTGTCATGTTTCATATGTAACCATCTGACCTGTAAAATAAAATTTGGAATGAAAAATTGAAAAATAACTTATTTTTGTTCTTTTTTCCTTTTTTCCATTTTTTTTTTTTTTTTTACAGTTGAGAAGTAAACTAAGTGGGGAAGAACTACAGCAGTTTGCATCCATCTTGAAAGATTACCGTCAAATGGGATCGATAGAGGAGTTCTGTTCCAATTTACAGCGATTGTACGGCCCAGACAGAAAGACGTTATTTCCAGGTAAGTCAATATACATGTATTGATAAAGGCAGGAATTTGTTCTTTTTTCATTAAAATCTTTTTGGATATTGGGTTTATGCATTCGTTAAAACTTTTGGGTGACTTTGGCCTAAGTGGGGAAATTAACGAGAACATCTCATGATTTGGGGAATGTGTCCAACACTGCATCTAGTCTTTTATTGAAGCGCAGAATTAACTCGCAAAATTGACAAAAAATGAAACCACCGCAAAAATAACCAGCTCTTCTACAGTTCTCCAGACTCTAGGTATATCTTACCATCATAATTTATTGCACAATTACTTGAATTAACTGCGCATCCTCTCAAAATGGAGATGGGTTTTTCAGATCGTTTTGCAACCAGCACTATTCACTTGGCTTTGTCCCCACTTGGTTTGTTGGCATTTGTGGTTTTGTGATTTTTTTAAAATTTTTTAATGTACATGCAGAGACATGCTTACACCAGAAGGCCTAAATTGGGCACTCCAAATATTCGCCTTGGCCTCTAACTATTTTATTGTCTAATCTCACAAACAGAAGACAAATCCAACATGGAAAAGCATGCATTTACTATTATTTCTGACTTTAGGAACTAAATTAAAAAAGTTGTTGATGAAACTAGAATCTACTAAATTATCATTCTTGTGTGACCGTGTCTCCTTATGACATGATTTTATTCAAACCATGCATACATGTACATGTACATTTACATGTAAGATAAAGCTGTTGCATGCAGGTGTTTTTTGTGTGCACGTTGCCTACATGTATAGAAAACAAAAATTTTAAAATTCAAGAAGCTTGGTCAAGGGTAGCATTAAGTGTGGTCTGTATGTTGTGGTCATTATTATCAGGTTTGATGTTATTTTGCACAGACTAAAGGTGGTACATGTATAATGGTCAACTAAATATGTGACATGCTTACATAATATCAATGGATTTTTCCAATAAGCAATGCTTTGGTACTGTGACAGACGGGTCTGCATGTATATTTGATAACTAATTGTTGTATATAGAATTGCAATCAATTGCATTATTTTTAGCTCTTAACTATGATATTTATTGCAGCCTTCTTTAAAAATGCTTTTCTCTTGCAATCTTTAAAAACCTGGTACTATACTCTCTGTAATCAAAAAGTATTCAACTCTCCTGAAATGTCGAAATTCTACTACTTCTTTCAATTGTATTTTTTGGACAAGGTTTTTTTCTTTATTCAGGTGAAGTAATGTACAGTACATGCTTACTACCAGATAATGTAGGGACAAAGTTATGAATAGCTGTATCGTACATTTACATGCAGCATGGATAAGCTAATTCAGTTAAATGCATTATCAATTCAATGCATTGTATCTTCGTGGGTGGAAATGATTTATGAATTCTACTTTAATATAAACTCTTTAATCGTACTAACTGGTGTGTATTCTATTCATTCATCTCTTTATATTAAAAACTTTCAGTTGAAAGAATTTAACATACTGTATTTTGTGTCCTCTTCTTAGACTTATGTAGAGTGTATTTTAGTTTTCTCTATGAATACATTTACCATCATGAGGTCAATTATGGTCTTTTTGATGATATTGTGTACATGTAGACTTTGATTTTCAGTATTCATATTTCTCTAGCTACAACATACATTGTGTATATTATATTGTTGAATTTAATAAATAACATTTTGTAGTAGAAATAACATTCTGATTGTGTGAATAATCCTTTATTTTTTTTCCTCCAATAGGTATTTGTTTATTAACTACAATCATTTTTTCTCAAATTTCTCTCACATTTGGTATATCGATTATTAACCAACCTTGTTTTCTCCTTTCTCTTTTCCAGTTTAGTATAATAATATCAACCATATAGATGGACTTCTTCCTATATATATATATATATATATATATTTCTTTCATAGCTTTTCTTCTTCTTTTCTCAGCAATGTTCAGCTTGGGAATTGCGTTGACTAAACCCTTCATTTTTTCTTTCCAAATGGGAATATCGGGGCTGTGCTTTATTTAGCCAATATATTATAAACATACTTTGCTATGGAGGAAAAGGGAAAATGCTGCTTGAGTGTAACATTTTAGCTGGTGCAGGGATAGGTAAAGATATCAAATGACTACAAATAAACAAATGAACATTTTCACATAAAAGTTTTGATACAGTAGGCTACATGAAGTCATTCGTAATGTGTTGCCACTATACAATGTATATCACAGAATGTGCTTCATATGTTAAACATATTTGGAGCACATTTTATTTAAAGCCATGACCAAACCTAATCCATTGAGATCATAAAAGCTACTGTTTCATCAGCATTACATGTATATAGCAAACTGAATAGAATGAGCCAAACAAATACTCCCCCACAAAAAACCTCCTTCCCTGCCCCAAAACATGAAATGCATGCACTACAATAAAAATGAATATTTTCCTATCTTTTAATACATTGTTTGCATTTGATTCCTTCATTCTCTCTCTCACTTTTGCAATAATTGGCAACAACATGAATGGGAAATTGTTGTTCCCTCTATCACTTCCCCGTCTTACCCCCCACCCCCCCCCCCCCCCCCCCGCCCCCATGCGCAAAAAAACAAAAAAAAATGTCTTGGATTTGAAGTCTAGTATTTCTCTCTTTGTATTCCATCTTGCCATCATTCTCCAAAATAATATAGCACTATATATATTACATGTACACATATGCCCTTTTCAAATATTGAAACACTTTATACACGCACCTGTAACATCCATTTCTGTTTACATTTGTACCTATTTCATATACTCACATATCGTCTATGTTCTTGTTCTACACATGTATGTTATATATTAACATGCTTTATTTTCACCATCAGTATTATTCACCATCATCAATGGCATGTACTCCACACCATCTCACCTACACAAAACACCATACATTCATGAAAGTTGACCCCATTTGAAATTGGGCCCAGTGCTAGGGCTGAGAGACAATAATTACTTCCCTATTTTTTTATTTTTTATTTTTTTTTTTTTTTGTTGCTTGCTTGAGTATTTTGAAGGAAATGAAGTAAAAATAGTAAAATCCTTCCTTTGGTCATGTAAATATACAAATCTATTTTCAATTTATATATTTTATGCACAGGTTTTTATATTTTGAATTGTAAAGACATGTAGCGATGAAAGAATGGTTACAACACTGTCAATTTGAACAAGGAGAGTTAATTTTCTCCTTCACCACAAACATTTCTTCATTATCACTGTCACTGCACCATACACTCAATTATTCACTTGTTAAATGGATCCAGACAAAAAGTATCAACCAAAATTTCGGGGAAATAAGCGCAACTAATATGAAAATTGTGAATCTATTAACAATGCAATTATATTTATTTATAAGACCATGTCTTTGAGCAATGTCTATAGCTTCCTTTTTACCAGAAGAAAACTGAATAAAAATTGGTAGGCCTAATTGAAATGTTAAAAGGCAGATAGATTCCAAATTGTTATTCAAGTCTATCTCTTTAATAGGAAAATATCATTTGTAAAATTGTACTTTAAGATAAATTAAAAAAAAAAATAATAATGATATACCTAGAACAATAATATTTTATTTTTATTTAGACCATTCTCCAAACAAGCTTCCTTTTAAATATCTCCAAATATCTTGCCTGTCACCTCTGGAACATGCTACTGTCATTTCTAAGAAATGTATATAACCCTTCCTTTAATATTCCTCTAGTCTTTAACATAACTAGAACTTTAACATAGGCAATGTTTCAAACTTTGAATAGCGGGGGCCCTAATTTTTTTTAATATTTTGAATCGACCATTTGTACATGTACGAACAAACATTCCTGATGAAAATGTTCAGTGGAGACCAATTTCAAATGTCACACCACCATGAATAGAGGGCCCAATTCAAATCCATTTATTTTCATAACTAAATTTTTAATAATATTATTAAAGCACAGTCCTGACCATTCCCCCTTGCATGTATCTCCTCTTTCCTCCCACAGGAATGCGTATGTGCCTGATCAGCGACCACCACCGGGCTTTCTTCGACAGCTACATGATGGCCAACGACATCGAGGACCCCTACGGTAGTCGCAGTCGTGCCTCCTTCGGGAACATGAGCGACGATGCTGATTCCACCATCAGTGGAAACTCTGGCCCCTTCACCCGGTCCTTGCTATCAGCTATGGGCACCATTGAACCCATGTCCCCTGTCCTGTGAGGAATGAATATTCATTAGGTGGACATTATCTGTGATTAATGAATATTCATTAGTTTTACACCATCCGACATGAGTGGAGATACATTTACCCCAGTAGTTACAACTAGCACCAACTTGTGATGAATGGATGAGGATTTGTTTGGCTTGCTTCAACATGTGAAGAATGCATATTCATTAGCCAGCATTGTATTCATTAACTTAGCTTCAATCTGTGACAAATGAATATGCATTAGCTGCAATATGCCATGAATGAATACTAATCAGCCTGCAATGTATATATTCATATACCGTGATGTTAGTGGTGGATCAATATCATGTAGGAAAAGGGGCACGCCCCCTCCCCCCCCCCCTCCTTTAATCTGAAACGGGTCATTTGACTGTACCAAGTTCATGTTAAATCAAAACTTTTTTCCTTGCACCCCCCCCCCCCCCCCCGCATTCTTAAAATCCTGGATCCACCTCTGTACATGTATGTGTGTATGTGGATATTGATATTCATCTGCCTCAAATTGTCAGACTGAATCATTTGCATGCAACCATCATTATTCATAAATCAGCTATCTCTGATGCGCATCTTAATCGGATCCAGAGGTTCATTTGCATGTGACAGTGTCATCGTCATGAATATTCATGAATATGATTGCATTTCATTATTAGAATTTGCAGACTCGACCAACATCGTGATGTATTTTAAACAGTTCAGGAGCCACACGGGACATTGTCAATAATATCTGCTTCAAACTTTTATAACAAGATCTAGGACAAAGAGCGCCATCTAGTGTTCAATGCATGCTTATTTTGTTTGTCACTATGTTGTATGTTAGTAGTAAATTATAGGCTTTATCTTTACTTCAGTTTTAAATAATTTTGTTGTTTATTTTTTTGTATGTATTCATGTTTAAGACATGCATTCAAGGGACTATCTTCTCTTTTTTTGTTTTGGGTTCATATATGCTTCTTGGCACCCTGTATAGACCATCAGTACAATGATATGTGTTAGTGCACATGTTTCTGAGCTGCCCCTAGATTATGGGCAAGTGTCGAGGACGTGGAAGTTCTTCAACCAATATTAAACAGGGATGGATTGTTGCAGAGTTAATTAATCAAAGTGGCGTTATACTAGGGATGGAAATTAAGCCTTAAACCACATGGCACCTCCTCCAATGTCCAAATCTTAGGTAACATGGCAACCAGGATAATCTGGTGGCTGATATATAGAGGGCTTTGCAATTTTTCAAGTCATGAATGAATATGACATGTTTTGTGTAAGTAGTAAGAGAAAGAAGGTTTTCATCACAGAGACTAGTGATTTCGATCATAAGTCATTTTTTTTATAGATGAGCTGCTTACTTTTTAGCTCCAGTGATTAAATGCAATTATTTTGTTTGACAATTTATGTACTGAAATTTAGACTAAAATCCACTTTAGCTGTATAATTTTGTTCTGAAACATCACTATATGTTCACTTCATTCATTCACTTCTTATATGTGTAGCCATAGAAAAAAAAAATCTCTTTTTGTGAGATACATGTTGTAGATAGTTTGACTTGTTGGCTAATTGGTTTGACACCTGTGGGGTGTAACACAAAGACTTACAATTGATTTTTTTCTCGGTAGCCTCATTTGGAAATCAGGTACAATCATGGATTAGGATTTTGATATGGTTAAGAGTAGGGTTAGGGCTAGGGTTAGGATTAAGATCATCAACTTTGGAGCATCCTGTCCATGATGAGGCACACAAGAAAAAAAAAATCAGTCGTAACTTTTAATCAATCGTAAGTCTTTGTGTTACACCCCACAGGTCATGGTAGCACAATTATCAAGTGATAATAACTGGGATCTTGTTTACTTTTCTGTTTATTGTAGTATGTTTTAGGACGTCATTGATGCTGCCCAGTTAAACCTTTCATTGTATTTGTGTAGTATTTGTATATATTGTATGATGAAATACAGTACTGTGGATACTATAGTTTTAACATCTTTAAATTGATCCTTAATAATTTAGTGATTCAAATAATTAAGTTTTGAATTTAATTTTGATATTTGAAATATAATTTATTTCTTATTGCTGAATAAAATAAATATGGCTTTGAGCATAGATTTTTGAGACCATGCATGTACATGTATATCTGTGATGTTTATTTGGTATAATTTCAGCTATTTTATGAATAACTTCAACATTTACATACATGTATGTGTACACTTATTTTTACACAGAATTAAATTGCTTTAAAAATACCAAATACAAATCTTCTGGCATCATTTCATTTGTCTTTTCTTCTTAAACATTATGCATAAATTATGTTGTAATTTTCTTCAACGAGGTGTGAAAGAAGAATATAAAAATCGTGCCAATTTGAGGATAAAAATTGATAAATTTGAGATCTTTGGATATCTTGTACACATGTTTGACATTTTAGAGCAATGGCATGAAGAGGAAGCGTGATGAAATATCTGCAAGTAGAAATAATGGGGCAGGATATACATTGTAGATGGAGATTTGTTGAGCAGACAGATCAACAATGTCTATTTACTCAGTACGGACATGTAAATAACAGAGAGAAAAGGAGAGAGAGAGTATTATTAGTAGGGGAAGATATTCCTGTTGAACTTGAAAATTGATTTAAGTACCCCAAGCTGTGCAGTCCACTCTCATTATATTATGCTTGGCTGAATACGTAGGAACGAACCTCATTATATGCAGGCAAATAGACACATGTCCACATGTTTGAAATTTTGACTTGAGAAAAATATTTATCACTATGTTCTAACGAAATCTTGATTGCATAATGGGAGTGGACTGAATATAAAAATGTACATGTGTAGGTGTATAGATGAGGACCCAGAACAAAGCATTGTGGCAGTCATTACTCAATGACCTTCGAAACATTTAGTATGAGTTTCATTTGATTATTTGCTCAAGTACTACTCTTCATCATTGGCAACAGGTACATGATTATCTTCGTTCTTACTACCTTACTTAGCCTATCGCCCCTTCCCGGGACATAGGCATTCATCAAGTGTCTTCCAGACAGTGGCATCCTGGGCCATTGTCTCCAGATTTCTCCTAGTGTCGCCAATCTTTTTATCTGTCTCCATGTCCCTTTGTCGGTTCATTCTATAATTCTTTTTAATCTTTCGTCTTCTTCCCCTACAGATATGAGACCCTACATCCCAGAGAAGGACATGGACTACTTTGAGAGCTTTCTGGCAAGGAATAGTTTACAGGATCACTACAGCTTCTACAACGGAGGTCGAAGGTCGCGGAGAACTGGCAGCGATGCGTCTTCAACCTCAACGATAGGGGGTGTGGACAATGGTGTGTATAGTCATTCAATTCCTTCAGACATGGACGATCTTGATCGCGCGCTCATGGACGTTTGTGACCAAGTTGACAGATTAGACGCGAGCATTGACTCGTGATCCTAGGCAACAGGGTGCATATGTGCTTCTCTTTATTGTTAAGCACAGAAGAACTAAAGAATCAAGGATTCTGTGAAGATATACTTGCCATGGTTCAGTTGTGACCACTGTGTGAAAGCAACTCTGCGAAGGGATGAAGGTCCGAAAACCATCAGAATCACAATGGAAGAGAGTAGTGTCCCTTCTGAAAATGAGGATGTGGTCTCTTATTTTTAATGATGATCATTGTGTGAACACCACCTGTATACAACAGAGAGTCAAAACATCAGAATCGCTTTGCGAGGTCATTGAGGGGAAAGTGTGTTTCCTTGAGATTGAGGTTGGGCTATATGACCATTGTGTGAACACAACTTTTAAGCAACAGAGAGAGAGTGAAAACATCAGAATCACTTTTCTTGGTCATCAAGGGGAACTATCCTTGCTTGAGGTGGACCTGATATTGGGCTATATGACCATTGTGTGAACACAAGCTAAATGTAAGGGAAGGAGTCCAAACTTCAGAATCACTTTTCTTGGTCAATTAGGGGAAATGTGTTTCCTCAAGGTTGAAGATCTGAATTGCTGTTCTTCGCCATCAAGGGGGAAATCAGAGGTTAGACTATTGGACCATTTTGTGAACACAAGCTACAGGTAACTGAAGAGTCAAATCAGCCTCAGAATTTAATCCTTTTTCATGGAGGAGGCGTATGATGTCATTTGGTCTATTGAAGGAGTAGAGTATGGGATTTCATCCAGCAATCCTGTCTCAAATAACTAGAAATGCATCTCTTTAACCACCTGATTTTCATCGGACCCGAACAGATTTATTACAAGTCTTTCTATTGTGCCGAGGATAATAGGACCCTGTCAGAAATGCTTCAATGGCTTTTGTAGAAGTTACCATAGAGTACAATAGGATATCCATAATAGGAATCCTTCAGAAGGAATTGGCAATACAAATCTGTGTGACTGTTTGAACTCCATTTTTCTAAAAGGATTTTGATTCCTGCACTCTTGTCTTATCGTCGCACACGTCACGAACCGTCCTCTTTGAATATTTTATTTGATACAGATAGGACGGTTTGTGGTGCGTGCGACGTTATGAAATATGAAAATCTGGGCTCCGTAACACAAAGGTTTGCAATTATTTGCGAAAAGAGGAAGGTCCTTGCATGTTTTTTGTTTAAAGACTGACTAGTAACCCACAAGAATTGCTTTTTCAAATTTGAATTGATTGCACTCCTTTGTAGTACAGGGACAGGTTGCCATCTCATAGGATTATAAATGTGAGTATAAATGTGAGAAAGGTGTTTGCAGACCAACTCTAAAAGAGTTGTTGGTGTTTTATGTACTTTGTTAATTGTCAACAAAAGGATGATGATGATGATGATGGTTTTAAGATGTTTATTCTTATTTATGTACTGAGTTTGTTGAGAATATATCAGGCTTTGTGTCCAGAAACAATTCCAGAATTATGTGTCCTTTTTTTATTGGTTAGACGATGCATTTTTAGTTGTTTGGCAAGGGGAGTGGGAGTAGGTAGTCTCCTTTCAATATTTTTTTTGTCAATAATTTTATATGTAAGGTAATGTATTTTTCTCAAGGTCTTAATCTTTTTGTCTGTCTGTCTGTCTGTCTGTCTCTCTCTCTCTCTGTCTGTCTCTCGGTTGCCCTCCCCCTCTTTTCTCAGTCTGTTTATCTGCCAATTTCCCATTCTCTCTCTCCGACATTTCCACTGATAGGGTGGAAAGAATATGTTTGCTGTTTTTTTTTTTCTTCTAAAGTTAGATAGGCTGTGTGGTATATCAGGGTGATAACAACTACAATATCATTTTTAATGGGTCTTTTTTCATCAGGATATTACCATTCCAATGTGAGGGATATCAATTATTGCACTTGTGAGAATAGAAAGTGCCAAATGTTACAAATTGACATCAAAAGAAACTTGCATTTTAGTGTGGCCATTCTGTCACCCACGTTAAATCACAAGGGATCATTGGATTTGACACTGGACACATATAGGTACAGCGGGACATGCATTTGCAACAGCGTGCACGACCAAATATTATCAAGGAAGGCATAACATTGTGGGGGAATATATTTTTCATCATTATACCACATTTTAAACATATTATGTGAATTCTTTACATTTTCAGGTTTTATTCAAATAATTTGTATTTATTTAAAAGTGATCATATTAATCAATTGAGGATGTACATGATTTCTTTGTAGAACACTAGTATTTATGAATGGAAATCATTCGAAACAATATGAGAATGTTGTTTGATAAACTAATAAATTGCTTTATGTTAATAGCGTCAGTCTCTTCATAATGTATTGATGTACATAAATGCAATGAATCTTGTATATCTTGCATATAAATTTTGTATTTTCTTGTACAAAACCTCTTCTGTAATTTGTTTAATTTATGAATGTTTGTAGCCTTCACATCTTCGGGTATATGTGTTTGTGATATCCCCAAGGTTATATTTGTTTTGATTTCTTTTTCTATAGCATGGCTGTCCTAACGCGGCCTGCTATTTATTTATTTTTTTTCTGTTGGATATATGTGACTTTAAGAACCTCTCCTTATTAAAAAATAAAAGGTCATAATCTACTCTTCCAAGTGGAGTGTTCCCCGATATAACTACAAAAAATATTAATTTCAAATCTTATTTTAGTCTGGTATGCTGTAATCTCATCGCATTTCTGTAACATGAAATTTACGATTGATCTGACAATTGATTTCAATCGTAAGTCAATGGTAAACCATGTACTAAGAGTAACAATCTATCATAAAATTGATCGTATCTCTTTTATGTTACTGGGCACTAGGCTGGTATACAAAAATGAAATTGAACTGCATTTCTTGCAATATTATTTCTTCTCATGACCAAATATATAATTTGAATATTATTTAGAACCTAGAACTTGCTTAATACCCTAATACCAAATCCCAAACCTGAACACAATCTAAGGGGTATGGTGTGGTGATCAGCAAATGGGAAAAAAAAAAAAAAATATTAAAGAAAAAAAAAAATCATTTGTCTTGAAAGCGTCATGGCATTTAGAACAGCTGGAATATTGAAGAAAAACATTTTGGGAAACACATGTATCTGCTTGGTTTGCTATCCGATAATCCAATTTTGTTCCATGTGTGCAAATTCATGTTGGTGCTTTCTAGTGTAAACCTTTCATTCCAAAGTTATCGTTTTCTTTATTTTACTAGTGGAAATTCTAAAAAAAATGTTCTATCCCGTAAATTGTGCAAACAAGAAAATACTTAGATTTAGAATAATAACTAAATGGATCATTTTCTAAAATTAAGTTAATCAAAGTGCAAAATTATTAATGTACCTTTGAATCATATTAGTTGACGTATAAAATAATTGCCTCTTATTTATCAATGTGTAGCCAATATCAATGAAAATTGTTGTAATTATCTTACGTTTCGTTTGCTTTTTTATGTCTTTTTTTTTCTGATATATTTCTCTCTTTTTTTTTTTTACTGCAGCCTTTCCTCCTTCTATTTATTGTTTGTGTATATTGCAAGGTCTATCAAACATCCATTGACAAGACAGTGTATTTATATTTTGTATGTCTATAGAAAATGGGTTTGATAGTCTTCAAATATATTCTTATTGACATCGTGTATAAACTCATGCTCTGGTGTTGTCATTATTTTATTCATATGATGGAGCCATATTCCTTTTTTTTAAGGGGAATGAATCCCTCGGGGAAATTTGGCTTCAATCAATGGAGACAAACCATACAAACATATTGGTAAAAGTTTCAGAAAAAGCAGGCAATTAATAAGAGAGATATAAATTTTTACAATTTGAGATCACTTATGAAATGGAGATCTTCCAAACTACAATGTGACCATGATGTGTATTGAATGCAGGGAGAACTTTCCTATTTTCTACATTTTACTAAAATCATCTTTTTCCTTTAATAATTCTTAGGTACAGTATAGAGGAAAGAATCTTTTTATTGGATGGCATGTAAACATATGAAACAGATAACAAGTCATACACATAAGATAAGTTCCATTATTAGAATAAGGAAAAAAGGTGACATTTAGAGTAGTTTTTGCGCACACCATATGGGAAGCTCTCCCTGTATGACATCAGACATGGTTACCGCGTTGCCAATTGGAGATTTCCTACGTCATCAGAGATCTCAACTTTCAAATACTCATAACTTACTTATAATCTGATTTTTACCAAATCTTCCCTGATGTGCTGATTTGATTTTTCTGTATCCACAGTAAGCCAACTATCTCTAAAGGGACAATTCTCCTTTAAAGAAAGAGAGGGAAACATATTTTAAAAAAAATGCTAAGGTGAGGGAGATACTTGAGAATAGAGAGAGACGGGGAGGTTGGAGAAGAATGATGGAGTTCAAAAGGTTTTTATAATGGTTTACCGTTAAAGGAAGGAAAAGAGAACCCGAACGAAGTGGAGAGTGAATGAAGGAAAGAAAGGGAAAGATAAAGTTACAGGAGCCTAAAAACAAGAACATAAATTATGATGATGATGATGATATTGATGATGATGACGATGACGACGATGATACAACCTTTCGAGTACGGTATAGAGGAAGAGAAATAGAAATGTATAGAAAGTAACAAAAAGGAATACAAGTCATGTAAAAAGGAAGGGTGCGGTTGTATGTTTGGTTGAGGGAGAGAATATTGTTCCGTATGCATAACAGCAAGCAAGTAAATGTTTTTGTTTTGTTTTTTCACTAGAATTTTGCTCTTGCGTTTTCCTTTTATGATATTGTTACATTTAGCGTCATTGTTTTACTATTGTAATTGTTTATCTTATCATTTAGAAATATAATGAATGAGTTTTTAATTGAATTTGAAAGTAAATTTATATCATCCCAGCGAAGGCAGTTACTTTTTTACCGCCCATTATTAAGAAAAGAAAGAAAGAAAGATCAAAGAAAAGGGTATGCACACACAACACGAGACTGAAATGAAAGAACTGGAATGGAAGAGGAGAATATGCATCTGATAGAAATAAAAGGGATAATAGGAGAGAGAAAGGGAATGCAAGCGGAGAAACGACTAGGGGGGAAATTCTTCCAAAATATGTATAAATAGAGATAAAAATTGGTAAGAATATGCGGAGTGAAGGTTAGGCTAGAAGATAAAAAGAGTAAAATGGGCTGAACGGTATCACTCGATGACATCTCGCCCAAAATATTTGTTATAAAAGTAAGACCAAACCCTGAAATCGATATCGATCCAGCAATCCTCCACAACGAGCAAAAAGAGCTTTTTAGCGAATAATCGATGAAAGTATTACCCCTCCCGCCTATTGATAAAAGAAGCCTTGCTAAAGTTCCCGATCTTGTGCGAAAAGTCATCGATTAGTAAATTCTAAGGTGGGGCTGCGGCGGTCGATATTTCTTGCGTTACCAACCCACCCAACTTTCCGCCATTTTTTGTTATTGATTATTTTGTTCTTTTACTTCAACTGTTTCTTGTTGCGTCATGAGATGCCCACAAGAAAGGCCTACCACTTATCGCTCTAGTTTTAAGGTTCAGAATAACTTCTTTTTCTCGCTTTGAATCTTGTCAACGACAAAATGTGGAGCGTAAACGAACATGCGTAATCTGAATGAATTGGGGATAATAAAGAAGGTGAAGTTTTCGAGATTTATTTGTTGAGGTTAAGCCATTAAAAAGTTTTGTATGATTTTTTTTCGCTCTCCCACAGTACTGCGTACCGCGAGAGAGATCAGAGAGAAAGGGGGGGGGTGGGGGGGGGAACACTTTCCTAAAAAACCTTATTGCCTGTAAATGAACATATCATGGTATAAAATATTATCTTACTAGCAGGAGTGCTCCTCATAACAAAGTGCAAGTGAGGTAATGTCATGTAAAAGTATATAAATATAGGCGGGCCGGTAAAAATTGAAAACATGAGAGAAAACACAGTACACACAAACATCTTTTATGATCCTCTTGACAAGAACATCCTGGTACTAATACATAATATCAATCTAGGGTTAACAGTTTATGTTTCATGCATTTTCTGCAATCATATATATTCACGGGTCTATATTGAATTCATCATGTACATAATATTATTCATTATGCTGTCAATTAAATAACTTCCAAAATCATACAACTGTGATAATTTTGAAAGCCTTCATGAAGGATTTTCGTTTTTTTTTCTAAATGAAGACGACTTAAAAGGTAGGACGATTAGAATTAAAAAAAAACACAACCTTTCTAATTTTCTTCAAAATAATGAACGATTGCAGCTTGGAAAGTTTTCAATAAAAAATACAGGAAAATAAAGATGGCCTTACGGTATTAGGTTGCTGTCCTTGAAGGTTTATTGTTATTGAAACATTTACGTCTGTGTATTATCATTGCGTCTACAGATAGAAATTTCGACCACGCATCAACAATGTTTTCGTCGAAGTTGACATCAACTCATGCTTTCATCGTGGTCACCATCCTCATCATCACCAGGATCATTGTCACGCATGCGCAGATCGGTTCCGTTGTGCCGAGCTGCGATGGAGGGGCGGAGGCACTCGGCATGGGGAGTTACTTCATAGAAGACAGTCAACTGGATGCATATCATTCATATACCGTGGGTCCAGTGGAGAATGGGAGGATCGTATCGGGTCAGTAAATATTCTTAACAATGCAAGAGAATGGAAACACATTTAATTTCTAAATTATATATTTCTTCATTTATTTATTATAATTGTTATTATGCACGTGTAATAAAAAGTCATTTGGGATTCCTTCGTCGTGGATGCATTAAAATTATTATTCATCTTGGAAAGAGCGGAATTAGTGGAAATAATGAAAACTAGGTGTAATGTCAAACAAACAGCTAAAAAAAAAAAAAAAAAAATCCAAAAAATATAAAGAAAGAAAAAATCGTGGACACGCCTTACGTGAGTGGAATTTTCATGCATGCATAATGATCTACATTACATTTTTTTTCTGATAGTTTAATTATGTTTTAAAGATTATGCACTTAATAAAGGATAGCAGTAGCATCTGAAACCTTGTGCCTTTATAAGTGCAAACATCGCCAGACAATTGATTATTTTCAGATGTTCTTTATTATTATTATTATTATTATTCATAAGTGTGCGCATATTTTTTTATTATCATTTATTTATTTATTTTTCAATAAGAATATTCCAGACTTTGCTACCTCTCTTGTAAAATGTACGTTTGATTAAAAAACTTCATTTTGAGGTAGACTCGGGTCAATTGAGACAACTGAATTTCTTTAATGATTTACAATTTTTATTTTACAGATACATCAATATATTGGTCGGGGAAGACGAGTAGTAGTAGTAAATGGTATGAAGTGGATCTACTTGCCCATACCGTTATAACAGGGGTAAGAAATTTTTTACAAAGTTTTTTTTTTCTTCTTCTTCTTCTCCGGTGTCCTATTGTGTATATAGGCCTAACATTAATCGAAAGCAATGCAAAAAAATAATTGTCACTATCACACGCACAGTTTTATATCTGAAATAAAATAATGGGACGCACGATATTTTTACGATATAGCCTAAACTTCCCAAATAAAAAAAAAAATGTAGTAGGTCCTGTTATTCTCTTCAAAACTTTAATTTGTTACCTGTCATATTTAAATTAATAAATATCCACTTTCCAATTTCATTTTCCCGTGTAGTTTCTACTTCATGACCTTATAAAAAATACTATGCAATTATTTCTTTTAATTTATTATTGTTTTGTTGTTGTTGTTGTTGTTGCTCAGCTATCAATAGAAGGGCGTATGGATGACGGCGAAACTGAAAAACGTATCCTGACTTATTCCATTCAGTACAGCAGTGATGGTGTTACATTCATAGACTATGAAGACGGTGGCGGAACTGTAGTAAGTTGATTTGATACCCCTCCCCCTACACACACACACACACACACATACGCATATTCACTACCTTATGGAGCATTTCTCTATGGAGACATCCTACGAGTTCAGCACTATCCTTATGAATCATCCTTATGGAGTCAAATGTGTGTAAATGACTCCATCACCATAATCGCCATAATCGCCACAATCATCAACACAACTAGTCAACATCATCACCATTAACACTATCATCATTGTCATCATACAACCACCAACTTCATCATCATGGCATCATCTTCATCACTATTAGCATCATTACCATGATCATCATTGTCCAAAGGGCTAAGGCCCTCAGCGGTAACTGTCAGGTTAGTTTTTCACACTCACACAGATATGGGTCACACCATAGAAATCCCAAGAGATCTCTCTTGGGATTTCTATGGGTCACACACCTCATTTTAACGTTGGGCACGCACTATGGAGACAACCCCCATAAGTCGTCAGCGCTACAGTAGAGGCGACAATCAATTCTACGGTGTTTTTCCTTTAGAAACAAGTTTCGATGTCTCCATAAGGAAATCAGTCTCCATAGAGTCGGTACTGAACTCATATTTGTCTCCACAAGGTAGTGAATATAAAAACACACACACACACACACACACACACACACACAACACACAACACCACCACCACCACCACCACCACCACCACACACCACCCGTGGCGTATCTATAGGTGGGGCAAGGGGGCACGTGCCCGGGCGCGTATTTTTTTTTTTTACACCACTGTTCTGCCATTTATTCAAAATAAGCCAACGAAACTGCTCGCGAGCGAGTCTAGTCGACGCCACGCAGCGAATCTTGAAATCTGAGTGGCTTTGCGCTAGTCTGCAAACACAAAACTATATTTTGATAGCCGAACTCATTACCTGCCCAAAGCCTCGGATTATGCAATGTCAAGTCTCTGAGGATGTTAGATCAGTAAAAATATGAGGTAGAAAAAGCACAGAATACACGAGTACCTATAGTACAGTGCAGTCTCCCTTCCATAAATACTAATGTGCATAAATACTAAGTGAGGGTTTGACTAGCAGTCTAATTAGAAAAACTGGACTTTAATCTCCTGTCGCATCGATCGGTCTTTGTCAGCAACACTCTCTCTCTAGCTCTCTCTCTATCTCTCTTTCTCTCTTCGCCTTCTCTATCTTATCTTCTCATTACCTTGTATTTCTTCACTATCATTGCACCCCACCCCTTTCTCTCTCTCCACTCGATTATAATAGTTATTCATGTTGTTGACGTGTGTATTTCTTCGATTAACCTGTTCATCATTTTGTTAAATCATATTTCAATTGTATTTCTTTCTCTTTGGAAGTATGATACTCAAAAGTTTTGATGATGTGAAGTCGGGCATGCGAGCAGCTCGATCTCCCCTGTGATGTGTATGCAAATTCGATAAAAAAAAAAAAAATATATTATTTTTTTTTTTTTTTTTTTTTTATGGTTTCTTTAAATGAATGGGTTCAATTTGATTGAGGCATGTATGAACATACTTATGTTTGTGATTATATCGACCGCACAGATGAAATGATAAATAATTATTCTTCTGAAAAAGGACACTTTATTAATTTACATTACATAACACATAGATCTAGGAGAGCACCTCGCAAGTTAAGTCACAGAATCAAAATTTTAAATATTCATAACTTCGTTATTCTTTTTGCCGATTTTCTTCAAGCCTTCACTGATGTTTTTCGTTGATTCTTTCCGCATTTCTGAAACCAATTTAAACCCAGTGTGAATTACTTTCATATTATACACCTAAAGCAGTGAGTGCAATGATGTTGCGTGTAGGCATATAGGCCTATCCCTTTTTCATATACTTTTATTTAGACAAATGAGCATAGTACTCCAATTCTCCAATAGGGGGGATTTTTATTATTATTTTTTTTAAATCTGCATTTTCCTCGATCAGCTGCTTGACTGAGCTAAGCGTGTGGGGGAGGTAGGCCTAAATACAGTAAATTTTAAGAACTGTTAATTTTTTTTTTCACGATCAAGCTAATGTATTCAATTAAAAATGCGAGCGTATTTTCAAGTCGACTCGCATGATTTTGAATCAAGTGTAATATACACTGTCCGTCATAAAGGTGGAATATTTTTTTGCCGCTATAGCGACATGATTTTGCTCTGACTTTAATTTCTTGAATATGTTTGTCCCTGCTTTTACTTTTTGGGACCCTGGCTATATCTTGGACATTCTCCCACCCTTCAAGTGGACCTTTTTCCCGTCCGATTAAGCCCCCCTCAGTCCTACCCCCAGGAAATGCGACTGAGGTGTATTGTTTTATATTGTTCTTTGAGGGCGCTGCTGGCTCGAAAATAAGTACAAATATGCCAGTTTAAACAATGCCCCATCTTTGGTATAAGCTCCGTAACAAATCGGAAAGGTTTGATAAAGTTTGATACGGTTTTGACAAAGTAATGACGATTTTAACTCGTTTGTTGCAATCATGATTCTAACAGAGGCCAATTTCTTAAATTATGCGTACTTTCCATGCCATTCAAATATGGCAACTTCAAAGTCCCGTAGCAAAAAATCAAGCACATGAACCTATATTATTTTTTTACATTTTTGGCATACATAGATACCGAAGTAACTCCGTGCAAAATTTGGTGAAAATGACATGGACTTCGTTTCAACTGTGCAACGTTTGAAACCGTGCGAAGTCCATGTCATTTTCACCAAATTTTGCACAGAGTTACTTTGGTAAAAAAAGCGCTCGCATGTGGCAAAAATGGTGCGTAAAATGGCAAAAACCATAATAGAGGCTTGGAATCTATAAGAAAATAAAAAAGTATAGTTTAAGGTGCACTTTTTTTTTAAAACCATGACAGTCTAATCAAATTTTGCAAAGTTGTAGAGGGATTCATCATAAATATGTAGAAATTAAAAAAAAAGGAAAAAAAAAAAGGGGGGGGGGTCCATGTGCTCGTTTTTTAACTATCAGCGCCCGAATACTCGCAAATCGGCTTGAAAAGTCACAAAAACGCGCTGAAAACGTCCAAAAAGCGTGATTTTCCACTCTAAATTACACTTGATTCAAAATTATGCTCCCAAACATTCAAAATCCATATCATTGTCATGAAAATTTGCAAAGTTGTAGAGGAATACATAATCAATGGGTAGAAACATTCGAAAAAGGTGTTCCATGTGCTCGTTTTAAGCCATCGTAGCCCGAATAGTTGCGAATTGGCTTGAAAACCACAAAAACGCGCTGAAAACGTCAAACAAGTCTGTGAATCCAACCTATATTATACACTTGATTCAAAATCATGCTCTCAAACATTCAAAATCCATGTCAATTTCATTTTGCCAAGTTGTAGAGGAATAAAAACTAAAAGAGTAGGAACATTAAAAAATGGGGGTCCATGTGCTTGTTTTCAAAATATCGGCGCTGTAATAGTGGCGAGATGACTTGAAAACCACCGAAACGTGGCAAAAATACTCAAAAATGTGAAAACTATATCTAATTTTCGACTTATTCAAAATCCTGCTCCCACTACCTTTACAATTAATTTCATATCCATCGCAATCTCTAGAATAACACAAACATGCACCAACATAAATGCTTTACATATCTCTGCAGGTAGGTAAATAATGAACAAAAAGAAGGAATAAATAACATATTTATAAAGTTCATTTCTTGTTACTTCCCTCTAATAATAACCCTCCATATAAATCACACTTGGAATACAGCAATTTATCAATACGTGTGATGTGATGTGTATCTTGTTTTTTATTTTCTCTGTGTGCATGGTGTGTGTAGCTCATATGGTGTAGCTAGAACCTATAACTACGTACATGTATGCAGAGGAGCTCTCGCGCGAAATAATTTGAAGTAGATTAGACTCGCTCGCGAGCAGTTTCGTTGGGATATTTTGAATAAATGGCAGAACAGTGGTGTAAAAAAAAATACGCGCCCCGCGTGGAGCTCTAGGGGGGCGCAAAAAAGGAAAAAATAAGAAAAAAAGGAAAGAAAAAGTAGAAGAAGAAGAAGTAGAAAAAAAGAAAAGAAAAGAAGAAGAAGGAGATCGGTGATCCACAATGGAAATTGGGGCCACGTTTCCTCCCATTACTAATTTTTGCGCCCCCTACATAGCACCCCTAAGTTTAACTTTTTGGCGCCCCAAAGTTTCTAGTCAATATTTCGGTGTAGCACCAATATATAGGCCTATATTAAAGATCAAATTGGCGCCCTTAACTTCAATTTAGCGTCCCTCTTATCTATAAAGGTTAACATCAATTGTGTGCCCTCCTCATCCTACTTTTAGGACCAATTTTACACCCCCTGAGTTTCGATTTAATTTGGAGCCCCTTAAAATATTTTAAGATCAATATGACGCCTCAAATTTTAAGATCAATTTGCCCCCGCCCCCCCCCCCTCCGCTTCAGATAAACATCAAGGTCCCTCTAAGTAAAATGATATTTTTTTTTTTACTGTCCATACTTTTTCTCGCTTCCTTTCCCCCCTTCATTGTCAACTGTCTTTGTTTCCATATTTTATGACCATTCGGTATTAAGACCTGTTCCTTGCAAGGTGTATTTAAGTTAGAGCTCTAGATTTTTTCGCTCGCGCTTCGCGCTCGCATTGTATTATATGTTTAAAATCATTTGAGAAGGACCAAGAAACATGGTTTGAAATTATTATTTTCCTCCTAAAAATAATGTGATGCATACAACTCCCAAAACATTTCGTGCAATGCTATAGGCCTTTTGACACACCGAAGGTAGCGTTTTTTTTTTTTTTTTTTTTTTTTTTTTTTTTTTTTTTTTTTTTTTTTTTTTTTTTTTTTTTTTTTTTTTTTATTTATTTATTTTTTTATTGTACCTTCGGTGATAACGAAATCTGTACCCATGATTCTTAAATGCAATATTCGAGTAATGCAAGAACTTAAAATTTTCCACTCGCGCTTTGCGCTCGCATAAAATGTAAATATTTTCAGAGGAAATAAAAATTGATAAAGGACAAAATAATCCCCAAGTCTGGGGACATGTATATATGCCACTGGTACAATAAACCTAAAGCAAATCGCTAAGCAGAACTGGAGTAGACCGGGGGGGGGGGCCGCAAGTCAACATTTGCCCCGGGTGCACTTGACCCTAGATACGCCACTGCCACCACCACCACCACCACCAAGACACCCATCTTATTAAGTGCTTTATCTCTTCGACGGAAAATTATCGAGCAAAATGTGACTCATCATTATCAAAATCAGACACAAGTCGCCAGAAAAAGAGTAAAAACTTAAAACAAAACAATCAATTTTAAAGGCTTTCCCCTAATCATTTCTACTCAGTTCTCTTCTTCTTTTTTTTAGAGCATACAAGAAGCATTGAAAATTCAAAAGAAAAAAAAAAATACAAATTCCCGACAAATGAGACAATTTTTATCATTTTGCCGATTTCGTGGACATTGTGCTGAATTTTCTCGGCGACTTGTGTCTGATTTCGATATGATGCATCACAAATAACTTAGCAGAAAACGACATTAGGCCTATGTGTAAAACTTAGATATAGTAGGACAGTCATGATTGTATTGCATGATCAAGCGCACGTCAAAGACAGCATGATTACTTCTTCTTCTTTTTCTTCCAATATGGTACAGTCCACCGCTGGTGTATTATCGTACCCTTTCAAGAGTAGGACTATGATATAGCATATAGGCCAGACATATACTAAAAACTTAATCTTTCCGAATAAGTATATTTTTATTGCCGATCTAACTATATTTCTTTTCATAAAAAAATGAGCTAAGGAAATGGGATTCCATCGGGATACGAACCCAAGACCTCCTGGTTATTAGACAGGCGCTCTATTGACTGACGTACGGGTATGGCAACCCCAGGCTTTATGTCCATGTTTGTCCTATACAGTCATGTAGAACCCTTTAACTTTCAATGCTGATTGATCAGGAGGGCATTTCATCAAAGGTCTTGTCTGATATTTTATCCGAAAAATTTGCTCTCAGCCAATCAGATGCAAACATTTCAGTAACTTTAACAGTTTGTTGGATAAAACGTCCGTCAAGTCCTTTGGTGAAATGCCCCCAGAAGCTATTACAAAACCCGAAAGAAAATGATATATATTTTTCAAGGAATCACGGTAAAGTGATCCAATCACATTTTCTTTGCTCATTTTTATTTCTGGTCAATTTCACTCTTTGTTCTAAATAAGAATTATTCTTAATACGTACAGATATTTGACGGTGTTACAGTGGAAGGGACCACGGTCGATGAAACCTTTGATAAAGCGATCGTAGCGCGTACAATTCGGATCATACCCGTCACCTACGAAAATAAACCAACTATGCGACTCGAATTATACGGATGTTACCAAGGTAAGTTATTGTCGAAAAAAGACAGGAAAAGGGGGAAAGTTGTTTAGCATAATTATGGTCTTTACTTTAGGGTACGCTATATTATTTTTTTGAATGGTAGTGTTTGTGGATAACCATCATTTAAAAAAAAAGAAGAAGAAGAAGAAAAAAAAAGGGTTCTCTAATTTCTTATTGGCAAGATGTGATTGTGAAATGCTGTCAAAATGTCTAAATGTTCCGTGTGACACAAGATGGAATCGTCCTATAGTTTTAAAAAAGTTCCTTTCGCCTATGTCATTTGTGTTTAATACTAGAATATAATATATTATATCTTATTTTTTTTTTGTGTGTTAACACTGTCAGTGACTTGCTTGTGTTGAAATCCCTTGATGGATCAGTTTTACAAGATACTTTGTCTTTGACGAGGAGCTGCAATAGTTAACAGATAGATAAATAAATAAATAAATAAATACATAAATAAATAAATAAATAAATAAATAAATAAATAAATAAATAAATAAATAAATAAATAAATAAATAAATAAATAAATAAATAAATAAATAAATAAATAAATAAATAAATGAATAAATAAATAAATGAATAAATAAATAAACAAAGATATGAACCCCTCAAATTTGTTACGATTTTATATTTTCTGGTTAAAACATAAATATTACTATTATAATCATACAAGTGTTCATACTCTTTCCCCTATTTTTTAATAATTATTATTGTCAATATTATTATTGTGTTTATACTCACAGAAAGATCCTGTTTACAATGGGCATACCTAGATGCCGACTACCAGTCGTTAGTTGGTTACTTCTGGTCGAGCGGCTCCCGGGCTCTCCAGTATTACGCCAACAAATACAACCCCATATCAGTCTGCTACTACGACGATGTTAATGATAGTAGGTTGAATGGCTTATTTGGTATGGTGTGTAATTGGCAACTGAGGGACAAGTGCGCCCCACCCTTCTCCCTATTGAACGACTAGAAGATTATCCTCTGACCCCACCCCCTCCACCCCACCCCCGACAAAGAGTAATCTTAATAATAAGATAATAATAATTCATTAAAAGAAAAAAATAAATTAAAAAAATGAATAATAGGCCAACACTTGAAGTTAAAGGGACCAGTACCCAAGGAAATAATCGTTTTTATATGAAAGCCGAGCCCAATAAGAGGAGCAATTAAAAAATTTATTTCTGAGCTCAAAATAATGTATGTCATGGGAAAATATATTTCATGCAACATATGTTGAGCTCAGAAGGAGGTAAGATATATTTTGAAAGAAAATGGGGAACATCTGAAAATTTGTGCACAAAACAAATGGAGAGTTGTCCATAAAATCGGTCATTTTGAAGCATAATGTGTGTTGTCAATTTGAGGATTCCCATAGAAGGTACAACGACATTTTTCAAACTTCCATAACGCTTTTATTTTATAACCGATTTTGATGATTTTTTTTTTTATTGCCCTTCTGATTATGCTCTTTCCTATGAGAGTGATTATTTCCTTGGGTATTGGTTTCCTTTGAATCCACATATCAATTTTGAAAAGCTTAGCAACGTTGCGAGTCTAAAATGAGGGTTTTATCTTCGTTTGAAAAAAAAAATGTTCAATAACTTAAAATGCAAATATAAGATAAAATAAATTGGAGATTCGGAGGAATGACGATTTTGCAATGTGTACTGTAAGCAGCCGATTACATGAATTATGTAAATATTTGATGATTTCTCATTTTCCACATTCAGATTTCTGGGACTGTACAAGCCCTTTAGGAGTGGGTAATGGGTATATCGATGATTCTCAAATGACAGCATCGTCATACACAGGGAGTTATTACCCCTGGAACGCAAGATACGATATGTCGGGAGGTAAGGAATCATTTCGTAAAACTGATTACTATTATTTTTATTTTTTGTTTTCATTTTTTACCCTGTCATGATTTGTAATTTGACAAAAGTATTATTTCTTTCGTCCCGTCCTTTGTCAGGATGTCGGAATTTTGGTCTATTATACACTCTAAAAACCGGAGTGCTGTTTTAGCTCTTCAGAGGCTGAAATCATCACTTTTTAAGAGCTTGTATAGTGACTGCACTCAAGGTGCTGTTTAACTGCACTCAAAGTGCGGTTTTAGCACGTTCACGTGAGCTGAACTTTCAGCAAAAATGGGTAAACACAGCGTGACTTCGTTGGGATTCGAACCTGGGTCCCCTGCATGAAAAGCGCTGACGAGTATGTTAGACCAATTCACATCTCACGATTGCTTAGCAGATCATATCATTTCATAATGAACTTTCTTCAAAGTTGCCAGAATGCTTTCATTATTCAATTAAGTTGGAGAGATCTCCGTTAGTAACGTCAGCGGTACTCTTCAATGTGTAGGTGAACCCGGTTCGAATCCCATATCGACATTGAACATTTTTGTTGTTGGTATATTAGCACTTGGGTAAGTGCTAAAACAGCACTTCAGGTGCTGATTTAGCTCTTCAAGTGCAGTCACTATACGAGCACCCAGAAATTAGCATATACTTAAAAATATTGAAATATAATTCAATATTATTACAAATAACTCACCCGCTTCTTGCGTCGGGAAGCAGTAGACTACACGACGAAAAGATAAATAAGAAAAAATAAAAATAAACAAATAACAAAAACAAAAAACAAAACAAGGAAAAAATAACCGTATTAAAAGACTTTGCGTTTTTGGAATCAGGACAAAAAAAATAATTACAAGCAAAACACACAAAACGAGAATAAAAATGACAAAAGCCACGAATCGATAATTGAATCATTTGTTTGTAAGCCTATTGTGTGGAACCAAATAAATTACACATAGCCTACCTTTTATCATTTTTATATCTAAAAAAAATATAGTCATACAATGGTGGGTCAAAGGGGGGGGGGGGGCGGGCGCAGGGGGCTTGTGTGCTTACCCCTTCGATTTGTTGTTTTTCTTTGGAGATTAGACATGGGACATTATAAAAAAAATAATAAAAAAGGTAAATGATAGCCTATATACATAAGAAACCTGCCTTCTGGTGTCCTTGTTTGTTTGTTGTTGTTGTTGTTGTTGTTGTTTTTATTTATTTATTATTACTATTTTTTTCTTTTTTTTTTAGGAATTCCGGATCTACCGCTGGTATACAACATATTATATATATTATATATATATATATATATATATATATATATATTATATATATATATATTATATATATATATATAATATATATATATATCTGCATATATATATAATATATATTATATATATTTATTATTATTATTTTTTTTTTTATTGAATTGAAGGATTTTGGTATCAAAACTAAAAGATACTTACGGACATGGGCTGCCACATCCGTATGCCTCCACAGCGAGTGCAATGTTATCAGTCCAGCTATCAGGGCTGAATTTTAGGTAGCGAGCTGTCATCGGAACTTGGTATAGGTATAGGTGTCCACAGTTGTGGCTATAATCAACACATAATAAAAAAATGAAATTTTAGAATATGCATTTGTATTTATTGTTTTGATATTAAACGAATAACGCCACTTAAAGATAATAACATCAGTGGCGGATCCAGGCGGAGCGCAGGGAACGTGCACCCTTATAATATGTAAACAACTCATTGACTTTACATGTTATAATCAGGAAATTGCTTACCATTATCATCTTGATAAAAACTCTTTCTTAAAATCCCGAAGAGTGATAATGGTTCTACGTTAATTTTAGATCGGCACTCATTACTTTTGCCGCATTTCTCAAAATTAATTCAAATTGTTGAATTTCATTATACCAGTAGTATCTAAAAATATCATCCTTAAAAAGAGATTTATGAAAACTTACCTCATTGATAATG
The DNA here is from genome assembly GCA_940671915.1 of Paracentrotus lividus. Classification (NCBI taxonomy): domain Eukaryota; kingdom Metazoa; phylum Echinodermata; class Echinoidea; order Camarodonta; family Echinidae; genus Paracentrotus; species Paracentrotus lividus. The sequence continues at coordinate 28,886,335 of CALNVZ010003429.1, read as the reverse complement.
AAAAAATAAATAAATAACTAGAGGGCCGTCAAAGCGGGCATACCACGCCTTGGTGGCGCTACACTATCGGGTCAAAACTGAAATCTACAAGAGATCTGCAGGGATCAACCAATCATCACCTAATCTAATCGATTCTTTCCTTTCACTATCAAAACAATCCCTGAAAATTGGTTGCAAATCCGTTTACCCCGTTCTCTAGTTATCTTGTACACAAACAAACAAACATACGGAACCCTTTACAATACCCTGCGATTTCATCGGCGTGGTAGCGTCGCCGCGCTCGGCTCGCACTCAGCTGAGCTGATGCAGTAATTCGCTCACCCATTTCACAATATGCATTATGTAGACTCTATATGTAGGAAAGCCGAATTTACGTAAATTTTTACCTTTTTTCATGATTAAACACGAATATTGATACCCGATGACTCTTTTTGCATAGATAGTTGTTGTTGAACATGACTTTGCAATGGTTTTTGCATGTCTATCGTAATTATAAAGTCCCCTTTTAGGCGCTGTGGTGATGATTTCGATTTTACCTGAATGCGCGTGTGATTGCAAGTTCGATATGTACACAAAGAGCGTCGATGTACAAAGATTCATTACCTTGCATTCGTCGTATGGATGGTTTCTCGCACACGACATACATAGATTGCGAGTGCAGGCTTGGGCCACGGCAAAATCTGTCGATCCTCACCGCGTGATGCTTCCGTGCATGCGAGTTCTGTGCACGATGGCTAGAGTAGTTGTAATACTATACTATGGGGTCAAACTGAAATCTACAAAGAATCTGCAGGGATCAACCAATCATCACAAAATCTAATCGATTCTTTCCTTTCACTATCCAAACAATCCCTGAAAATTTGGTGCAAATCCGTTCACCCGTTTTTTAGTTATCTTGTACACAAACAAACAAACAAACAAACAAACAAAAAAAAAAAAAACAAACATACGGAACCCTTTACAATACCCTGCCGATTTCATCGCGCGTGGGTAAATATAAGTTGAGGATGGGTTGAAGAATGTATATTATTATGGGCGGAGAATTTATGATATGTAAGACATACAGGGAAAGGATAGACATTATAGAGAAGGAGAGAAAAGAGAGAGAGAGAGAGGAGAGAGAGGACGAAAATGTAATCATTATTCCTTTGAACTGACCTCTGCGAATTCGGTTTGTGCGTCAAAGTTGACGTTATCAGTGCTGTAAGTGACGTAAATTCATCAACTTGGCTGGAACTACTTGAGTCTCCTCTCGTGTTAACTAAAGAATAAACCAAAAGAAACATAAACAACAACAACATAATGAGAAAGTTTCGATGTCAGTTTCGATAACCTATTTCACATAAAACCATATGAACACTGGCGTAAATCCGTAAAGAATGCTATTCATCAGGGGGATATTACATAATAATACAAAGCGCCACCCCCCCCCCCCTGATGAATAGAAACCGCGACTGGATTTACGCAATGCATATGAACAATATATCTGAACTGTATGTATACCTCACTTAATGCCATATTTGTTCAAATCAAGAAAATATCAGGTTTGGAGTGAAATGGGTAAAATCTAGTTCATAAAAAAGTGCTGGAATTTTTAAAGGAATATTACACCGTCTTTTGAATAGACCAACATATTCAAATTTTAGGCATAGGGTTCTAATTTTTCCTGGCGACATAGTATTTTCTAACAACCTGTAATAAAAGAGTGAACTACAATACATGGAATCAGTTTGCATATATTAGTTGTTGCTATGTCGGGCAAGCCTTGTATAGCTTTCAGGTTGTCAAGAACGACCTTTGTTTAAAAAGTATGCATACAATTTGAATATATTAGTAACTACTCTATTGAAGGACATTTTATGAAGTAATAATAATAAGTATAATAATAAACGAATTATTTATTATTATTATTATTATAAGTAAATACATCAAACAAAGAAAATACAAGAACATTTTCCAAATCAGTGAATATATTAAAATTACTTACCCCACTTATAAGGTGTCTGCAGTAAAATCGATCAGCAACCATTCAGTGCTGCATTATATTTGGTATCCATACTGTAAACAACAGAGAAGAAGACAATAATCGTGCAACATTATGATTTGATGGTGACAAAAAGCACCATAAGTTGATGATTTTAAATCTCCCAGACGGATAGAAGAATCTGAAGAAAAACGTTCTGCTTGAAGACGTTTTAAATCCGACACATGAAAACGTTCAAAAAAAGTGACCGAAAGATGATGAAAGGAAATAATTCACGAGATGAACATAAAAAACAATATACTGATATCACAGAAAACTTTCATCGGTTGGGGGTATTACACAGATAAAGAAAGTTAAGGCTTGGTCCAGTGATCACGAGACACAGAGCAACGAGCAACGAATGACTGAGTGCACTTGGCTTGAGAAAGTCTACAGGAGTAGATGAAACTTGCCCCCCCCCACCCCCCCCCCTCTTTCCAAATTAGGTGGTAGAAGCTTGAACTTCTTTTATCAATATACTGATATAGAAGGGAGAATAAAGTCAAGATCTGATATTCTAAAGAATTTTTAAACGGAAACGCCTTATGCGGCGGTCACAACTCGTCGTAGGCTACGGGGCACGTGCCATCGACGTAGCCTGCGTTGCATGTGCAATGCACGCACAGGTCCTGGGTCAACTTCTGCGATTCCTGCGTTTCTGTAGTAAGGGTATTTTAAAAACTTTCTGCACGTCGTACATGCATTGCACCTGCAAGGTACCTCACTGCACGAATTTTCTACGAAATCCATCGTAGGGAGTTGCACGTCGAAGGTACGGCGAGTTGTGACCGCTGCATTATGTGACAAATTACAAATAGAACACAATCATGGTAACAGTTTAAGCTGAACAAAAGCGAGACAAGATACACTCTAAAAACTGAAG
>CALNVZ010003429.1:28871337-28882908 GCA_940671915.1 Paracentrotus lividus | reverse complement strand
AAGGCGTTTCCGTTTAGAATTCTTTAGAATATCAGATCTTGGACTTTATTCTCCCTTCTATATCAGTATATTGATAAAAGAAAGTTCAAGCTTCTACCAACCTAATTTGGAAAGGAGGGGGGGGGCAAGTTTTCATCTACTCCTGTAGACTTTCTCAAGCCAAGTGCACTCAGTCGTTCGTTGCTCGTTGCTCTGTGTCTCGTGATCACTGGACCAAGCCTTAACTTTCTTTTATCTGTGTAATACCCCCAACCGATGAAAGTTTTCTGTGATATCAGTATATTGTTTTTTATGTTCATCTTCGTGAATTATTTCCTTTCATCATCTTTCGGTCACTTTTTTTGAACGTTTTCATGTGTCGGATTTTAAACGTCTTCAAGCAGAACGTTTTTCTTCAGATTCTTCTATCCGTCTGGGAGATTTTTAAATCATCAACTTATGGTGCTTTTTGTCACCATCAAATCATAATGTTGCACGATTATTGTCTTCTTCTCTTGTTGTTTACAGTATGGATACCAAATAATAATGCAGACACTGAATGGTTGCTGATCGATTTTACTGCAGACACCTTTATAAGTGGGGTAAGTAATTTTAATATATTCACTGATTTGGAAAATGTTCTTGTATTTTCTTTGTTTGATGTATTTACTTATAATAATAATAATAATAATAATATCGTTTTATTTATTATTACTTATTATTATTACTTCATTAAAATGTCCTTCAATAGAGTAGTTTACTAATATATTCAAATTGTATGCATACTTTTTAAACAAAGGTCGTTCTTGACAACCTGAAAGCTTACCAGAGGCTTGCCCGACATAGCAACAACTAATATATGCAAACTGGATTCCATGTATTGTAGTTCACTCTTTTATTACAGGTTGTTAGAATAAATACTATGTCGCCAGGAAAAATTAGACCCTATGCCTAAAATTTGAATATGTTGGTCTATTCAAAGACGGTGTAATATTCCCTTTAAAAATTCCAGCACTTTTTTATGAACTAGATTTTACCCATTTCACTCCAAACCTGATATTTTCTTGATTTGAACAAATATGGCATTAAGTGAGGTATACATACAGTTCAGATATATTGTTCATATGCATTGGCGTAAATCCAGTCGCGGTTTCTATTCATCAGGGGGGGGGGGGTGGCGCTTTGTATTATTATGTAATATCCCCCCTGATGAATAGCATTCTTTACGGATTTACGCCAGTGTTCATATGGTTTTATGTGAAATAGGTTATCGAAACTGACATCGAAACTTTCTCATTATGTTGTTGTTGTTTATGTTTCTTTTGGTTTATTTCTTTAGTTTAACACGAGAGGAGAGGAGACTCAAGTAGTTCCAGCCCAAGTTGATGAATTTTACGTCACTTACAGCACTGATAACGTCAACTTTGACGCACAAACCGAATTCGCAGAGGTCAGTTCAAAGAATAATGATTACATTTTCGTCCTCTCTCTCCCTCTCTCTCTCTCTCTCTTTCTCTCCTTCTCTCATATAATGTCTATCCTTTCCCTGTATGTCTTACATATCATAAATTCTCCCGCCATAATAATTATACCATTCTTCAACCCATCCTCAACTTATATTACCCACGCCGATGAAATCGGCAGGTATTGTAAAGGTTCCGTATGTTTGTTTTTTTTTTTGTTTGTTTGTTTGTTTGTTTGTTTGTGTACAAGATAACTAGAAAACGGGTGAACGGATTTGCCACCAAATTTCAGGGATTGTTGGATAGTGAAAGAAAGAATCGATTAGATTTGGTGTGATGATGGTTGATCCCTGCAGATTCTTTGTAGATTTCAGTTTGACCCCATAGTATAGTATTACAACTACTCTAGCCATCGTGCACAGAACTCGCATGCACGGAAGCATCACGCGGTGAGGATCGACAAGATTTTGCCGTGCCCAAGCCTGCACTCGCAATCTATGTATTGTCGTGTGCGAGAAACCATCCATACGACGAATGCAAGGTAATGAACTCTTGTACATCGACGCTCTTTGTGACATATCGAACTTGCAATCACACGCGCATTCAGGTAAAATCGAAATCATCACCACACGCGGTAAAAGGGACTTTATAATTACGATAGACATGCAAAAACCATTGCAAAGTCATGTTCAAAACTATCTATGCAAAAGAGTCATCGGGTATCAATATTTGTTTAATCTGAAAAAGGTAAAAATTACGTAAATTCGGCTTTCCTACATATAGAGATCTACATAATGCATTGTGAAATGGGTGAGCGAATTACTGCATCAGCTCAGCTGAGTGCGAGCCGAGCGCGGCGACGCTACCACGCCGATGAAATCGGCAGGGTATTGTAAAGGGTTCCGTATGTTTGTTGTTTGTGTACAAGATAACTAGAGAACGGAAACGATTTGCACCAAATTTTCAGGGATGTTTTGATAGTGAAAGGAAAGAATCGATTAGATTTAGGTGATGATTGGTTGATCCCATGCAGATTCTTTGTAGATTTCAGTTTTGACCCGATAGTGTAGCGCCACCAAGGCGTGGTATGCCGCCTTTGACGCCCCCTCTAGTTATTTATTTATTTTCATTATCAATGAGGTAAGTTTCATAATCTCTTTTTAAGGATATTTTTTAGATACTACTGGTATATGAAATTCAACATTTGAATTAATTTTGAGAAATGCGGCAAAAGTAATGAGTGCCGATCTAAAATTAACGTAGAACCATTATCACTCTTCGGGATTTTAGAAAAGAGTTTTTATCAAGATGATAATGGTAAGCAATTTCCTGATTATAACATGTAAATGTCAATGAGTTGTTACATATTATAAGGGTGCACGTTCCCTGCGCTCCCGCCTGGATCCGCCACTATGTTATTATCTTTAAGTGGCGTTATTTCGTTTAATATCAAAACAATAAATACAAATGCATATTCTAAAATTTCATTTTTATTATGTGTTGATTATAGCCACAAACTGTGGACACCTAAACCTATACCAAGTTCCGATGACAGCTCGCTACCTAAAATTCAGCCCTGATAGCTGACTGATAACATTGCACTCGCTGTGGAGGCATACGGATGTGGCACCATGTCCGTAAGTATCTTTAGTTTTGATACCAAAATCCTTCAATTCAATAAAAAAAAAAAATAATAATAATAATAATATATATATATATATATATATATATGCAGATATATATATATATATATATATATAATATAATATATATATATATATATTATATATATATATATATATAATAATATATTATATATAATTATGTGTATACCAGCGGTAGATCCGGAATTCCTAAAAAAAAAAAAAAATAGTAATAATAAATAAATAAAACAACAACAACAACAACAACAACAACAAACAAACAGGACACAGAAGGCAGGTTTCTTATGTATGAAGGCTATCATTTACCTTTTTTATATTTTTTTTATATCCCATGTCTAATTCTCCAAAGAAAAACAACAATCGAAGGGTAACACACAGCCCCCCTGCGCCCCCCTTTGGACCCACCATTGTATGACTATATTTTTTTTAGATTATAAAAATGATAAAGGTAGGCTTATGTGTAATTTTATTTGGTTCCACACAATAGGCTTACAAACAAATGATTCATATCGATTCGATGCTTTTTGTCATTTTTTATTCTCGTTTTGTTGTGTTTGCTTGTATTATTTTTTTTGTCCTGATTCAAAACGCAAAGTCTTTTAATACGGTTATTTTATTCCTTGTTTTTTGTTTTTTGTTTTTGTTATTTGTTATTTTTATTTTTTTCTTATTTATCTTTTCGTCGTGTAGCTACTGCTTTCCCGACGCAAGAAGCGGGTGAGTTAATTTGTATATATTGAATTATATTTCAATATTTTTAAGTATAAAAAATATCTTTCACTTGACGCTTTTTAAAAAGTAATATACCTGTTTTATGTGAGTGGAAGGCAAAGTGACTGTCAAATTCTGAAAGAGGCGATAGCCTTTCTTTATGACTGTAACGAATTTCAAGTTTGTACCTCTCCCAATTCTGCACTTTCATAAATGCTTCAAGGCCCCTGTTGGCCTAATGTAATGAATTAAATGAATACCATACTACACTACAACGGTTGTTCTATTAGATATGGATCGTCCTATTTGATACAAACTACCGAGTATCAACAATTACATTAAAAGTTTCTCCTTTCCCTTTCATTACAGCTACAACAGCATCTTATACAATATGTAAGTATATAGTCTACTTCAGCATTTCAATTAATTAAATTTATATCTATTCCAGGCATTTATTTATATCTATTTTATGAGAACTGGGTTGACTCACTAACCGTAAAACCAATCCCAACTTGGCTAAAACTAATTCTAGGATCAATAGCCATGTTATAGTTCTATAGGTCCATAGTTGGGATTGCTTTTAAATCTCAGTGAATCACCCGCTGGGTGCTATTATAATAGCATCATCATATTTGCAAGTATTATCACCATTGAAAGGATAATTAATAGGCCTAACTAATAATAGGCCAAACTAATAACTATTTTAAAGGAATGCTACCGTAGATATCATTTATAAGAATTCTTACAATTTAATTTACAAGTTAATTTCTTTACGATAGCAATTCGACGTCTAATCGAAATTGAACATAGTTTATTATAAGGCAAATTTGAGCATCGCTTTACAAGTTATCAAATTTAGAAATTTTCTTGAATTCTCACCATCCTGCATCCCTCTCCTTCCCTCCTAGACCCCGACTGTGACGGCATGGAAGGTAACTACTATATCGATGAAGACGGGGACGGCAATGCAGTCTACACCTACTGTACACGCATCTCAGAGCAGAGTAGGTCCACATCTACTTTAGATTCTAGGGGTGTTTCAAGTCATTCGTAAGGTTACGAATGACTTTACGAACGGCTGGAACGTGTTCTTTTGTGTTATACTAATCACATTCTCAATTTTAGCACATTAAGAAGTGTTCACATGGCGATCGTAAAGCCATCACTCAGAGGTGTCCGAAAGATTAAGAATGACATTACGTACGACTGGTGATAAAAAAAATTGTACTAAATGGCGAAGAATGTGACGAGTATAGCACCCAAGAAGATGCTTCTATCGTCATTCTTAGCTTTACAAAAAACTCGGTGAAACATCAGGGGGGGGGGGAGGGGGATCACGTCTCCGCTTCATAAAACTTATCATTCATTCAAGGTAACTTTGCTGTCATCGGGGCTTACTTATAATCCTGCATTTTGATAGGCTTACCATAGTAGTTACAATGGATTATATAATGCTAAGTTTTATGTAACAGAGCAATCAACAGGTGTTCTTAATTTGAAAAGTGTGTTTGAAAAGCTATACTAAAGAGCGTTTGATCTGCTTCATAAAAAAAATATTATGGATATTAGACCATTGTTCAGGTAGGCAAAACAAAAGTTTCAAACCATATTTCTTAGAGTAAATGTTAACTAAACACAACGTTGGATATTACTTTTAAATTTTGCTAATTTTGAAGTGGGTTAAATCTGGGTTTGCTCTGAAGTAAATATAACTCTCTCTCTCTTTCTGCACATTCCTTTCTTTATCTCCTCACTATCATCATTATCTTCCGCCCATATCATTTTTTCTTACCCCCCCCCCCACATCTTCAAATACCACTCCCTGTTACATTTTCTGTCCCCACCCACCCGCTTTCATTTACTCTGTTTCATCTTCCATGAATATCCTGTCTACCTCCCTTTTTTTACTCTACCATTTGCTTTCATGAATATCCTTATCTACTTTCTCCTTTCTTCTCTATAAAAACGGACCCTTCCTATCACGACACTCCTTAGACCTGTTGACTTCGGCCAACCCCATCACAGTCTACGACATCATGTTGATGAAGCACTGGCATGGAGGCACTGGACATACATCTAAAAACTCAAAATCACAATCCGATGTCTCGACCAGCTCGATATCTGGGGAGCACAGGGCGTGTGAACGTATGAGCTAGACGAGGGAACAGCTGGAAGCCGAAACACGGACTGATCAACCGCAAGGCGGGATCATGGATCGACCTCGGGAACAGACAGGATTCCGTCGTATATGCGGGTAGTCCCGAGCGTTTCATGAACGGACTTGAAGGATGTTTTACTCGGGACAATTTGCTCTCAGCCACCAGATGCAGGATTTCAGTACGCTCTAACAACCTATAAACCATCAGTTGCGTGCAGGTGGAAACTCAGGGCAACTATTTGCATAATGAAACGCACTCCAGCTGAGGTCATCGACATCCGACGAACTTTAGTCTTATTCTCCTTTATTTTTTATCTTTTCATCTTTTAAAAAAAGCAGAGTGTTTCTTGTAGATATTGACTAAACAGAACAAAATACATAGCATACCACAACATATTTATTGACAGAAGTGCTGACAATTAAATTGCAATAAAGGAAAATATAGTCTACTATTGAAATACATCGGATAGGTGTATAAGGTAAGTTATAGCTTGACCATAATGCAGGGCCATCCACGAAATATCGAACAACACAACTTGAGTTGTGCATTTACTTGCGACACGCATAACAGATAAAAGCCTAATTAATACAAGGAGCAAGAGACAATGTCTAATACAAACCGTAAGATTTAGGGGCCAAGTACAAACACACGCCCTATAAGTGGAATAAAAAGTGAAGAGAACACTGGTTTGTGTGGTAGTGTGAACGAGAGAAGACGAGAAGACAGAGCGAGCAGAACGTGAGAAGAGCAGAGGGCACGAGGAGAGAGAGAGAGAGATGGGGGACTAAACTATTAGAGAGAGAGAGAGAGAGAGAGAGGGGAGGGGGGAGGCTGGAGAGAAAGGAGCAAGCGGGGCAGAGGGTGGAACAGAAGAGCACATCATGTAAAACCCTTAATAGAATCGTGGATATACTTCTAGTCAGTATCCATGATAGATTAATAAATATGTCGGGCAAACATTTCATAACGATTCGGAACTAATACAAATGTTGGCATGGGGAATCATGACTTTCTAGATTGTTCTTTCTTTTTTTTTAGCATTTTGCAATTAGTAGTATATAATTTATACTAATCAACTTTATAATCTCATATCATAATATATTACTCATCTGTCAATTTGTAGGTTGGTAGACCCAGAGCAGAGGGATGATCAACGAGGAAGCGGTTGCTTCCTGAAAATAAGTCACAGTATAGAAGGGAGCACACTGACTACCATACAGACAATAATGGAGATAAGGTAATAAAGGCTGGTATGACACAGTCACATGTACGAACCATTGTGTCGGAGCGCGCGCGCTTAGTCAACGAGGATGTGCATTCGTTGCGTATTTTAATATTGTGTGCCTGTATAATGCTCAAAATTTTCAAGCGCTGGTCCTTGCGTTAGTGACATGTGACTAGGTGCTTTCGCTGGAACCTACGGAGGAGATATATAGAAACGTTAGCATTATGAAAGGCTTTATTTTCAAAAAATGAGCTCAAACCCCAAACTCCTCTGACTTACTGTTGATGTACAGGAACAAGGTAGTGTGGTAAACTGGTATTGAGCTAGAACGGCTGGCGAGCGTCTGTTAAATTAACAAGTTTTCGTGCCATGACCAACGAGGGTTTCCCCTAGCTACAAGAGATAGCTCCCCGTTGTCAATCTACAACGCTAATTTTGGGAAATGTACGTTCTCCCAAAACGTAGAACGTTTGGTTCTAGCGGAGAGCTACAGCGTTAATAGCCAATAAGCGAGCGCTTCGATAGGAATGTATACAGGCATTTCCCCCTTTTGCTAAAACATAAAAGAAGCATACTTTGAGTTGAACTAATCAATATGGCAGGCCGAGGTTAGGTTATCTTCTTCTATCAGCTATGTTTTAGGTCAGCATGTTATTACGACATGAACGCATCATGATTGACAACACATACCTTGGCTGTAATGAAAAAAAAACAAAACTGTATCGCCAGTTAAGTAGCCTTTGATTGAATCTACGTATTGCAACAAGACGTTACAATATCTAGCTCCGCCAAAGGGAACATGTGCGGTTACCATTGGAAACTTTTATTTCAAAGTTATTGAATGAAGATAGAAAACAGTAGGGATTTGCAGGCATTTTGAAAATAGTGCCCTCTTTTATGCTAACGTTCTAGATAAGCTCCCCGTAGTCCAGCGAAAGCTCACTAATGTCGCATTACAACCGGTAATGTCGCCGCGACGCACAGTGTCACACCAACGCATTACTAATACGTCTTGGACCATCCTGTGACGTCACCATCGGAAAGAAATGACTGGGATTCGAACCTCGGTCCGACCCTTGTCAGTTGGCACTTAGATTTTCTTTGCCCATTATGTAAGCAATTCAAACGATTTCATCATTATTTCTGCATCAGCCTATAAATCGATCAGGATCGGATCAGGTTAATCCTAGTCATGTATTTAGGATGGTGACGTCAAAAGTTGGTACCGAACGTAAATAATGGTTGGTGTGACATTATGCGTCGCTGCAACATTACCGGTTCTACTTCGTTATTTCATTTTGGTGTTGTCTTTTCCTTTCTCTCCTTCTTGTTCATTGTAATAATATCATTAATAATGGTTTTCAGTATTACCATCAACTGGTTGTGACTGCCAGCTTAATGTACTGATTGTCATATTCATTATGAATTGAAAATCTTGATCATGCCTCACTGTCAACCTTTCCACCATTTCATCACGTACGTTGTATCATAACATTGTTTTCAGTCATTTTATCATGAAGCAATTAAAATCTCAAAGAAAGGAAGTTCAATCTTCAACCAACCTGTTATTAGAAGGGGCAAGCTTTCGTCGACACCTATGGACTTTCTCAAGCCAAAGTGCTTCCAGTCACTCGTTGCACGGTACTCTCTGTCTTGTAACCCCAACCGATGAAAGTTGTTGTGTGTGTAATCAAAACATATTGTTTAAAATGTTATATGATTAATATTATGATTAATATTAGTACTAGATAAATTATTCGTTATGGTGATCATTATTATCCAGATCTTCGCCGGAAACTCTGAGTACGGGACGGTAAAGCAAATATTCTTCGAGACGGCCGTTCATGCCCGGTTCGTCCGCTTTGAGCCCCAGACATGGTACGGCGCCATTGCCATGCGAGTCGAAGTATACGGCTGTCGTGACAGTAAGTTGTGTTCATTTTAGTTTAGTTTATTAGATATTTTCAATAAAACAATATTAACAACATAAATTGTATGTCATAACATTACAATACGCTGACAAGTTACAAGACGAATGACTTCAATAGTATAAGAAAGGAATGTGAGGAGCCCAAGTTAAAAACTAAGCTTGTTACATTATAGCCTCATTTAACATGTTTAAAGTTAAAGGGATTGGCAATCGTTCAATTTCAAATTTGAAACAACCATTCTTATTGCTTTACTTTTATTCAAGAAGTTAAAAGCTAGGCTTATTGTATTATTTGCTCAATCATGTCAATAGTGATTATAAATTCTATTTTACTTCATTTCATTTCGTTTCGCTTTGTTTCAATATTTTGTAACATTAATAGTTTGGATTGTTTAAGTACATGTATAAACAAGGTAATATAATAGATTATTACCCTTATAAGACATCTGAACCGGGCTATTGCAAATTCATACCGACCGCAGTTTTGATATGATATCGATATACCGTGTGTCTAAAAAAAAACGTAACACTTTTGAAATGGTTGCCAAATTTAGCATATATAATTTTATGAAAAAATGTCGATATGTAATGTAACTGGACAAGCATAAAGGACCAACCTCTCATGATATTGAAAAAAAATGAAAAAAATCATGCTTCGATGAACAGTGCTTCACTAAGATATAGGTATGAAAAATTGCGCCCTGCGCAGGATTTTACCTTATCAATTCTGGACAGCGTAAAATTACTTGTCAGCATTACAAAAATAAGGTTTATAATACGATACATGATCAATGGATTAAAGAGTTAAAAGGATGTTTGGAATACCAAGTTCCTACCTTCTCTCTGATCACTTTATCTCAATCCCCAAACATATCCACCCTGCACACAACACACACACACATCATCACAGAACAATGAAAAGCAGTCTGTAAATAAAGAAAGAAAAAAAAAAAACATGAAATCCATTTTAAAAAAAAGATTTAATGTTTTGTCAATGTCTGCCCTAAATGTGTCGTGATCCCCACACAAACCAAAACCAGTCATAGTCGGTGTGGATGTGCGTGTGTGCGCTCGACGTGTGTGTAAATGTCATGTGCCGATGCACGTGATAGCTGTAATGGTGTCGTGCGCGATATGTGCCCTGTGTAGGTTGTGTGGACGTAGCGTAATGTGTGATGTGGTTTGTGCGTGTGAATATATTCGGCTTTGAGCAATAGCTCTTGATGGAGGATTTAATGTTATCAGTGACTTTTATCGATTTGATTTCAATGATCAAAATGAGTGAACTGGTTAATTAACTTACTATTAATGGAAAAAAAAGTGATCCACCAAACTCTCGGAAAGAAAATCTGCATAAAAAAGCCAAGAGTAGGGAGAGGATGAAAGTAACAGGCTTGTCGCTGGTGTGTGTTGTGTGTGCGTGTTGTGTGTGTGTGAGTGTAGTGCGCGCGCGCGCGTGTGTGTGTGTAGTTAGCTGTAGGTGAGCATGGTGAGGGAACACTGGTTTGACGTAAGTCATTTGTCGGACTAAGTGCTCACAATCTGTTTAGGACCTATCAACTCTTCAGCATTACACAGTTCTTCCTTCAATCGTCCCTCACTATCCTAACCAGAATCATGATACAATAAGATGGAGAGTGACATGTGGTGTGGGGGGGGCGGGACGGTCGTGGAGTCATGGGCCGGTGGGTTTTCAAATGAGAATAACACAGACAAACAGGAATGGTAGTCAAGGTCATTCAAAAATCCTTTCTTGATCCATCATATGAATATCTCATAATCGACCTTGATTTTGCGTAAGCTACAAGTACAACTTTACCTGTCCCAAATTGGCAAGAGAAAATCCTGCTGCCAAGCCGCGCATTTCCTCAGAACCTCCTAAACTTAATGCTCACCGTAAACATAACACTCGTTCAACCTCTGAAGCACTGATCTTATGTTATTCATTATTTTTTTCATAACTCTATCTGAAGAAGGGGAGTCGTCGTCTTTCAACTTTCCATACATTATCGACATTTTTCATAACAACGGGATTGGTTATCAATATATCTATGCCTCAATTGGCAACCCTTCTTCAAAAGTGTATACGCTTTCTTTTATAGACACACACGGTCATATGAAGCGATCATGGGCGTATATAGGCCATAACTGACGGAATATAAAAAATCCCGATTGAAAAAACACGATTACGTAAGGCTGCCTTATTTAACAATGTTTGACCGGACTGCCGTCGGCAGTCCTACCGCGTACACTTTTACATGAGATGACGCGTTATACAACACAGAGTATGCTAAGACAAATGGAACAACCACAGACAGCAGTTATTGACCACTCCGTCACAATATGGCTTCAACTCAGCCAAGGCTGAGAATCACAAAGAAAAGAAAAAAAACAAATCCCATCGACCAACAGCCCCAGTTACACCACTCCCAGCTTTTTC
>CALNVZ010003429.1:28857215-28871312 GCA_940671915.1 Paracentrotus lividus | reverse complement strand
ACCAAGCAAAAACATGTGCCGCCGTTACCATTGGAAACTTTATTCAAAGTTATTGAAATAGAAGAAGAAAACCTGTGAGGATTTGCAAGCATTTTGAAAAATATCGCCTACTTTTATGTCTACGTATCTAAGATAGCCCCGTAAGTCGCAGCCGAAAGCTCACGTCAATGCTCGCATCTCAACACGGTAATTCGGCCCGTCGACGACACAGTGTCACATCAACGCGACATTTACGTAAATAGACTGTTCTAGGACCACCTGTGACGTCAGCCTGCGGGAAAAAATGACTGGGATTCGAACACTCGGTACCGACCATTGTCAGGGCTCACTTTAGTTTATCTCTTTGTCAATATGTACAGCAATTCAAAACGATTCATTCATTATCATTCTGCATCACAGTCCTATAAATCGTATCAGGATCGGATCAGGTTAATAACTAGAATCACTTGAATTTTTAGGATGTACGTAAAAGTTGTACCGAACGTAAATAATGCTTCGGTGTGACATTTATGCGTCGCATGCACCATACCGGTCTTTTACTTCGATTCCCATTTGTGGTCTTCTTTTGTCTCACCCTTCATTGATTCGTTATTAAACTATCATTTAAACATGGTTACAAGCTATACATCAACCTGCCGTTCGGTGACTTCCAGCTTAATGTGTACTGATTGTCATATTCATTATGAATGAAAATCTTGATCATGCCTCACTGTCCAACCTTCTCGCACTCTCATTCAGTCACGTATCGTCATATACATACATTGTTTCTCAGTCACTGTGTATCATGAAGTCAATTAAATTCTCCAAGAAAGGAATTGGTTCATACATCTTCAACACCTTAAAGACCGAGTTAATCATAGAAAGGGGCAATATCGTGTCTATACAACCCTATGGATTCGTGTATATACGAAGCCTAAAGTATGCTTTTCCATACACTCGTTGCACGGTAACTTCTGTTCTTGTAACCCCAACGACTGAAAACGTTGTTGTCGTGTGTAATCAACAACACATATTCTGCTTTAAAATGTTAATAGTCGATTAACTATTATGAATTAATATACTGATAACCAGAATAAATATTCGGTCTTATCTATATGTGTGAAGCTCATTATGAGTCACTCAAGAGTCTTTATCGCAACTGTGAGAATAACAGCTGTGGTGAGTACGGGTTGAACCCGAGGCGTCAATAGCAGGATATAATCTAGTTCTGTCGAGACGGCCGTGTTCAGTGCCCGGAACTTTAGTGTTCTCAGTGCTTTAAGACCCCAGATCATAATACTGAGCAATTGACACTCTAATTCGCCCATGCGGAGTTCGAACTTGTGTCACTACGATGCTGGTCTACGTGATCTAGTAGTACGATTCTGTTCATCTATTTTTAGATTTAGTTTATAGATACTTTTACCGGAATCATACATAACATAATCCACTCCTATACCCAATATCCTCATACAATTGCTCTATGTTCATAACCATTTACATACCACTAGCTAGTTGCATCACAGAAGGCTTACCAAAGACCCCGGAATGACTGTTTCAAAATAGATACCAAGAATATATGAATAAATTGAATGAAGAACCAGAGGTACAGAACAGTCCCAACTCGTGACAAAAAGTACTTATGGAAAGCTGCTTAGCTCTTATAAAAAGTGGACTGATAGTCCTCAATACATGCTATATATAATATAGGGGATGGCAATCGTATGCAAATATTCAAAATTTGAACATTAACCAGAATATCTTTATTGCTACATTTATTCTCAGGGTTACTCTTTGGCATTTCACTAGACAGTATTATAAAAAGCTCGTCTATATTGATTATTTGCTCCCAAATTCATTGTCCCTAATAGTGTATTTCCCTAAAATTCTATTTTACTTACCAATCTAACCATTCGTTTCAACCTTCCTTAAGATTCCTATATTTAGTTCTAATTGTTAACCATTGAAAGATCTTAGTATGTGCGTGTTTTCACCCTACATGTATTAACACAACGGTTAACAGTAAGTACGAGTTAGTTACACCATATATATAAGGAACATAACCTGCGAAACTCGAGTCCTATCTGCAAATCTAAGCATTACCCGAACCTACGTCCATGTTGATAATGATAATACGCGACGGCCTTTATACCGGTGTCGTATATAAAAAAAAACGCTAACGTTCAAGTACAGCTTATTCGTAGCACATGGTGTGTTGATGCCAAATTTCGCAGGTCACATATAATATTGTATATGCATATAGAAGTTCGATATTTTTATGAGGAAAAACCAATTTAGGAGGGCCACAATTTTGATCAAATTATGATCGATGAAATGAAGATACGTTATAAAAAAATACCTCCCTCGAGCATTCCAGCAACATTGAACTCACTAGTTCACTTAAGCATAATGAGAGGTATGATAGAAGCGCCTGCGCAGGATTTTTTTCCTTCCTACAAATTATTGACATAGGTAAAATATACTTTGTTAGCTTACAAAATCACCGTTTATATGAGCATTAGTTCCCATGAGTCCAGAGTGGGGGGAATATAAGCAGAGTTATAATAAGAGTTATATTTGATATATCTCATGTCCTTTTCTCTATCATAGTCCATTTTTTTTATCAAATCCACCAAAATCGCCAGGTCCCATCCGCCCGTGCCGGCACATGACACATCACAGACGACGACACCCAAAACACTCTGATGAACCGGAGATTAGCAGGCTAAGATAAGAAAGTATTAATTATATATATATATAGAGAACATGAAAATCCTTTAATAGAAAATATGATACATTTCTAATCTTTGTATTATTGTCCAGTCTGCCACTAATGTGTGTGTAATTGATTGTATCATTGTTTGATGTATGTTTTTTTCTGTGACATTTTCATGATGAGCTTTCCACGGCCATCTCATAATCTCCTCTGCCTTAACCAATTTCTGTTACCGTCTACACTCGTGTGTGAGATCATGGGAAAACATGATCTGCGTGCAGCGTTAGTATGAGAGTACATGTCTGTGTCGCCTTGGCACGGTTGTGTAGTTATTGTGTGGGTTAGCCGCGGATATGTGTGTAGTGTGTTCTGTTTGAGTGTAAACCTTATGATACGTGTGTGTGTGTGGTGTCTTGTTTCGTATGTGCGGTGTGATATATATTTCGAGCATTGTGGAGCAATTAGGCCTCTTGATGGGAGGATTTAATGTTTCAGTGATTTATCGATTTGATTTCAATGATCCAAAATGAGTGACTGGTTTAATTAATTCACTATTAATCGGAAAATGATCCACCAAACTTTCCGGAAGAAAAACTGCATAAAAAAGCAAGGAGTAGGGAGAGGGACTGAAAGTAACGGCTCTCTCTCGCTTGGTGTGTGTTTGTGTGTGTGTGTGCTGTGTGTGTGAGTGTAGTGCGCGCGCGCGCGTGTCGTGTGTCGTAGTGTAGCTGCTGAGGTGAAGCAGCTGGCTGAGCGGAACACTGGGTCCTTGAACGTAATGTCAATTATGATCTTGGATACAAGTTCTACACAACAGTTTAGACACAACTCTTCAGTTAACAGTTTACTTCCTTAATCGTCGCTCTCACTATCCCTACCAGAATCATGATACAATAAGATGCGCAGTGGAACAAGTGTGTGTGTGGGGGGGGCGGGACGGTCGTGGAAGTATGAGGCCGGTGGTGTTTTCAAATTGAGGAATAACACAGAAAAAGGAATGGTAGTCAAGGTATTCAAAATATCCTATTTGATCCATTCTATATGAATATCTCATATCGATCCTTGATTTTGCTAAGCGTACAAGTAATTTACCTGTCCAAATTTGGAAGAAGAATAATCCTGCGCCTAAGGGCGCATTTCCTCAGACCTCCTAACTTAATGCGTCACACTAAACATATCATCGATTACAGAGCCTCTAATGATGATCTGTTTTGTGTTTCAATTTATTTTTTTCATAACTCATGAAGAAGGGGTAGTGTCTCCTTTCACTTTCCATACATTATCGACATTTTTCATAAAACGGGGATTGGCTTATCAATATAATCTATGCTCAATTGGCATACCAATTCTCTCTTCAAAAGTGTCTACGCTTTCTTTTATATGACACACACGTAGAAGCGATCATGGGGTATATTAGGCCATATCTGACCGGAATAAAAAAATCCCGATTGAAAAAAAAACGCATGGACGTAATGGCTGCGCTTATTTAAAATGTTTTGACCGTGACTGCACGTCGGGTCCTACGCGTAATTTTAATGAGAAGAACGCGTTATACAAAAGAGTATTGCTAAGACAAATGGAACACACAGAAGCAGTTATTGACAAGTCACAAATAGGTTCAACTCAGAGAAGCTTGAAGAACAAAATAAAAAGGAAAAAAAAAATCCACACGATCAAATGCCCAAATTTTAAGATCCAGTTTTTCGGGTTTTGGTAACGTTATATCCTGAGAAAGCCAACAACTTTTTATTGACTCAGGAATGACACATTTCTGCAAATTATACCGAGAGCATGATGTTTTCGAGGGAATGATTTCCTTGATATTTTTAATATGATGAAGACAGTGGAACATTTTTGGATTCAAACAATACATGACTGTACTGTAGCAGTTGTACCAGACCTGGGTGGTGTTTGCATTAAACTATTTTTACTAACCCGAGTTTTCTCAGGTTAAAAAACTCAGCTTATGTAGACCTATTTCTTAGGTTATTCAACCTGAGTTTTAAAACTCCCTAAAAATCTATTGTATTAATACTTTTGAAAACTCTGGTATGTTTTTATGCAATGAAAAAAAACAGTAAAAAATCCAGAAAAATATTGTAACCGGAGTTTTCGGACTTTAACCGGAGTTTTCAGATTTTAACCGGAAAAAACTCCGGTTAGAAGTTTTATGCAACGGGGTCCAGCTAGGATATGTGGTAAGTAGACTACACTGTGTGTTTTCAATATCCTATGTTGGAGATAGGTAGTTGAAGGATAATAATAAAAATATTGACTGTTTTTTCGGGCAATATGGCATATAGTGCCCTTACTAGCACCATATTGCCCTCGTCTTCGACTCGGGGCAATATTATGCTAGTTCAGGCACTATATGCCATATTGCCCTCAAGGGCAGTCAATATTATTTAAATATAAGCCTATGATTATATTTTAGTGAAAAACATCGCCCAAATGATTATCTTTGATAATATTTTTTTATTACCCCAAAGCTGTAAATATTATACTAGACGATAGCTTTGTGACGGAGACTAGGAGAGAACGAATTTTACTTTCATATTGGCTGCACAATAATGTTGCAACTTGCTTGAAGTAGGCTTGATGCATTTTGTGTTTTATTTCTCTGCCTCGCCCCTCTAGGTATTATAGACGCTGAAGCCACCATGGATAACGCAAACATAACCTATGGCTGGTATTATACTTCGGGAACTACGTGGGATTTTAAAACAACAGGTAATTTGATTTGAGTTGATTTCATTCTTTCGTGCTTCACATTCCTCAAAAATACAGGATAACTAGTGACAATGATTCAGCAAGATAAAGTGTATTGATAAATTAACAATGATGTAGATATAAAGCATAGACTAGAAAATTATTATGAAGAACATAATTATCTTAAAAGAAAGCGTTTAGTAATAACAAATTTAAACACAAACATGACTCATGATTAAAAATGAACCGTCTATTATTATGAGGTGTACAAATGCTGATTGTCCAAAAATCCAGCGTCAGATTAATCATGTTAATAAAGAAGACATATAGGATAGGTCAGCATATTGGTTATATTTATTTTCGATTTATTTATATTTGTTTTGCATTCTCACATACAAGTGGTATTAGACAAACGGAGAATAGGACCAACTGTGGATATAAACCAAATTATTATATTAAACTTTTGCATTTAAGGCTGAATTTGCCCCTTAACCTCCCTTTATTCTCTATTCTTTATAGTTGACGGGGTATATACCAATGCTGCTGACCTGTCATCTGTGAGTGGTTTTGAGATGACCGCTTCTTCTGAGAAAGGCGGTAGCAGAGCTGAAGATGGCACTTTAAATAACAACGGTAATGCATACTTTCGTTTTAATCCTTAATACCAAACATCTTCCTTTGTATTTTGAAGAGCTAATTAAAAAAGTAGTGTTACTAATAAAAAACAACATAATAAATATTCACTATACATTAATCTCAAATTCACTAAGGCGTTTACATGTATTTTGAATTTTCAAAGAGCAATGATTTATTATAATCGTCATCATCAATAATGCGACTGTATTGTCATACAGGTGTGGTGTTAGTAGAATATAGATAGTGCTAGAATGAGTACTTATAATATTAGTAATATTAATAGTAGGCCTAGGTAGCAATAATTGTGGAAAATTTTAGCACAAATAATAATTTCATTCATCTATTTTCTCGATGACTGATTTTGTTATTGTTGTTATAAAAGCTCTTTAGCTTAATGGATAAGGGTTGACGACTAATTGATTCGATTATCATGTTTTTATTTCAGATTGTTGGACGCCTAGCAATAATGACGCAAGTGAATGGCTTCAGTTTGATTTCTCCGCTGCGACAGTCGTGGCCAAGGTAAATTAAATCAGAATTATACTGTCGTATCTCTGAGATAATCGTATTCTTTTCTTCGTTTATATTTTATTGCCGTATCTAATAAGTAACCGCATTCTACTGATTTTGATTTTGTTTTCTAGAATAATAGTTTACTTGGTTTGCGTTATTTTAGGTAAATGTCTGTCAGTTTTACTTGTATTGAGTCAACTGGAAAATAAGCATTTATCAGAGCCTACACTTTTTTTGTGTGTATTTAATACAATGTAGGCTTTTTTTTATTGTATCAACTGTTTGCTGACTGAAAGCAGATTTCTACTATTTGTGGATGAATCTTATATTTAATATCACAATTCATATTTCACCTTTAATATCTTTAAATTTTCTCCTACAGATTGAGATTCAGGGCCATGATTCCAGTGCTAATAAATATGTGGAAACATATTACATTCTACACGCCATGAATGTGGACTCCTTCACTACGTATCAGCATGGAGGAGAAGATCATGTGAGTGGGACAGTTTATTCCATTCAAATTCAATTCAAATTTGTATTCCACATATGCAAAATGAATACATTTATTAAGAAAACATTCTTCAGATAATAATAAAATTAGAGGTATCGACAGTTAATAAAATATAATACAATATTTTGTTTATAACATAACTTTTTTTTTTCAAATGACAAAACCTGCACAATTAAGGATTAAATAAAAGTCTTTATGTGTTTTCTTTGAGTTATAAAATATAATTGTTTTATTGAACAAATAATGAGACGGATGAGCCTAGATACTCAAATGGGATGTCGTTTAGGATTATAAATGACTGATGAATTATGTGATCCTATCGAATTTATAATACTCATATTTTGAATTGAAAGAGGAAAAGTTCGAAACAGAGAAATTTGTGACCAGATGACGAATCAGAGAAGACTCTTGACTGAATGTTCATGAAAGAGCTAAACTAGTATCGTATTCTTATATATTTGTATTGTTATTTGTTTCTCAGTTAATTATTGGTAATGATGGGAGTGGTGTTGATGTCATAGCCTCGGAGATATTCAATCCACCAATCGTAGCTCGGTATATTCGGATTTCACCCCAGTCATGGGGCTCTGCAATAGGCTTGAGAGCAGCAATCTATGGCGTACAACATAGTAAGTAACACCACTACATTCAGTAGCGGACGCAGACCGGAGTCACACAAATAACTTACCAGGCCCATGCGTAAACATAATATAGCCGCTTTTGTCTCCAGACAATTGGGCCCCCGAAATGCATTCAATTCGATTTTCTTGGATCCGCGCCTGACATTCAGAGATTGTCATGATAACGCTAAAATAGGAAATTTATATTTCGGATTGTTATATATGTTATATTTGTTTTATACGAAAAGGTACACATTTAGAAATTACGTTATGCTGGTTGCTCCGAATTTTCATGCCAAATTTAATATGATTAATTGATTTGGGGGTTATTTATTTTATAGAGCTAAGAAACTTCTCTTACTAGAGTCAATCTTTTTTCATTAGGATTAGCGAACCTTATTTCATTTTCGAATCAACGAACTTATTTTTAGAAAATCTAACCGAATTGTCGGAGAGTCAAATGCTTGTTTCTTCACTATATTTTTTTAAAATCGACCCTCTTCACTTATACAAAGCTTTTGACTTATCAAGAGTAACCTCTTAAATTGTTTTCCCCTATATTTTGATTTCATTTTCCAGTATCTTCATTTTGAGTTTTATGCCATTATGGTTTTATTTGTATGAGTATGGTAAAACTATTTGAAATAATGATAATAATAATAATAATAATAAGAATAATTTTTCATGTATTTATTCATTAACTAATAGACAAATAAAGTAACTAATGTGATGTGTTTGCGTTTTTTTCTCTCAACCTAGGTGCTACATGCCTCGAATGGGAAGCTGATCTGTACGATTCAAGTCCTGATGACGGTTTTTACTACTATACAGGTCTTACAGATCTAATATACTGTCCTATGACTACATGTAAGTCTTCATTAACCCTTTAGCACCTAGAGACTGCGTGAAAAGTGTCAGTTTACTCACTAGCGGAAATGGTTAGGCTGTGTTTTAATCACGTTTTTCCAATAAGAATTGCTCTTAAAACATACCCTTTTTGTGAAGAATTGGACAGCACACATCCAATGGGTAATCCACAACAAGTATAGGGATGTTCCATCTCATATTTTTGATACTACCTTGACTAAAGCGTGCTTAAGACATGATATGTTTATGATATGACATGTTTAAGATAAGATATGATATGCTTAAGATTTTTTTTCGCATATGATTCTGCCCAAATATATAGAATACATATATGTTTATTGAAAAAAGTCATGATTTGCGATGATTTTTTGTTGTTGTTTATATTGCATGAAAATAATGATAATTTATAATATTGATATTATGTTTGTTATTATGTTATATATACCAAGCGTCCCGAATGAATGAAACTGTATGAAACATGTCTGAAAGGATGGTTGTATGAATTCGATAAAGATAAGCTAGAACGATAAATAATTAATAATCCATAATCTAATATATAAAATAATCTATCCAGCAAATGCACGCAATATTCTTGGCGATAGACACACCTCAACTAAAGGTAATGCGCCTTTGCCATTATAGATTGTTTCTTGTTATTCTTGTAACACTCTATTGTGAAACATGGACCGAATCATATCACTCTTTAAACTATTTCCTCCTATAGTATCCTCGTATGCGACCTGTCAGGACTACCATGATGCTGGTTTCACAGACGATAACTATTATTTCCTCGACCCTGCGTCCGGGGGAGTGTTATCCGATGCGGTCTTCGCTTACTGCGACTTCACAACTGTTCCCAACAACGATGTAGCCATGATTACCGTCAGCAACGACTTGGGAGGGTGGACCTATCTCGAGTCTTATGTTGGGAATTATTCTGAAAGCGTCACCTACGGTTCCACGGCAGCCGGTGAGGTTAAAAACCATTCACATGAAATGGATAGATGAGGATTAATCAGGATACTATGTAGAGACTGAGCACAAGGGGTAGAGAGAGAGCAGGGAGGGAGGAAGAGAACGGAAGAGCAATGGGAATGGTAAAGTGAAATAAACATGATTAGAAGAGAGAAACAAACAAAAAAGATATATCAAGGGAGAGAGAGGAGATGAGGGGGGGGGGGGGTGGAGGTGGGTGGAAGGGAGAGTAACACTAGAGGGAAAATATAGAAGAAAATAAAGAATAATAATGGACGATACAAAAATGAACAAAAAAAGAATAGAAGAAAGCGATAAATAGATTATAAGGGACAGAATGAGAGGGATTGAAAAATAGAATCGAAAAATGACACTTTGTAAACCAGATTAATCTCACTTTTAATGCTGTACATGACATTCTGTATTCATTATTTCTTCTTTTCTCTTTTACAGCAAATGTTGGGTCTCTGGCTTCTGCCTCTGCTTACTGTTACCAATACCTGATGTACGAGTGCTATGAGTCGATCCTATATGCAGGCGGGAGGGCTGTAAGCTGGTGGACAGATAAAGATGAAAATCCCATGCCATACTGGGCAGGAAATGAGGCCGAATCCAAGGCCTGCTCCTGCAATGACGTAAGTTGGTTGAAGTGATGCAATGGGAGAGAGAGGGAGATCGAGAGAGAGAGAGAGAGAGAGAGGGAAGAGAGAAAACGAGGAAGAAGAAAAAGAAAATAATATATGTTTTCCCGGTCAAGTATAAACTATCGAGCCGAATTTGTCTATTTATGCACATTGACGAAATTCATCGCAGATAAAGAGTTTTGATTGCACAGAAACGAAAGAGCTCGGTAATGAATATCAAAAAACAAAAGTGAAATAGCTTGCTCCAAGTGTTAATGTAATTGACCAATAACTGCACTCTGCCAAGCATTGTTTAAATTGAAGGAACATTACCGAATTCGATTGGAAAGAGTTTAGAATTGACCGTGAAAACCTAAATATGTAGGCCTATATAAAAATATCGCATTGTGAATTTGTAATTTGTATGCGTACCTTTTCATGTTTTGTTTTATTCAGTAATTATGCACGCCCCCCCCCCCCCCCCCCCCTCCCTCGGCGATTTTAAATTCTGCTACTCCTCCTCGACTACTGCTCATGACTTTTTTGCGTTCATACTGTCATAACTTCATTTTAAGCTTTAACTCCTCGATTTTCACGACACCATATTTTCTTCTTCTCGGGTGGCAATTGTGCTAATTCAATCTGTTTATCTCTGCCATTTACCATTTGTTTATACATATATCATATATTATTTATCTTTTCTTTTTCTGAGTAATGTCCATGTCCCCTCACCCTTCCCACTGCCTATGTGTTCTATTGCTCTTCCTCTTCCACTCCATCAATGATTTTCACGAAATCACATTTTCTTTGTCTAGGGCGGCACTTGTTCTAAATCTAGTAACCTTTGTCATTGTGACATGAAGAAGAGATATGAAGAAGGAGGCTGGATAACGGATAAATCTAGCTTACCTGTTGGAGGGCTCTATTTTGGTGACGTCAGCGACGCAGAGTCCGAGGGAAATTTCAGTCTGGGAGATCTCGTTTGCTTTACGAAAGGTAAGTTGAATGCTTGGTGGCATAAAACTGACAATGATTCATATTTGTATACCCCAGTAGCGGTTCCAGCCTTGGATTATAAAAAAAAAAGAAAAAAGAAAAAAAAAATTGTATCAGCCCATGCCGAAACATAAAATAACCGCTATTGTTTCCAGACATTTGGGCCTGCACATTTATTTGTGAGTGCGAATAACAATTTTAATGTATTAATTTTTTATTCCCTTTCTTTCAACCTTAATTGATTCTGACGTGATGAAATGACAATTGTTATATTGATAACTCCTTTGGGTTCTGATTCACTTACTACATCATTCATGCTGGAAATTTTCTTTAGATAGTTTGAGATACTTTAAGCCTTTTGTTAGCTTTCAGACAGCGACAGATAAAACTGTTGAATTTAATTGTATGAATGTGCAAATTTTAAACATTAACTTGATAAACGATTAACTATTATATTTTAATCACTGGCAATTCTTTTTCATGATGAGCACTTTATATAGGGCCTACTGATTATGCAAATTACTGTAAATTAATGCAAAATCATGACAACACAGGCAGTGTTAAGCTATATTTCTGTACTTTCTAGACGGCAGTTTACCATCGTCCTGCTATGATGTGAAAGAAGATGGTTACAGCACAAACGGAGTTTATCTCTTAAAACTCAGCAATGAGGACTATATACCAGGTAAATCAAATACATGTACAAACATGATTTCATTGAAGCCAAATAAGCACCGACCAAATTAATCTTTTGGAGAAACAAAAATTCAAATTCATTATCGAAATCTTGCAAGACAGCATAGCGACTGCAATTGTGAATACAGGGGGGGGGGTTGATAGGCTCACTTTTTCTTTCAAAGATGAAAAACTGGATAAATGTATTTCAGATTATAATAAATTCACAAATATATATATATATATATTTTTTTTTTTTTAATTTGTATTTGAACTCTTGGCAATTTATGGGGGTATGATTGTAAAGACCACTCAATTGTAAAATGGAGGATATGGGCCCTACACTTCCTCTCATCTTCCAAAAACTACACCACTTGATATCTGTCTATACTAATCAATACACGTATCTTATCTACAGTGTATTGCGACTTCAACTCTGTTGAGAATGCCATCGTAACGATATTCGGCCACGACTTCGAGGAGGCATTTGAAGCGACCGACTACCAGCGTGAAGGTCGATACGCTCGCGACATCAATTATGATTACGCGGCGACCGTCAGGAAAACTGGAAACTTGGTTGATGAAGAGGATGCATGCAGACAGCGTATTGAATATAGCTGCACTAACGGTATGGTCATTTAGACCCAGCACTTTTTCCAAAAGGGTTTCTTCTTTCTTGTCATTGCAGCCCGTTCAAGAATTCAAAGAGTTGTCTTTTGTTGACCAGTTTGTGTTGATTTTATTCCATGCAAAGACTCAATAGCTGAAACCCTTATGAAGAGCTTGGTCTGATAAGTTTGCCCGTGTTGTAGGCCTGTTATACACATAGTGTATAACCAAGTAAAGTGCCCCCTCCCATTACAAAAAGTGAAAAAAAATCTAATGTGATTTCTTCCATTATAAATAAAAAATGTAATGATGATCATGATGATGGTGAGGATGATAATGTTCATAATGAAGATGATGATGATGATAATGATGATGATGTTAATGATGATGATGTTGATGTTGATAATGATGATGATGATGATAATAATGATGATAACGATATTGACGATTATGAAAATGACGATGGTGGTGACGACGACGACGACGACGATGATGATGATGACGATGATGATAATGATTAATGCAAACAATGATGTTGATGCTTTTAAATATAATGTTGTTGCTGCTGCTGTTGGTGTTGATGATGGTGATTATAACAACGATGGACTTAGATGATGATGCTGCAGTGACGAGGATATATTAATTGAAGCTTAAATTTAATTTTCACCATTTTTTCTGTCTATCTAACAATTTCACAGGTGCCGTTGTTGATCCTGGAGTATATTCCTGGTTGGCAATACGAAATGGCTCCAAGACTCATGCCTGGGCGGGCAGTAGTGTTGATAACATGTGTGCATGTGGTAAGTTGGCGGTCCTCATGTTACCTGCATGAAATGTTATAATTCTCAAATAGTCGATCTATTTTCAGACTCAGAATTTATATAATCGTCCAAGTTTTCATACATCTTAAATATTCTCCTGAATGCTACCGGACGGTTCTCCATAACCCAAAGGTTTGCAGTCAATCGCAAAGTTGCCATCGCGAACATTTGTATTACGGGGTCCAGAACTAGAAAATTAAGATCACTCCTTAAATTATTTATAGAATGCTTGAAGAAAGTATGGTAAAACCAAAATATCTCAAATTAAAACAACTAAATCAAATCAATATAAATCGATGAAAATTATATCAAATCAATAATAATCAGCACAACCTAAAACTTTTTACCTATGAAAATTACATCATTGAATTTCTTGTTAAATCAAAATCATGTGAAATTGAATAGAATGTAATAAAATCAATCAATATATACATTTTACAAACACCCCCTTTTTTCCTCAGGTGTTCTTGGAAGCTGCTTTGACTCAAGCCAGAATTGTAACTGCGATGGGGTACAGACAACGGTCCATGAAGACAACGGATGGGTAACAGATCGATCTAAACTGCCGCTGAAACAAATACGACTTGGTGGAGTTCCTCTTGGGAAGTCAGCCACAGTCAAAGTCGGCAAGTTAGAATGCTTCAAAGAAGGTATGCGATTCCATCCATCATCAGGAATGTTTTTACGTACCAACCTCTTCTGTGAGACTGGGACTATTTACGTCGTCTGACGTTGTCTGAACTGGATAATTAAAAAAAAGTGCTGTGCACCCCTGGATATGTCGCCGAAAATTAAGAGAAAGTATATTGTTAATGTGGTGGTCACACGTCGTAAATGCAATGTA
>CALNVZ010003429.1:28823355-28855497 GCA_940671915.1 Paracentrotus lividus | reverse complement strand
ATTGGCGAGGTTCCAGCGACATATTTAAGATATTTGTATTTAATTTTTGTTTTGTTTGTCCAAATTTATGAACTTTTTAGTTATGATTTATTTGTATTGCTTTATTACTTGCATTCATTGTTGTCCTAAGTAAACCCCCATCCTTATTTTATCACTGATTCTGCACTAAAAGTGACTAATTATACATTTCATTTCAATGATTCAAGATAAAAATACATTCGACTTCATGTATTAGGTGCATCCGAGCTCTGCAACTGCGACGCTGATGCAATCAGTTGGGGTGAAGACAGCGGTGATATCAACGACTTCAACTCCACTTTCCTCCCCGTCACTCAACTGCGATTCGGCGATACGGCAGGCGGAGAAGGGAACGAAGAGGGGTACCACACTCTCGGTCCACTCATCTGCAGCGTTGGTCCTAGTAAGTATGGTTGAAACTGCTCTGGCTGTCTGTCTGGAGGTGTTCTCTCCAATACAAGCCAGGGCAGTTAGGTAAGTAAATCGACTCCTCGCATGCAATGAGCGCGCTCCCCTTTCCTTTTAAGGAAACGCTTCCTTTGACGCCCGCAACGCGTTTCCAACTTTTGGAGAAGCACGAATTGAGCAATTGAAAAAAAAACAAAACAGAACAAAACTTGAAAGCATACCCTCCCCCCTGGTCCCATTCCATAGTTCCCTTTCTTAGCAGCAATATACAGGTAACCTCTTCGGAATCAACGTGGTGTCTAATGGCAAGCCATTGGATGCAGATGGTCTTTCTGCTTCGGACTCTGCCAGGACTGAGGGTACCAGGACCGTCATAGGCATGTACCAGTCTGCTGCGGGCTCTACAAGCTACCGAGGGTACAAGGACCAGAGCCATCTTCTGGCTACAGATGGTGACTGCTGCAGACTCTACCAGGATTGAGGGTACCAGGACCGAAGGCGTTTACGTATCTTCTGGCTACTGATTTGGATTCTACCAGGACTGAGGGTACAGGGACCACAGGGATCTACCGATCCCCCGGCAACAGATGGTAACTGCTTCGGACTCTACCAGGACTGAGGGTACAAGGTCCACAGGCATCTACCAATCTCCTAGCTACAGAGGGTAACTACTGCGGACTCTACACGGACTGAGGGTACCAGGACCAAAGTCATCTACCAGTCTTCTGGCTACTGCTGCGGACTCTTCCAGGACTTGGGTACCAACGAGGAGCAGAATATGTTTTATACCCTGCTAAACCAGATTATGAGGTAAGAACTTTGTTCAATTCATTCAATAACAACTTGTTAGTATAGATCTTGTTCTTGCGAACTGAAGCAAAATACGATAACATGGGGCACACTATTATGTTTTTTTCTTGTTTAGTTTTTAATATATGTCTCATTTATCAATTAATGTTTTCAGATTATGTTTAGGATAGGTTTTCCAATCAGACTATGCAATCTGGTGAGCCTTTAACCTTTCCTAGGAAGCACAGTGCTATACAATAAAACAATTTTTATTCCTTTATTTGGGATCTCCAAATTAGCTTATTCCCCTTTTTCTCTTTTTGATTTTTAGACGGAGGATTTCAAAGGACGGTCAAGATGTTGTCATCAATCTTCAAGTATCTACATCTGGACAACCTGCTTTACAGACACCTAGTAGACAATATTTCTTCAAACATTGAAGTGCTCCAAGAGGCGATTAGAAGTTGCTACGAGATTTTTTTTTAATTTTGGACATTTTTTGGGTTCAACTGTGTATAAAAAAACAACGTATCAAAAAAGCAGCGCGACGTGAGTCGTACGTTTTCGTCAACATAGTCGCGCTGAAACAGCCGAGCACGTGATTGGTTATTTTCATGAATTAAATGTATCGCGAAAATCTTAGGCCTACAGTAATAAAGCATTTTAAAGTATTGAAATACTTGGTAATTTTTCCGTTTCCTATAATAAAATGTAACATTTCGCCTATGGATATTCCGAGGCACGTGGCCGTTTCGTTAAGTATTTTTCCTATTATTGTATATTTTGTGAACCAAAACGTGAATTCGATACTGTTATATGGCTGATTACAGAAATGTCAATTTCTTTTGTGCTATGATTGTCTATATAGAGCGGCTTGTACACTGTTAGAAAAATTTCTCCTAAAAAAAAAACCCTAAAAAGTTCCTGCAGCAAAGCCTCGAGAACACTTGTAATCTAATTGCACAATTGTTAACACAATTTAATAAATTTATAAAAAATAAAATAAAAAAGAATGGTAAAATCTTCTGTTTCTTTTTTGATAGTGAAGATTTTTTTTTCTGTTGTTGACTGTTTTGACTGTTGAACTATCGTCTACTAAGAAAAAGTAAATTGTAAGGAAATTATGCTTGATAATGTTCTCATATCGTTCCATTTACTTATTTATACATGTATGTTTCGTTAATTTTCTGATGAAATCCTGCTGTTTTTGTAACTTCATACCTACAAGTTTTTCCTGGATTACCACAAGAAAATAAAGCCTTCAAGATGAGAAAAGATATCTATACATTTTTCGTGCAAACGGGTTATCATTTTTTCCCTGATTGTAAACTATACTTATTTGAATTTTTGTTTGCATATTGTTTGGATTTCAAATAATATTGCAGCAGATGTGCAGCATTGGGTATAGGGTAAAGGTAAAATTTTAGGAATAACGCGATTTTTAAGCAACAAATCAAACTACATAAAAATTAAACGAAATATGTTGGAATACGGAATTGCACAAACTTGTCAAGCCATGCAAATAGGGATATGAGTTCAATGAGATAGTAGCATATTCTATTTATAAAATATCCATTATTGTTGGTCTTATTTTGTTGAAAATTTGATAATAAACGAATGTAATTACTTTCGAATGTAACTGTCACATCTGATATTTGCAAATTTAAGGTCGTGGATAGACTGTTATAACAAGCTGTGCTTGTATGCTGGTTTCCTCTCATTTCTCTGATATATATATATACTATTATGATACGTCTTTTTATGAATATTAAACTAGAGTAGAATTGTATTTCTATATGTATTGTATTTGTCAGCTTGTACATACTCATGTATTTGTTTTATTCCTTATGAAACATTTTTTTTTGTCTACTTTGTTATTCATGTATTGAAACATGATTGCTTTACATATGATTGTTACACATGTATTAAGAAATGAGAAATCAATAATAGATAAAATAAATAACTAATAAATAAATGAAATAAATAAATAAATAAGAAATAAATAAATAATATGTGCATCACCCGCTCAATATAAATTATTTATTGCATCCTTGTATGTAACATGAAATAATTAAATCTGTCTAACCTGTTATGTCAATTCAAGGGTAAAACTCATTTTGTTCTGTGTGTACAAGTATGTTTCACAAAATAATAAATAGACGTTTGCGGAGAGGGAGCCATCATTTACCCCCTTCAAAATGTGAAAAAAAAAAAAAAAGAAAAAAAAAAATTCTTTTTTTTTTGTTTTTTTTTGGGTCAATACCACAACTCTATTATCATGTAATCAAATTGAATTCAACAGTAACTCCATAAATGGTAAAGACAAACTCTGAATGCCCTAAGTGTAGTGTGTATGAAAATGATATGAGACTAGAAGCAACTGGGAAAGAGCAAGACAAGAAGAGAGAAGAGAGAGAGAAGAGAGGAGAAATAGATGTAGAGGGAGAGAAAGGGAGAGAGAGAGAGAGAGAGGGGGGCAGGGCAGGGGGGGAGAGAAGGGGTACGGCTGGCGGGAAAAAGTAGATGACAGGGAGACCACCCCCACAACCCCCCCGCCCAGAACGGAAAAAAAACAACAAACAAACAGCAACAGACAAAAAATAAAAATAAAGCATTGATTAAATAATAGTAACTAAAAGGAAATAGTAATACAGATGATTTTTTTTTAATTACACCCACCAACCCCCCCCCAAAAAAAATAATAAATAAATAAAAAATAAAAAAATAAAATAAAAAATAAAAAAAAAATATTATAATAAAATATAAAAAAAAAAATGAATGAATTTATTGAAACAAAGACAAGAAACATGAAAGTAGAAAAAAAAATACAGAAAAAAAAATCAACAAAAACAAAACGAAAACAAACGAAAGCAAATAAACACACACCCAACACAACACATACAAAAAAATGATGAATTTGAATAAAAAGAAGTATAATACAAGGGGACACATGAAAAAGATATATACATATATATATATATATAGCAAGCTACTAATAAAGCTATATAAATAACAAACAGAGAAACAATCGCAATGATACGACATCAGACGCAATCTGACCAAGCTAGACAACATATGAACTAGAGATTTGACATTACGTTCAACTTTTGACAAGATTGGGCTGCTCCGGTTCTGTGCATTTCCACAACTTTGCACGAAGGAATAATGTCGACGATACAGCATGGCTCCCGGTATATAAAGGTAGATTGCTCAGAGATGTAAGGATAGCAGAAGTCATTAAATATATAAAAAAATATAATATACATGCTAGGTAGCCACAAAGTACACTGTGGAGCGACATTTCAGCATCATATTTCTGTGACCTTTACTTGACATGCTCCTCAGGTCAGATCTTGTGCACTGGACATCTTTGAAGCGTTGTACAGGTGTAATCATCGGTAAAACTGGTTTGCGAGGTATAATAGATAACACAAACATTGGACTGTATGCAACGCACTCGGCCTATGAAACGGTCACTGAACATGACGATCGCCTTGTACTAGAGTTATTTTGTTAAATCATGTGGGTTTGCCAGAATTTTCTGTAATCGGCCTTGATAGGCCTAACGAAAAACGCCCAATTTCAGAGGCATGTATGAGCGTCTTCTATATTGTGTTTTGGGAATACAGTCGGGATACTAAGCAAAAATGTGTGTGTGTATGTGTGTGTGTGTGTGTGTGTGCGTGTGGGGGGATTAGAACAAGCACAATCATATAATAGAAATAATAATAATGTTATAAGTATAGCATATTTGTTCCTCAAAATGTGCAAGGGGGGGGGGCAACTGAAGGCCTCATCATCGGTACTCCTGGCGATCATCAATGCCCGACTCCTGGACTCTTGGCTTCAACGACGTGCACAGATGATTAGTATCATGTATCAATAGGCCGTGTTCGATGTTGTGGTGCAACGGTCAATTTTTCGATTATTATATTTCCCCCAAGCACATATCGTGTAATACTCAGCAGCGACACATGACCAGGGGTGGCTGCGAAGGGTGCTAGCGCACCCCGTAAGATTGGGAAATCAGCATACCTTTTTGTACATATACCTTTAAAGCGCACCCCGCTAAAATCTTAATAACTATTATTTTTATTTTTTTTTGAGCTTATTCAATTGTTCGGGACGCCTACGATATCTTAGCCTACCCCTATACATATAAAGTATGTTTGAAATGTGTACGAACCAAGGACGCCGAAGACGTAAGAAACACACGCTTAAAAAAAAACTAATAATAAAATTACAACAACCCCCCCCCCCCCCCCCCACCCCCCCGCTATCACGCTGCCAGCGTGACGGAAAAAAATAAAAGTACCTTTTTGCACCCCGTTAAAGTTTATCTCTGGATCCGCGCCTGCTCAGGAAAATGGCTTTTGGTGAAAAAAAAATGTACATTCAAATTTTAATTTTTTGGGGATATAATCAATCAAACTCAAATTAAACATATAGGCCTAGCTTATAACTTGAAAATTGAAAAGTAGATCATTACAAATGAGTACAATAATATTAAAAAAATAATAATAAAATGGATAAAATAGCTATTGCTTTCGATTTTGTGCCAAATCCATATCTTCCCCATTTTAATTTACCATCTCAGCGATCATGATAAAGAGTAAAATTATTAATATTTTTTCGATCTCGTTTCAAATGATATGAGCTTTCATATATGCTCTAATTCTTTCCCCCCCAAAAAAATTTAAGTGTGAAAGATTATATTTTCAGATTTACCAACCTACCCCAGCTTTAAAACGCAGTTCAGGATGTTGTTGAAACTATGACAATGGCATTCTGCACCTGTATTCTATTTACTCATAAATATTCAAAGAGGAGCATTATTCCATGTTAACATTGCTCGTAAAGTGTTCAACATCACGTTCCGACTCGCACTATATAAACACTTTGTTATTCGATAGACATTAATAGAAACACGACTTTTCCGTCAATAGACAAGAGGTGTTTTTATTTGTTTACGTCTGCCACTGTTTATTTTTGGGCGGTAGTTTTGAACCCTTCAACCTAACCACAATCTTTCGTGTGGCTCGAACTTAACGTTTGAATAGAACTTCCAAAGTCCGTCAACCATTCACGTACCCACAAGGATCATCTCTTTCACTGAGACGATGATTATTATCTCCAATTTTTCAGGTTTTTCCATCTGAGTACTTCTAAAAATATTTTATTCGGCTTATGCTAATGTCACAACCAACCGTACTAGATTTTAGATTTGGCATTATGGCAGTCGTGCGACGCCGCTTAAATACCTCGACTCAATCACGTTAGTCCAACCATGGATGGTCCAACTTAATGATGGTGTCTCACATACCGTGAGGTTGGTTTGAGACTACTTTGAGACGAAGATTGAGACTATAGTCGCGGATACGTCTTAGCGATGTCTCCAAAAGTCTCATGAATCGCAGGAAAATCGAACATGTTCATATCTCTTACAAGTTTTCCCGTCGCAGAGACATCTCTGAAAGCGTCTTAGAGTCTTGAGACGTCCTTCGCGACTTGATACAACAGGCCACGACACACAAACTAGGATGAACACGACACATGTTCGGTTGTGACTAAAATAAGGCCGAATTCACAAACGTGGTTTAGTTAGTCATGTCTAATCAATTGTTTAACACGGATTTAGACCATGGTCTAAATTTTGGTATTTACAAACCACCTGATTTAGACCACTGGACTAACTAAACCACGTGGTGAATTCGGGCCTATGAAGATTGCATTTGTCATTTGAAGTCACTTTTTATATTTATCGCAAAACATCCCCTGTCTGTATGAAGAAAAAAACCAAAACAACGTTTGACAGAGTCACCACAAAACGTGCCATCGATAGAAAGAGAGTTGGCTAAGGTGGCTGGCTGACTAGGCCTCACTCAAAAGAAATGTTTTGATGAAGTTTCTAACAACATATATGAATATAAAAAAGGAAAACATTCTGTGCATAATTAATTTTGTTAATATTTATAAGTGTCTGTGATTGTAGCTACGAAGTGCCTGGGGAAATATTGCCGTGTTCTCGTCATGCTGGCTAATCGTCAAGGAGGTCGAGGTGTCTGATTGTTGCAGCAGGTTGAGCAGTAGGGAGACGGGACAATTGTACACTTTTTTCCAATGAGACTTTCAACTTTATATAACTAATACTGCTAAACCATAAACGAAATTTGGATACTTAGCCTCGACAACGAATAGGTTGGGTTAAGTGAAACTATTTATTTGAAGCATTTCATTCAAAACACGAGTCGAGTGTTACAATGTGCCTAACCAGGGCCAATTGTAACAGACGTACGGCCAATGTAACCATAAGGGGGCCGTCACCTGAGGTCTTCTATAACCGTTTCTTGCCCTTCTTGCCCGTTCTTTAAAAATTGCTGAAGGGCTTTGGTCGGGTTGGAACTTATAAATTTGAAAATAATTCTTGAAGTACGATACTGGGCGTTCATAAACAGTTCTCGTTACGCGTCAATTCCGTCTTATCGCAATCCGCATATACGTTGTTATCCAGTTCAGACCGAGTAAACGGCTCGTTCACTCTAACCGTTCGTAGCACGTCCAAACCGTCATAAAAGTGCCTATGCGCAGCATGATAAAAGTTAGTACCATTGTTCGTAGTACGTCCTTCTCGTTCAGAGTAAGTCCACCCGTTTAAGAACGTGTCACTGCGTTTAATTTTAGAACTTGAAGCCAGACGATTTTTTTGAACATGTTCAAAAAAACTCGAAATGCCTTTCCGTTCTCTCGTTCGGGCCCGTTCGCCAAGTTCGTAAACAGATTTGTAAACGGTCTGTACTAGATCTAAAAGGTCTGCACTACGTATCAGTTCTCGTTGTAAACAGATTGAGCCGTGCACCAAGAACTACCTAGAACGCAGTGAGAATCACCAGTGTGACGGGATATAGAGACAGTTAGCCGTTCGTTAAAAAATTGAAACGTAGTTCGTGTACGTCCTTCTCGTTCAGAGAAGTCCTACCGTTTAAGGACGGCACACGTTAATTTTAAGAACTTGATAATTAATATACAATGCTCGTTTTATGACGCCTAGCACATCTTGTAGAACGATTTTAAGTACGGCAATTTCGTTTGTAGTAACGTCCACTGTCATTCGTTGCCACCCCGCTTAAATTTAGGACAGTATGAGCGCGCTCCGATTTCTTTGAACCACTTTGGAAAATCCGACCGAGCTAAGTCCAAAGTTCAATACAGATCGAAAAGTAAACTTACACGCTCACTCAGTTTACACACAGACTATGCCCGTTCGGCAAAATTTGCAAGGACGTAGTAGGAACGAGCTCAGTGTGACGGGGGTATAAAATAGTAACATTTTGCTTTTCTTTATCAAAGCTATGCGATTGACAGATCTAAGATTTAAACAACATTAACCACATAAGCTAATTATTAAAACACATGACAATGCTTGACTCAAGTTACATTATATTTTTCACTTGTTATATACATGGCATGGGATTATTGCAGAAGTTTACGTGCTCTGTACGGGCGATGACAGCGCGCTGAATTGTCCCGGGGATAGGTACGGGTATTTCCTAAGTATTTCCTAAACGGCATTGTTACAATTGCCCCTGTGGTGGGCGACCATATTTGGAGAGATTTTTTTCTATCTTAGCTGAGGTATTAATCGTTGAATCGTTAGCAAAATATGGCTTAAGAACATAATTTCTAAATATATAAAAATGACAGCCGTAGCTCATCCACATATTTGTCCAGAAGAAAAACAATGGGTAATGTGAAATATTACTTTCCTACTAAAAAAAAAACGGTTTTTCTGCCTTAGAAAGTTCCACGAACCGTTAAATCTGTTAATACTCAAACAGCATGTGGAGCGATGAAATGCGCATGCTCTGTACAAATTTCAAGTTTGTAGCGTGTTTCTGCTAGGGATGGGAGCCCCTGTTACAATTGCCCCGTGTTACAATTGTCCCCGGTCTTCCCAACTAATTCAGACAGTTTTGAAAATTGTCGCGGAGACGTCTATAATACCTTTTATCCGTCGCGGAGACGATATTTTCTTTTCCGTCACGGAGACGACTTCGCGAAGTGAGATACCACCATAGCTCCATCCTTGACAGGCTCTATTGTTTTACATCCTATAGGCACACTAAATACACCATATCTACAGAAGATCGAGATATGGCCGAAAGCAACTTCTACGATGTCGGGCTATTTCAGGTCTGGGATTATGTCGTCCTTGCGGTGATGCTCGCCATATCTGCAGGCATTGGCATCTTCTATGCCTTCAGTGGTGGCAAGCAGTCAACCGCCCGGGAGTTCTTGCTGGCGAATCGGAACATGAACCCGATTCCCGTCGCGATGTCGCTGGTTGCTAGTTTCATCTCCGCCATCACCGTTCTTGGGACACCTGCAGAGATGTACCTGAACGGACCCATGTACTGGTTGTATGGGTTAGCTTTCATCGGCACAGGTCTTATTTCTTCGATGTTTCTACCTACGTATTATCGACTCGGTATCACAAGTGCAAATGAGGTGCGTATCGATGCAGAATTACACAGTTACCTTATAACGGAATATACAACAATATGTTTTTTATTTGTTTTTCTTTAAATTTTCATAACGAGAGAGGCCATTTCACTCCCATTCAATTTCATCAAAATAGCTTTGGGGATCCCTAAAATGTTTATTAATTGAAATCAAAGTAAATCTATTTATCGGTTCGAAGATTAATTATACTCTCCATGAAAATAGCGGTTTATGATAAATGTTTTCATTATCAGATTTAAGTAATCATGTTAATGCACTGTTTAAAAGGAAGAAAGACTGTGTCAATAATTTTTCTTTTTAATTCCCTTATTAATTTGTAATTTTTTATCTTTAATTAATATATATATTTTTTCAGTATCTTGAGAAGCGCTTCAACAGAGCTACAAGACTGCTGGGAACCCTCTTGTACTTCATTCAAACGGTAATATGCAAAATAATGATGATTTACATATCATAATCATATAATACTAAATGCATTTGCCACAAATTTCAATAATTTTATTAAGAAACAATAATTGAACTTACTACATTCCAAAGAAAAAGGATTTGATGAACGACGTATCTCATCTTTTACTCCCATTTCTCATTGTTATCTTGATTTAAGATGCTGTATCTTGGGATAGTCATCTATGCCCCAGCACTCGCTCTGAACCAAGGTAACATACATGTACATCGTGTACAAAACACGTATTATGCCATATGCTGCAACACTATTAAATAATGCCACTGAACTATTTAATTCGTTGTAATTATGATTTGAAACTTGTAGGTCCGCATAGTAGAATAGGTCTACAAACTTTGTACGACGCAGAACTCTGGTACAAATTGCACTTCGGTTAGCGTGCACGCTTTGTTTATGGATAGTCAGTGACAAAAGACTTGCGCTTCACCGACACTTCGAAAAGAATGAGTGCTGACTGAAGAACGAAGTAGGTACTCGACTACAGAATATGGATCGCAATGTTCGCCCGCTACATAAATGTTTTCATAATTATCGGTTCCAGTATGTGATGTATATATCATACAACTATTGGATACGATATCCCGATTTAATGATTCCCTTCTTTTATCTATTTTAGTGACCGATCTGCACCTCTGGGGATCTGTCATGGCCATTGGTATCGTCTGCACCTTTTACACAACGATTGTAAGTAGGTCTACATAATATCAAAATCATCCGTGTAGGCCTACGCCTGTATAGCCTACCTTTACAAAAAAAAATATATATATATATTTCTGAAGACGGGATATCTTTCAAATGTTTCAAAAATACTTTGCATTTTTAAAATAAATTTCTGACGTTCTTTTAATAGGGTGGTATGAAGGCAGTATTGTGGACTGATACATTCCAAGTTGCTGTCATGATGGCCGGATTCTTGGCTGTCATTATCGCTGGATCATCCAA
Organism: Paracentrotus lividus; assembly: GCA_940671915.1. NCBI lineage: Eukaryota > Metazoa > Echinodermata > Echinoidea > Camarodonta > Echinidae > Paracentrotus > Paracentrotus lividus. The sequence continues at coordinate 28,844,357 of CALNVZ010003429.1, read as the reverse complement.
CCTGAATGGCATCGATGAAGTTTGGCGGGTTGCCGGAGAGGGCGGGCGCCTTGATATATGGGAGTAAGTATCGACATCATAAATAGGGGGCTCTAAGAGGACGCCAGCGTGTCATTTTTCATGATAGGTCTATCTTGGATGTATATCTTGAATGATCTTTTGTTTTGTTTTGTTTGTTTGTTCTTTTTGGGGTGGAGAGGAGGGGTTAACAAAAGATCAAGTTCCTCCTGTCAAATCCGTTTTCTTTGAAAATAAATTCCATATTGACGGTGGGTTAACAACTATTATACGATACAGAAATTCGCAAAGTACAAAGAAACAGGGGTAAAGTGAAGGGGAAGTTTATAGGACATAGATTATGAACTCTCAAGAATTAAATTACTCTGCTCTTTCCTCACAGCTTCAACCCAGACCCAACGGTTCGCCATACTTTCTGGACTGTCGTTGTTGGTGGATCTATTTTCTGGAGTACCTATTATTCCGTCAATCAAGCCCAAGTTCAAAGATATCTCTCGTGTGGATCAGAAAAGACTGCTCTTCTGTAAGTCCTGTTTTAAAACTATACCAAATTTTAAGGTGTGCAAACTGGCAAGAATTTTTGTATTACCCATGTCCTTGAGGTAATCGGGTATATACTTCGATGCAACCAAAGCGGACTGAACATTTACTTTACAATATAGGACAGTATTATCATAAGTATATTGAATAACAGTTGAAAAAAATGAAGTTTGTTATGCAATGCTCTTTGGAATAGATAATATGGATGGGTATCTTCAGAGGCTTAAACGTGTTTAACAAATCTATTCGAAATAATTACATACCAAACACAGGCTGAATTTTGTGTTGTGAAAAGTTTTATGAATAATGAACGCCTTTTCCTTTAATAGGCGCCTTCTCCAAACAAAGTGCGTCGGTTTCCCGCGGCAGCTTCCTGATGGAAGGCGGAAAAAAAAAAAATCGGCTTTCTGCTTTTAACGTGTTTAAGCCGTATTAAGATTTCGGGATTCTATTCAAAAGCCGATAAATCGTCTTTTAGAACAAAAGACGCGGGAAACCGACACCTCTTGATTGGAGAAGGCGCCTTAACCAGTGTCTGATAGCAATTTTAAGAATACTGAATTTCACTTTTTTTTTACGTGTCTTTTCTTTTCTTTCATCCTGCAGCGCTTTATTCTTAGCAATTGTGGGTATGATAATAATCGTGTCCGTTGCTTGTTTATCTGGTATCGTCATGTATGCTAACTTCGCCGACTGCGACCCATTGACCATGAAATACGTTACAACATCTGACCAGGTAAATAAAAATACGTAGAATTTTAGTATTATTTTTTCTGTAATGTTTGTTATTACTTTTAAATGCCTATATTTTTTTATTGAATTATTCTGATTTTTGCAAAAAAAAGTACAATATACCCAGGCCTACCACTCTTTATTTTATTTTCGTTTTATATTTTCTAATTATTTTGATGAGTAGCAAATATCTTAACTGCATTAGCTTGGAGAGAATGTTGAATACAGAACTGCATGAAAATAATCTCAAACGGAAAGTTCACCCCAAAGTATTGTTGGTTTGAATAATCAATACAGAGGGGAAAAACGTGTCTCGAATTTCTTTCATCTCAAAATATTATAACAAGTAACTGTCATCATGAGCGCGATTTTTTTATTTTCTTCAGCTTTTACCATATTTTGTGATGTACCTGTTTGGTAACATGCCTGGATTACCTGGACTTTTTACCTCGGCTGTATTCAGTGCTGCGCTCAGGTGAAATTTTTTTTGTACTTTTTTTAAACAAATGTTTTGGCGATGAATGAGAAGGGAAGTGTATTTTGTATGTGTGTGTGTGGGGGGGGGGGGGGGGGGGGGTGGGGAGGAGGGTTATTGCCATTGCAAAATTCAAATTCAAATTCAAATTTATTGAAATAAAGTCCACAATTGCACCATGTGTCGAGAAAGGCACGAAAAGTGGGGCCCCTAAATTTAATGACCGTGCGAGCAAGCCTTTCAATTCGCTATTGCCATTCATAAAAAAACAAATCTGAATTTTCTATTATTAACGCTTGATAAATATTTATTTAAATATCTATTTAAATATTTATTTATGTAATTTATATGTTTAATTTCCGTATTTATTCTTTTATTCCAAAACCTGGGGGGAAAGATCATTTGTCTACTCATCATCCAAGTTATGGAATAGCCTTCCTGGAAACATTAAACAATGCCTGACCTCTGAAACTTTCAAACAATACCTCAAAACATTTCTGTTCAATTCTTCTTAATTTCCTTATAATATCCTAAAAAGCGCCTTGAGCACTCTACAGAGTGGATTTGGCGCGGTATAAGTCTCATTATTATTATTATTATTATTATTATTATTTACCTACTTATTTATCTTTATATACATATATTTATATATTTAATAATCATATCATATACATACATTTCAATCTATTTGAGTTTACGAATCACCCTTTTTTGTCCTTAACTAGCTCGGTTTCCTCTGGTCTCAACGGATTAGCTGCTGTGTTTGGAGAGGACATCGTGAAATCAATTTGGCCTGACATGAAAGAAAAGACATACGCACGGGTCACAAAGGGGCTTGGTAAATACAATTTCATCAGATTCGTCCTTGTAATTCTATAACTTTTCTTTGCGCAATTCTGAAATATTTTATAGACTGCATATTATAGAAATGTCAGAAATCAAAGATAAACTCTATCTATGATGCTGGATTTACCAAGGAGGCTACGCAGAGGCGGATCCAGGTGGGGCGCACGTAGCGTGCACCCTATTATCCAGAAAATTACCATTACTTATGTATAATGTTGGGATAGTGATTTTCCCCCCTGAAATATGATGTATTATCTTGCCTTCTCAAAACAAAGTTCGTCAGTTTTCCGCAGCTTCCTGACCCAACGCGAGAAACTATCGAACGTGTTTAAGCCGTATTAAGATTTCGGGATTCTATTCAAAAGCCGATAAATCGTCTTTTGGTACAAAAGACGCGGGAAGCTGACGCACTTCGTTTGGAGAAGGCGCCTTAGTGTTTTTACCTCTCGCTATAATAGTCTCTATAATGTCTACCTCTGTCGTCCATATTCTTTGTGATTTGCTCCATCCCCCTCCCTCCCTCCCTCCATCTTTCGTACAATTTAGATATTAATTTTGAATAACGATTTTCTTTTCCCCTACTAGGCCATATCTTAAAAGCTATCACTAAACCTCTGATAACTATCTCCTCTATTCTTTTACAACTTCCTTCTTTCGTAGCATTGCTGTTTGGATTACTCACTATCCTGATGGCATTTGTCTCTTCGAAGCTTGGTGATGTTTTAAAGGTCAGTAGGTTTTTTTTTTCAGTAACATATTTAGGCTCTGTTACAAATAATCATAGGTCTTTCAAAAGTGCTAATTACCAGAAAACGAAAGCCCTTTATTCATATGAGATTTGAGAAGATGTCCTAGCCGTATGATATTAAACACTTGACATTAGATGCAGGGAACAATGGTTTCGAGTCACAAACCTTTTGCAATTCATTTATTACCCTCTTCAAAATGTATGTTTATTCAATGCCATTTGTTAAAAATGAATGGAAAATGTTCCTTGGTGCTAAGTTATTCATGACTTTATACATCAAACGACTTGTGAAACACGCCCTCGATTTCATTACTATCAACCACGTTTGTTTTGTATTATTATTCATTATTAATCATTATAATTATTTTATTTTCATTAACAACAGGCGACTTTCGCGGTGGTAGGAATGATAGGAGGACCACTTCTCGGTCTTTATTCATCGGGAATGTTCTTCCCTTGGACCAATTCAGCGGTATTTAGTTTTTCCTTCAAACATATTTAACTATCATAATAAGTATTTTGTAGTTTATGAGTTATTTTCATACATAACGTCAGTCTTAGTTCCAGTATGTTGTATAACAGATTAAAATCAGCTTAATATATACATGTACAGTGTAACTACTGAGAGAATAATTATTATAATTTCGCTATTAAAATATACATGGTGATTTCCAAGTTACAGGATGCATCAAAAATTAGATATTAGATGCTATGGCTCTCGCTTCTTTCGTGGCAAGTAGTTTCCTCCTACTTTTCCTCATTTTTCTTTTCCTCGTAGTCTGCCTTTTTGAAAACGTGCACTGTACCTCTCATTAGTTTTCCTCCTCTCCGCTGCCCCTCATTATACTCACTTTACACCCTCCTACTACCATTAGGGAGCGCTCCTTGGAACATTGATGGGGCTATCCTGGTCGCTTCTGGTGGGAATAGGGGCACAGATTTATCCACCGTCTCTTGAAAGGCCACCCCTGATTACCGACGGATGCAACGTCACCACGACGGAAATGACTCCAATAGAAATCGTCACTGTGTCCGTGATGACCAACGTAACCGAAACGGCAAGGTGCGGTAGTCATCCGTTACAAATTATGTAAACATCCAGCTGAACATATAATGTTTCGCCAGTCGTGCATATAAAGGTCATCTGTCTATAATATTGTCTCCTATGACTCACTCTAAGTAGAAATGTTTAATGTACATAACGTTTTTAAGGGTAGAATCTCACTTCACGGAGACGTCTCCGCAACGGATTCGTCTTCGCGACGGACAAAAAAGTATTAGCGAAGTGAGATACCACCCTTAGGGCGATTTATTTATTTATTTTTTTTTTTTGGTCTCACTCTCAACATAAAGGATGTAGTAAAACATGTCAGGTTCGAATATAAGGCGCTACCGCCATTTCGTAACTGCATGAATGTTTTTTTTCCTTTGAATCATATTCCTGTCATAAAAGTTATCTTCCTTTTTGATTATTGTTTGTTATTATTTTCTTTTATCTTTCTCTTCTTCAAATCTTTTAATTCGTCTGCATTCCCTTCCATTTGCTAACCTCTTTTCCCCACCCCATCAATCTTCTCCAACTTGCTTGTCTACCCTCTTCCCGCCTCTACCCCTCTCCACTCCCTCCATGAACCCATATCAACTTCTAGACCAGCCATCGCAGAACTGTTCAGCCTGTCATACGTGTGGTACAGCGGTGCCGCTATGGTTGTGACCATAATTTGTGCTTTGGTCATCAGCTTGCTTACAGGTAAGGATTGCGGGCTCTTTGATAAGAAGAGGGTAGTCAAATCTTTCCGTCATTACCATGTCGTATTTGAGCAAAACCTAGAACAGTAATTTGATAAACATTTAAAAACATGGCACCCTTCTTTCACCCGACTCTTATCAAAAATTGATATTGTCGGTGGGCAAGAAACGTGGAAAATCTCTACCAGGCCCCAAGGGTGAAACGTCCAATTTTTTATGACTTCAAGGAGAAACTTGTACCTCTAATCGTATGATAGTTGTACTAAACAAATCCGGTCAGATTTTTTGTTTAGGGGAGGGGGGGGGGCGGGTTCCTATCAAAAACAATGCTGCTCTATAATATAAGTGTCCAATAGAATATTCTGACTATAATTGTACGTCTGTGAATATCGCTGGAAGGGTAAAATATTGTTTTTCTTTCTCACTCATACCATTTAGGTGCCACTGACCGAAGACGCTCAATCCAATGTTGATCAGTCCATTGCTGATCGGATGTACTGCTGTTTACCAGAATCAATAAGCGCCCTCTGCGGTGTAGAGTTGGGGAACTCTACAGAGATCCAGTAAGAACCAATTCAATTATTTTTCTTCAAAGCATTTAAATACAAATATTGTGGGTAATTTACCTCTTAAAGCCAAGCTTTAGTTCTTACAGCAAAAATAATTTGGGATAAATCTGCAAGATATTCCTCACATTGTTCCATTACATATACAAATGCTACACAAGATTATATTTCACGTATCGATAATGATTTCAGAAGAAATGTTGAAAAAACAGTCCGTCAAATTGAGACTTGGAGTAGACAGCTATATCGCACAAGTCACGGACAACATACACACAAGATCCGTGCGAATCGCGTGCACGTGATAACCCGTAAACTTCCACGTGGCCGTGTTATACACGCATGTGCTGGATACAGATCATTGCTTATTTTGCTCTTTTCTCAGCAAAATACGCAATTTCCTGTAAATCCTTTGTGTGTAGTATTCATTTCCTATGCTTGAATTCTGGTATGAACAAGAATGTTTTGATTTATTTCATTATGACTACTACTCTAGATTATCTTTAACTACTGAGGGAAACATTGTTACAATTCCTTCTGTGTAATAGGTAAAGAAATGAACACTTTATGGGCATGATGGATGCAGTAATTTAATTAAAACTAGTCTTGTTATTCTATTGATTTAGCTCTTTGTTCTTGTTAGATAATGAGGAAAACGCTATGGATTTTTTTTATCACACAGATTGATGGTGAAGAGATGAAAGCTGGCTTATATAGGAAAACAGATCACGTCAGGGCGCCTTCCTCATCGCCTACTGCGTCAGACTATCCAGACAAGGTATTATCACTTGATAACATTGAATAAAAAACATATTAACCAACATGCTTATTATGAGAATCGCCACTCCTCATGCTCTTGGGACAATAAAAAGGCTATATTTTGTGTTCCGCCAAATATCCGACATGTACGCCGGCTTTATTACGCCCCCCCCAAAAATAAAATAAAATAATAAATAAAAAATAAAAATAAATAAATAAATGAAATAAAAATAAATATAAATTAGTAAATAAATTAATAAATAATACATGAATAAAATAGAATAAAATAAAATAAAAAATGAATAATAATAATAATAATAATAATAAATAAAAAAATAAATAAACAAAAAAGAAATAAAAATAAAATGAAATAATAATGATAAATAAATAAATGAAATAAAAAAATTGGGACCCATACAGCTGCCTTTCAGCAAAGCACTTTATATAATTGGGATATAATAGTACTCGACCAAACTGTTAAGGATCAAGGATCATAATAGAATTATTATTTCCTCTTTCTTTTTCAGAAACCGAATGACATGGAGTATCGATAGACCAAGCCTCTAGGCTGACTTTTACGAATTCAAGAACTATATGAGGTTGTAACTCAAGATGCTGACTTTTTATATATTTGTCGATATTTGTTACATCGTGCATATAATATGAATATATATGGTGGCTGGGACAGTCTGATCACTTTTGTTTTATAACCGACTCGTGCCCCAAAATTGTGTATTTTGATATGCCATGAGTCCCGAAAGTTGTGCACTACCTTATCGTAAATCTCTGGTAAAAGATTTAAAGGTTCTGAATGCTGTAAATACCTAAGCGCGACCACATCTGTTAAAACATAATTTTGGATACTGGAAAATTATTTTTTTTTTAAACCTTGGTTAGTTGATAACGGAACGTGTATAGTCATGTATATTGAGAGCCTGGCCAAACTTTTTTTTTTTTTTTTTTTTAATAAATAGCATTAATAGCGCACTTATCCACCAAATACTGAAAAAAAAAACCCACATATATATGTTTATTTTTGTATTTCACAATAATTTGTTTCAATTGTTATGTTATATTTGTATGTGTTTTTAACTTGTGTATAAGTAATGTTTTGTATATTATTTCCTATACAAGAATATGATTATGTATAATTTTAGGGCTGCGAGCCTATCAAGGTTTGCTTACGCCGTAGCGCTATCTTATAAATTCAGTTTGTATCTTGAAATGAATATCATTTTCATGATTATGTAAAATGTCTTTCTGTAATTGTTATCAGATTGTTATTATTTGGAAACCAATAGAATAAATCAAGTAAATGCTGTATCGCGGAGCCTGTTAAGATGGAAGAAACAAACTACGTTTTTAATAATATCACTATTAGTATGTCATAGCAAGTGTTTTTATTTGTATGATACATATATATATATATATATATATATATATATATATATATATATATATATATATATATATATATATATAAGGGAACTACTCTTTAACATGGCTACTGCTTCTTGTTGCAAAATGTAGTCGAAATGAAAACAAGAGGAGATTGGCGTTGCTGAAAAAAAACCCACTGTATTTTGCCAAGCTTTCGGCTATATAAAGCCTTCTTCAAGGGCTGTTTAACAAAAGCCAAAACAAAACATATAAATAGTACCAAGGAACAATTTGTTTTTACATAATTATAACAAAACATATACATAGATAAGTCTACGTAAACACACATATATACCTATATATACACATGCACATTTCAACTACATAAAATTCTTAAACATAATCAAATCAAAGCAGGAAATAAAATGAAGATAATTAATTTACCTGAGTTTCTGTACTTGTTGTGTTACTGTGTAGTGTTTGATTTAATGTAAAGAGAGTGTAAGGTCACGTGACAAAGAGCGCTAGGAGTGACGAGGCGTGACAAGAGTTTGTCTCGATATATTCACCCGGTTTTGGTCGAGACAAACTCTTGTCACGCCTCGTCACTCCTAGCGCTCTTTGTCACTTGACCTTACACTCTCTTTGGGGGTACATGTAGGGTTAAAAAGGCATCCTATGCGTTAGTATGAGAGTGTCCTTTACATAACATGGCTCAGAAATACATGATACCGTTTTCCCCCCGTTGACATTCGGCGACCTTCATGAAAACTGTTTTCAACAGGATCATATGATGAATAAAATTACTGACATCATGGTGCACAACAAGATAACTTTGACTGCATTATGTCTTACCCTATCACTGGCGTATTTAAAATCCGTAAAGAATGCTATTCATCGGGGGGGGGGGATTTACATCATCCCCCCCCCCCCCCCGATGAAAGCACGAGCAGATTACAATACAGGTTCTTAATCACCCTCGGTCTGGCACTCTGAAAGCGGATGTTCCAGCATGGCCAGGCATATAATAGTGTCATTAGTATTATTGACAGAAAAGTCTTTCAAAATTGTTTTTAAATGGAATCACTGATATTCCGGAATTTATTTCATTTTTTTATATATATATATTTTTAAATTAACATATTCGTTTATTCAGTTTATTGATTAATTGATTGATTCATATCTTGAGATGGTAATCTTTTTATTTATTCGTTTAGTCAGATTAATTTTGTGTCGGAATAGTATGACCACAGTCTTCATTGATGACCTAACATACGTTTTATTTGTAATACAAATTTAATTTTAAAGAAGGACTACGGGCTAATATTAATTTTTTTTAATTTTTAATTTAGAGTAAAATATACAAAGTACAACACGGAAAATTTAATCAAAATCGTATAAAAAATGAGTTTTGTTCCCTCTCCAAAAATATAAAAGAAAACACTAATGACTCTTAACGGAATGGTTCATATTATCATTACTGTAACCAATGTCAATATATGATATATTATGGGGGAAAAAAATATATAATGTGATAAAATACGATATGAAAAAGCGGATCAATGACAGAACTGTTATATTACATCGAATTAAATGCAAAACTTAAAACAATAATAATTATTAAAAAAAAGGGGGGTGGGGAGAAAAAAAAAAGCATTAGCTGTTTTCCATCCGATGACATTTTTAGTGTTGTTCTTGTTATATTTTAGTATAATTTTCTAAACATCTCAATTTCAGTCAGTCTTGAGTCCCCCTTTTAAGTGTTTTAAAGTGCTGTACAGTGGCTATGGAGCTATTCAGTTATCATACAGTTGTTTGTTAAAAAATGTTTGATAATTCTAGACTACGTGCTGGCAAACATTGTTAATATGCAACTGTGAAGTTTCTGTTCTTTGTATTCAAACATTTCACATAATAGCTAGATACGCTGAATACTTATGACGAAAGAAAAAGGGAAAATACAACTTAAATATCATATTCCCACTCTATAGGAAATTAATTTGAAACATGTTAATAAGTGGTTTTGAGTGGTTGTGTAATTTTAATTATTATTTTTTTTTTGCTTAACAGTTTTCATGAAGAATAATATTAATTACCTCCCTTTGGATAGCAGTTTGACTACTCTATGAGGAATTTGATACATCTATGATTTCCGGAGAACCTTCTTTAAATTCGAGAAACATATAATGTTTTTTTTTTAGAAAGAGTTGAAAAACGCAATACATTATGAAGCAAAGATAACAGCATTTGATCTTCCGTTTGTAGTTTTTCCATATCAGCGCGGACACGAGTGTCACTTCGCTGGCGGCGCCCGCAACACATGAAGACGGTAGCTTATTACAGGAACAACCATTTCCATGCTTCCTTTCTTAAATTCTGGTAGAGTCCGACTTTTACGCTGGAAGACATACATCTTGTGAATTTATCGTCATGGTTTCACGTATATTAGTTGCAATATTGTACATCCCCCTGGCGACCAATATCCTCCAGCGTTTCACATCAGCAGGTAATGATCTTAACAAAAGATTGATCACATTTTATTTTGACGCATTTTAGATAAACACGATGATTTGCAATTCTTGGAATCACAATCACAATGTGTCCAAAATAAAAGAAAGAAAAAGAGAGAAAATGGGGAGGGATAAGAAAAACTGGATACCATGAATTGAATAAACATGATAAAGTATGGTACGTGACAAGTAAATTGAATTGTGCTTGATTTTTCCCAAATTACAAAATGTTTAGCTTGCCCGATATAGTAACTAAAATAGACGCTAGTGCTTCGATAGAATTTACATTAAAAACATTGTGCTTTATGACTGAATACTGTTTAGTAAAAGATGTTGTGAGAGCGAGTATTAAGCATTTTATTCATATAGTCCGTAAACATCCAGACTCGCGCGGTAATTAAAGCAGCTTTTCCGCTGCTCACACCAAGCTAAATGATAACCAATCAGGGGCCACGGAGCGTTTTTGAAAAGTGGAGGGGCCTAAGCGGCAAGGTGGTGGGTGCGGGGGTCGTGGTCAATGTGGGTGCGCTGCTGAAACAAGCTAAAATACCAGATGTATGGTCATCTTGGTCCGTTTTTGTCACGTTTCCTGACGAAAGTGGGGGGGTGGGAACTTAGAAAGTATAGATGTGATACGACATAGTGAGTATTATCCCAGTCATATCATTTTATGGCGCCAGTGTGTAAGATAGAATCAGCCATATACCACGACATTTAGAAAAAGATACGTGAGTTCGCAATCATTTATTTATTCACAAGGAAAAAATGGCCTTATTAAAAGCTCAGACATGAGATTTATAATTACTTTAAACATATCAGTCCAAAACGTTTGTTCTTGGAAAAGGCAAAAAAAATTGATCTATTAGTCCAAAAAAAAAGGTGTTCTTTAGTTTGTGTATCATTTGTTTCATTGTAATCAGAGCCTCAATTTGTTTTTGTTTTGTTTTTTATAATTATATCACTTTAATAGAAACGAAAAAAAAGTAAACAAATATGAAAGAGATGAACATTAGGTTCTTTTTAATAGCGCAAAATTGTAAATAGGAGCGTAGACTTACGAATAAAGAAAAAACAGGACAAGAGTACGTAGCCTCGTAGATAAGCTCAATCATCAGAACTTCATACTTTGAATGAATTGTCAATTATAATGCTTTACAAAACAAAAGGACCAGACGATATCTATATTACCATATCATGAGATAATAAATAAATTGAACACTATCTGTCCGAAATACGTTTTTGAAATATTAGAAATTTGATTTTGCGAAAAAGTGCCTTTAAGTTTTTCATCATTTGTTTCATTGTAATCACGTAGTCCTCCATTTTTTATTTTTGTTGTTTAATAATTATATCACTTACTTAGAGAACTTCAGAACTTTCATAACTATTGAATGATATAGGTTCAATTATATGCTTGTTACAATTACAAAGGTAACCTATCTATGAGCCTCAAACATGAGAATTATATTAGATAACTGTGAATTTATATTTGATTGGATTATGCATTTTTATTTTATTTTTCGACGATTACATGGTACTAAAAACATAAAAGAAACACGACAGGGCTAGCCACATCGAAATCCGAAAAAGGCTATCTTATTTATAGGGTCTATTAAAATGAGAAAGAGATTACGGAACCCCCCCCCCCCTGATGGTGCTTTTTTCTTAGGCTAAAAAAAAAAACACTCAATTAAAAGAGAAGAACAGGAAGGTAAGAGAGAGGCGAGGGAAGTAGAATCTTTGCGAGAGGGAGGAGAGGAGAGAGGCATGGGGCGGCGGAGGGCGAGAAGGAAATAATAAGGTAGATGGAGGTAAAGAGAAAAAAGAAGGCTCAGAAAGAAAAGAAAGGCAGATGAGAGGAAGAGAGAGAAGGGAGATGAGCCGCCATTAAGGATTACAATATATTTTCATATTATACTCTGAAATATATGTCCAATACGTGTTGTTAACAGGAGCAAAATGATTTGATTTTGCTCAGATAAAATGTTGGCGTACTTTTGAAAGATTGATTTTACCAAAAAGCTGTCATTTTTTAATATATCAGAAATGTATCACTTTATTTGGAAAAGAAATCTGTTAAGTCATAAGGTAGGCCTAATATTAAGTTCTTATACCACAGTTATCAGTTAAAGATATATGGGTAGGTACAAAGTAGAGATAAAAAACCAAAATATGAATTGATGAAGTTCTATAGTATCTACAGTTAAAGGTGAGCCCCAAACAACCTAACAATTTTTTTTTTTTTTTTATATTATAACAAGTGGAAAATATAATAATAAATTGGTCAAACATTGTCATGTTTTATCATAATTTAGCTTATGTGGTTTAAATCTTGGATCTGTCAAGTGGCATAACTTGATAAAGAAAAACAAATGTTACAATATTCATGTGTTTTACAATTGCCCCGTACGTCTTTACAATTGCCCTTTGGACACGGGCACACTGTAACACTCGACCTCTTGTTTTGAAATGGTAATGGCTTCAAATAACTTGTTTTACTCAGCCCAACCTATTAATATGTCAAGCTAGATATGTATATTTCATTTTATTTAGTTTTTAAGCAGGTATTTAGCTTTGATAAAGTTGATAGGTCAAATTTTGAAAGAAACTGTTACAATTGTTCCCCGGTCTCCCCCTCCCTCATCATTTACTGTAAGCTATTGTAAATATATGATAATTCTGTATGACATGTATGAAAAAAAAAAAAAAACCAATCATGTGATAAAATACAATAGAAAAAAAGCGGATCAATCACTGAACTGGTTACATTACATCGATTAGATGCAAAACTGAAAACAATAATAATTAAAAAAAACGAAAAAAAAAAAGCATTAGTGTTTCCATCGATGAAATTTCAGTGGTGCTCTTATTATATTTACTATAAATTCAATCATCTGTATTTCAGTCAGTTCCTGAGTACCCTTTAAAGTGTTTTTTAAGTGTTTATACAGTGTCTATGGAGCTATTCAGTTATCATACAGTTCACTGAAAACCTAAACGGGTAGACCGACTAGCTTTAAAGCTAGTCGTAGGTGATGCCCAGACTGACTAGCTTTAAAGCTAGTCGTCACGACGGACTACTTTCCTTCAACACAACCGTTTATTACGACTAACTTTAAAGTTCGTCCGTCCTCTACGGACTAGCTTGAAAAGCTAGTCCGTCAAGTTAGTCCGTCAAGAGCGGACTAGATTTAATGCTAGTCGGTCACGACGACTAGCTTTCCAGAAATCTAGTCGGTCATGACAGTACTAGTTTTAAAGCTAGCCGTTACGACAGACTAATTTTCAAAGCTAGTCCGTCGTGACCGACTTAGTTTGACGGACTAGCAGAAAGCCTAGTGATGCCCAGACTGACGAGCTTTGAGCAGGACTAGCTTTACAGCTAGTCGGTCATGCGTGTAAAAAAGCTAGTCCCGTCGCGATTTTCTGCCGCGATGTTCTTGCATTGTCTTTGACCGACTAGCATGACGGCTAGCTTATATGGCTTCACCAGCTTGTCAGAGACGTTCAAATCTGAAATATTACAAGACATTTAAAAGATAACGATTAACATGATTAAAAACATGTATTTTGTCACAAGAATCGAGCAAAAAAAATATATATTATGATGCATGATTCAGAGACAGGAATAAATACAGGAGGGGCACATCGTTACATTATTTCATATGGCAATTATCAAATAGGGGCGGGGCCCCGGGTCGCGCCAATGGTGCAATTTTACTTTTTTGTTGTAGGCCTACCTGTTTTATGTCTTTTCTGCCTATAAGCTTATCTTCTTCAGCAGCATCAGAAATTTTTTTCAGATACTAGATCTTAAAAGAAATTATTTGAATCAAAAATTTATATTTCATAATTTAATTTGATGTCTGTTATCGCTGTAAAATCACAAAATTTAAAATTGAGTTTAGCATAGAAAATTTTTCGCGTTTGGTGATTATAGCATTAATCTATGTGAAAAATAACGCTATCTGTGAACTGAAACATAAGAAATTCAAAAATAGTACTCACACAATCATGTCACACACGAAGGAGATCGGCATTATAAATCTTTACGCTTTACGGGGTGTGTATCGAGACTGCGTCTGTACAGTTTGCTCATTAAACGGAATTTACATACAGATAATGCACACTAATAGTCCTTTTCGCAATGCGCATGTCGATTGTTCCACCTTCTATTCATGCTGTTGTTAAGCTGGGCATCACAAGCATCTGTAATATAGGTTTTCCCGCCGCCAAAAATTCATAATGTGCATTCAGTTTGGCCGTAGAGCAATCCAATGTGTAAAAAGACATCATTCAGATTCGCCAGTGCGCACTCAAGTTAGCACAGAGGTCACGACTGAAGACAGAGCGTTCAATTTCGCCTATTGGGTATCCATTGTTCATAACTAGTGCATTCAATTTAGCACTGTATTTACATGATTGTAATACATAATCAAATATTCTTTGCTTGTTTTTCCAACCTGCAGTATGTGTGTCACCAGTGACCATCATAAAACTGCACCGGACAATTTACATTATCTTTACAGATGCTTGTTAAAAAAATAATTTGTATTATATAGAAGCAGTGGCCTGCTTATTTAGGAAGTTATTTTGTTCCTCACCAGCATCTTGGCGCAAATTATATATTTATTTTTTCATCTCCTTCGGTAATACATTCTTTGCATTTCATCTTTTGGTTTCCACTGATATTTTTAGTAGCTTTTAGAATTTACATTGGTGGATATTACGTAATTAACAACAACTGTACACATTCCATTTCTTTTAAATAATTGTATGTGTATTTGGGTTGAATTTGAGAAAGGTATAAAAGGTGCAATCAAGTTTGTTCATTCCTTTATCGTCAATACTGCTATATCATGGCAGTAGCGGACGCAGACCGGGTCACACAATGAACTTACCGGGCCCATGAGTAAACATAAAGACTGCTTTTGTCCCCAGACAATTCGGCCCCGAAATACATTTCAATTCGATTTTCTTGGATCCGGCCTGCATGGCGCACGTAAGATACAACCGCATCCCAATGAAGACAGGCAAGGCTGGTTGAGGCCTTCGAAAGCTGGCAGAGATTATCTGCGAGGATGGCTGATGCACTTGGCATCAATCATTCCACTGCACGATCAATTATCACGACCTTCGCAACAACGGGTTAGAACGGAGAAGCTACAACTGGAGGAGAGAAAACGTCAAGATGGACGAGGAAATGAAGATAAGACTGAGAGGTCTCTCCAAGATAACCCCATGATGACTCTTGGAGAGATGCCAGCAAGACTTGCCGAAAACATTGCCCCAAAAGCCACCAGTGCAGAAATCAACTATCGCCAGAACACTTCGTGATGACGATGTTCTCAATGAAGATGCTCGAATCGCGTACCAGACGTCGCAATTCTCCCGTGTGCTGCAGCAAAGAGAGCCAGTACGCAAACTGCTCCTGCAGGCAGTGTTATGTCGCATTGCGTCTTTGTGGACGAAACCAGGTACAATGTCTGCGACCCGTCGGTCTCGTGGAAGAGCACCTCGAGGTGAACCTGCCCGTCGAGTTGTCCATGGACAGCGCGGCAAAAACTGCAATGTCACGCTGGCTGTATCGGATGAGATCGGTCTGGTCAACCACAGCACTGCGAACCGTCACAAGAGATACTTTCGAGCAGTTCCTCTAGTCACCGCTCGTCAATGCGAGCAGATGTTCCACCAGGCGAGACAGTGTATATCATCTCTGATAACGCTCGACCCCATGTTGAAAAGCACCAGTTGCCAGATGGTATGCATCCAAGAATCAACCTGAAACTGCTTCCTTCCTACAGCCATTCTGAATCCGACTGAAATGGCGCATTTTAGTGCCTTCAAGGCTGCAGTGAAACGGGGATTTAGGTTGCGTCCGGAGACAGAGCAGCAACGTATTGGTGACAGGGACGCTGCACGTGAGGACTGGGGACAACCTCCAGCAATGGAGATGCAGGCAGCTTACAACAGTTGCCTCAACGGAACATCGACGCGATCACTCAAGAAAAGTGTAGGATCTGTACGACACACCCAGTGTTACATGCCCCGCTGTCTGGGCCCGTGAAATAATCAATGGCTTGAAAAAAGACTGAGTTTTGAGCTTTTGAACTGTACATGTAATTTCATTACAAAGATCGGTAAATATAACCATCTGCAGTTGCGATACCAATATTAAGTATATACAGTCATTTAGTTATTATGTTTTAAAGGATATATAAAGGATGAAAAATTTTTTTATATAAGTGAAGAAACGTAGTCATTGTTTTTAATTGTGAATGACAAAAAGATTGTTTGAAATGATTAAGTCATATGAAACAGATACAGAGATAAAAAACACAGTAAAAGTATGTTATGAAAGAGAAAATCATGTGATATTGTGTATACATGCCTAAAATAATCAATGGCTGAAAAAAGATGAGTTTTGTGCATTGACTTTTAACATGTAAATTTATACCGAGATCGTTAAAATATAACCATCTAAGTACTATACATTAAGTTATTATGTTTTTAAAAGAAATAAAATGTTCAAAGAAATATATAAGGGAAGAAAACCCGTTAGCTCAATGTCTTAGTTTTGATAAAAAGGATTATTGTTAAATGACACTTAAAGTCGTATGGAAACCAGATGAAGATTAAAAAAGAAACATTAACGGTAAATAATAATGAAAGAAGAAAATCATGAATATTCATGAAATTGTATACATGCTAAAATAATCAATGGCTGAAAAAAAAAATGACTGAGTTTTGAGCTTTGAACTTTAAATGTATATCTCATACCCAAGATCGGTAAAATATAACTATCTGCAGTTGCGATATCATAATTATGTATATACATTTAGTTATTATGTTTTTAAAAGAATATAAAAGTCTTTTAAAAAAATTATTATAAGGGAAGAAAACCGTTAGTATCATGTCTTAAGTTGTGAATGGTGAAGATTTTTGAAATGATTAAAGTCATATTGGAAACAAGATACAAGATTAAAAAAAATTTAAAAAAAGCAATAGAGTATTATATGAAAGAAGAACATCATGATATGCTATGATTATGTCTTTAGTCAATGCAATATTCGAAGAGATGGTGCAAATGACAAGAAAAATAAACATCATGAAAAAAAAAATACAAAGAGATAAAAGAAAACATATGAACACAGGGAAATGTCAGAAATTTTCCCCTCTGTTAATTTATATGCCTTTAGCTATCCGATATTTTTTATTTCGGTACTTAAATGGACATAGCAAGCTCCATTTAAAAGGTGAAAAGAGAATATAAACATGAGAAATTTATAAACAAATAGAAAAAATTACGTGTGCTAAGATTGCATGCACAAATTGTATAATTGGATGCACATAGCGAAATTGAATGCTCTAACATAGCTCGAGGGGGTTTCACGGGCGACTTGGTTGCACTATGTACAAATTCGTATGCCGTTGGCGGAATGTGGTTGCTCTAAAGCGATTATGAATACCAAATGGCCATTTTGGTTTGCACTATAGGAATTTGAATACCGACTGGGATTTTGAAATGCCCTATCTAATAAATTGAATGGCCACTATATACTTTATCATGCAACTAATGTGCGAAATGAAATGACTATCTTTAAGTTTACATGCACTAAGTGCGGAAATTGGACGGGCGAAAACCTATAATAGAGGTTCTTGGGTTCTATAGTTACGAGGTATTCAATAACCTGTAATTAAATCGATTGTCCACCTTCTATTCACTGTGTTGTGCTAAGCCGGGCATTCACAAGCAATCTGTAATAATAGACGGTTTTTGGGTTCTATAGTAACGAGGTATTCAATTAGCCTGTAATTAATGAATGGACAATATTTTGAACCTACTTGTGAATTGCATACTTGTAGTGATTGATGTTATGTACCTATCGTAAGGTTTCAGATTGTGAAGCCAAAAACAACCTTTTGTTTGAGAATGTCGATTGTACTCCTATCCACTTTCTATCACATGCTGTTGCTAAGCCGGGCACACACCAGCAATTTGTAAGAATAGACCGGGTTCTTGGTTCTCTAGTAAAGGGTATTCAATTAGTATGTAATTGAAGATTGAAAATTGCCAAGCCAAAACAACCTTTGTTTGAGCAGGAAGTTCCTGGTTTGAAGATTATCCACTTGATTATGCTCGGAAACAGAATAAATAGAGAAGGTTATGCATTAAACGACATTGCATATATGTGTATCAAAAGCTAGTCGGTCATTCTAATAGGTAAACTCAATTCACCTACCTATTTTTATTGACCTAGTCCGTCAAGACGACGGACGAGCATCAAGCTTGACGGACTACTTTTAAGCTCGTCCGTCAAGTAGAGAGCAGAGATTCAGTTGTATGTTAGTCCGTCTTGACGGACTAACATTACGGACTATCTTTAAAACTATTCCGTCTTGACCGACTAGCTTCAAAGCTAGTCCGTCCATTGACCGGACGAGGTTAGGTTTTTCAGAAGATGTTATAGATATTAGATAAGTATTTGTTGGCGACAGACGCGATAATTCAAGATCTTATAGGCGATTGGACCTGCGCATAGTGGCGATGGGTACTAAAAAGTAGTTCGTAAGTTGTCGCCACAACGATCGCCTTCTGCATATGTGGGACAGGCCCTTAAGAGATCAGTGGATAGAGCGTCTGCCTTATAATCAAAAGGTCGTGAATTCGATACCCGGCAGCGTTAACCAAAATAAAAGTTGGAGGGTTTTTATTTTTGGAGCGGAGCATTAAACAATACTGTTGATATGTTAAACAACCACTAATCAACAGGATGTTTAAACTTTTAAACAACAAGAGTGTTAAAGTTTTAAACAACTACAGGTTCTTTAATTTTAAAACAACGCTGTGCGATTCACCGGTTAACACGCAGTTGTTTAAGATTTTAAACAACTTGTTAAATTTTTTCTAACAGTGTACTGAATAAGAATCTTTAACCAAAAATGAAAAAAAACAAAACAAAAAAAAATGAGATGAATCACACTACGAATAGTTATCTATTTGTCGGTATCACACTGGACAAGAATGGTGTATATCAAACGCCCCTTTTCAGGACTTTGTTTCGGACCATACAATTTGGAGCATTTGGAGCATTGAAGCATTTTGGAGCATTCCCAGGTGTCGCTACAGAGATCGCCCCAGTAAGACAGGCTCCTATGGCAGCAACCAAAATTGATTAAATCAAGGAGCTACATTGTCAAGTTAGGCCTACTCAACCATTAACAATTTTGTCAATCGCAGATTTGTAGCTTCTGTGGATCACTCAGATACATATATCATTATTGTTGGCAAGTTTGATGAAGCGCTTTGTAAATACTATAGCGGGAACCGTGGTATGCTAAGAATATTTTGGGGGTACATGTCGGTTAAAAAGGCATCCTATACGTTAGTATGAGTGTGTCCTTTATATAACATGGCTCAGAAATACATGATGCCGTTTTTCCCCCGTAGACATTCGCGACCGTTCATGAAAACTGTTTTCAACAGGAATCATCATGGATGATAAAATACTGACTTCATGCTTGGCACAAACAAGATAACATATTATGTCTTACCCTATCACTGACGTTTTTTAAAATCCGTAAAGAATGCTATTCATCGGGGGGGGGGGGGAGGGGTGGGGAGGGGTATTACATAATACATAATATTACTTCAGCATCATCCCCCCGCCCGACGCCGCGAGATGAATAGAAAGCACGAGCAGATTACAATACAGGTTCTTATTCTGGCACTCTGAATGCGGATGTTCCAGCATAGCCAGGCATATAATAATGTCACTAGTATTATTGACAGAAAAGTCTTCCAAAATTATTTTAAAAGGAATCACTGATATTCCGGAATTTATTTCATTTCTTTTTTATTCTTAACATATTCGTTTATTTAGTTTATTGATTAATTGATTAATTTATATCTTGAGTTGGTAATCTTTTTATCTATTCGTTTAAATAGTCAGATTAATTTTGAGTCGGAATAGTATGACCACAGTTTTCATCGATGACCTAACATACGTTTTATTTGTAATAAAAAATTAATTTTAAAGAAGGACTACGGGCTAATATTAAAAAAAAAAAAAAAAAAAAAAAAAAAAAAAAAAAAAAAAAAAAAAAAAAAAAAAAGATTTGAAATGTAGAGTAAAATATACAAAGTACAACACGTAAAATTTAATCAAAATCGAATAAAAAATGAGTTTTGTCCCCTCTCCAAAAATATAAAAGAAAACACTAATGACTCTTAAGGGAATGGATAATAGGGGAGACCGGGGACAATTGTAACACGGGGCAATTGTAACAGGGGCTCCCATTCCTAGCAGAAACACGCTATAAACTTAAAATTTGTAGAGAGCTTGCGCACTTCATCGCTCCACATGCTGTATGAATGTTATCAGATTTAACGGTTCGTGGAACTTTCTACAGCAGAAAAACCGTTTATTGAGCAGGAAAGTAATATTTCACATTACCCATTGTTTTTCTTCTGGACAACTATGTAGATGAGCTACGGCTGTCATTTTTATATATTTAGAAATTATGTTCTTAGGCCATATTTTGCTAACGTTTCAACGATGAATACCTAAGCTAAAATAGAAAACAAAAAATCTCCAAATATGGTCGCCTCTGTCAGGGGCAATTGTAACAAGCTGTTACAATTGCCCCTGAAGGACTGTTTCTGTTTAAGTAACTCCCGT
>CALNVZ010003429.1:28794169-28823330 GCA_940671915.1 Paracentrotus lividus | reverse complement strand
AGTAACCTCCCGTAGACTCGCGCGGTAATTAAGCAGCTTTCCGCTGCATCACACCAAGCTAAATATAACCAATCAGGGGCCACGGAGCGTTTTTGAAAGTGGAGGGGCTAAGCGGCAAGGGGGGGTGGGGGTTGGGTGGGGGGCTGAAACAAGCTAAAAACACAAATGTATGGTCATTTGTCGTTTTTGTACACGTTTCCTGACGAAAGTGGGGGGGGGATTAGAATATAGATTGATACGACACTGAGATTATCCCACGTATAGTCACGTTATAAGTGTGTGGGGGATGGTGAGGCATTACCACAATAGAAGATGAATGCATACGTTGATGTATCCGTCATCATTTATTTATTCACAAGGAAAAAATGGCCTTATTAAAAGCTCAGACATGAGATTTATAATTACTTTAAACATATCAAGTCCAAAACGTTTTGTTTTGAAAAGGCAAAAAAAATTGATATTAGTCCAAAAAAAGGTGTTCTTTAGTTTGTTATCATTTGTTTCATTGTAATCAGAGCCTTTCAATTTGTTTTTGTTTTGTTTTTTATAATTATATTCACTTTAATAAAACGAAAAAAAAGTAAACAAATATGAAAGAGAGTGAACATTAGGTTCTTTTTAATGCGCAAAATTCGTAATAGGAGGTAGACTTAGAATAAAGAAAAACAGCAAGAGTACGTAGCCTCGTAGATAAGCTCAATCATCAGAACTTCATACTTTTGAATGAATTGTCATTATAATGCTTTACAAAACAAAAGGAGGTAACCATAATCTATTACCATATCATGAGAAATAAATAAAATTGAACATATCTGTCCAATACGTTTTGAAATATTTAGAAATTTGATTTTGTCCGAAAAAGTGCCTTTAGTTTGTTTATCATTTGTTTTCATTGTAATCAGAGTCCTCATTTTTTATTTTTTGTTGTTTTAATAAATTATATCACTTTACTAGAGAATTCAGAACTTTCAAATATTGAATGTATAGTCAATTATAGTGCTTGTTTACAATTAAAAAGGTAACGCTTATCTATGAGCTCAAACATGAGAATTGATATTAGATAACTGTGAATATATATTTGATTTGATTTGATTTTATTTTATTTTTCGAGTGTACATGGTATAAAACATAAAAGAAACACTGA
Source organism: Paracentrotus lividus (assembly GCA_940671915.1). Taxonomy (NCBI): domain Eukaryota; kingdom Metazoa; phylum Echinodermata; class Echinoidea; order Camarodonta; family Echinidae; genus Paracentrotus; species Paracentrotus lividus. The sequence goes on along the minus strand of CALNVZ010003429.1, from coordinate 28,822,186 downwards.
CAGGGTAGCCCATGAAATCCGAAAAAGGCTATTTTATAGGGTCCTATAAAATGAGAAAGAGATTACGGAACCCCACCCCCCCCTGATGTGCTTTTCTTATTAAAAAAAAAACACTCATTAAAAGAGAGAAAGAAGGTAAAGAGAGAGAGGAAGGGAGAGGGAATGGAGGGGAGGAGAGGAGAGAGGCTGGGGGAGGAGAGGGCAGTAGAAAGGTAAAAGTAGATGGAGTAAAGAAGAAAAAAGAAGGACAGAAAGAAAAGAAGAGGAGAGAGAGAGAGAGAGAGAAGGGAGAGATGGGAGCCCCATAAAAGATTAAAATATATTTTCAATATGATACCTGAAAATATATGTCCAATACGTTTTGTTAACACAGGGCAAAAGCATATTGATTTTGCTCAGAAAAATGTTGCCGTAAATTTTGAAGATTGATTTTACCAAAAAAAGCTGTCATTTTTTTAACTTCATATCAGAAATGTATCACTTTATTTGGAAAAGAAATCTGTTAAAGTATAAAAGGCGTAGGCCTAATGATTAGTTTTATACACCACAGTTATCAGTTAAAGATATATTGGGTCGGTTACAAAGTACAGATAAAAAACAAAATATGAATTTGATGAAGTTGTCTATAGTTCTACAGTTTAAGGGGTGAAGCTCCCACAACCTAACAATTTTTTTTTTTTTTTTTTTATATATCACAAGTGGAAAATATAATAATAAATTGTGTCCAACATTGTCATGTTTTATATTCAATAATTAGCTTTATGTGAGTTTTTTAAATCTTGATCGTCAAGTGACATAACTTTGATAAAGAAAACGAAAATGGTTACAATTTCAGTGTGTACAATTGCCCCGTACGTCTGTTAACAATTTGCCCTTGGATCAACGGAGGCACATTGTACACTCGACCTCTTGTTTGAAATGGCTAATGGCCTTCAAAATAACTTTGTTTTACTCAGCCCAAACCTATTAATAATGTCAAGCTAGATAATGTATATTTCATTTTATTTAGTTTTTTAAAGCAGGTATTTAGCCTTTGATAAAGTTGATAGGTCAAATTTTGAAAGAGAACTGTACAATTGTTCCCCGGTCTCCCCTCCTCATCATTACTGTTAACTATGTAAATATATGAAAATTCTGTATGACATTATTGCAAAAAAAAAAAAAAAACATCATGTGATAAAATACAATAGAAAAAAGCGGATCAATCTCAGCTGAAACTGTTACATTACACAGATTAGATGCAAAACTGAAAACATAATAATTAAAAAAACGAAAAAAAAAAGCATTGTTGGTTTTCCATCCGATGAAATTTTCAGTGGTGCTCTTATTATATTTTACTTAAATTCAATCATCTGTATTTCCAGTCAGTCTGAGTACCCCTTTAAAGTGTTTTTTAAGTGTTTATACAGTGTCTATGGAGCTATTCAGTTATCATACAGTTCCTGAAACCTAGAACGGGTAGACCACTAGCTTTAAAGCTAGTCGTGTGATGTCCCATGACTGACTAGCTTTTAAAGCTATCGGTCACGACGGACTACTTCCCTTCAACACCAACCCGTTTATTACGAGACTAACTTTAAAAGTTCTCCGCCTCTACGGACTAGCTTGAAAAGCTAGTCCGTCAAGTTAGTCCGTCAAGAGCGGACTAGATTTAATGCTAGTCGGTCACGAGACGGACTAGCTTTCCAAGAAAATCTAGTCGTTCATGACATACTAGTTTTAAAGCTAGCCGTTACGACAGACTATTTTAAAGCTATCCGTCGTGACCGACTTAGTTTGACGGGACTAGCAGAAAAGCCTAGTGATGCCCAGACTGACGAGCTTTTTGAGCAGGACTAGCTTTACAGCTAGTCGTCATGCGTCATGTAAAAAGCTAAAGTCGCACGTCGCGATTTTCTGCCGCGATTTGTTCTTGCATCTGTCTCTTGACGAACTAGCCATGACGGCATAGCTTAAAGTGGGCTTCACCAGGCTTGTCAGAGACGCTCCAAATCTGAATATTACAAGACACTTTAAAAGATAACGATTAACAGTGATTAAAAAACATGTATTTTGTCACAGAAGAATTCGAGCAAAAAAAATATATATTATTGATGACATAAGTCAGAAAGACAGGAATAAATACAGGAGGGCACAAATCAGTTAACATTATTATTATGGCAATTAATCATAATAATGGGGCGGGGCCCAGCGGGTCGCCGCCAATGGCTTGCATCATCATTACTTTTTTGTTGTAGGCCTACCTGATTTATGTCATTTTCTGCCTATACAGCTTATCCTTCTTCAGAGCCACTTCAGGAAAATTTTCTTTCAAGATCATAAATCTTAAAGAAAATTATTTGGAATCAAAAATTTAATTTCACTATTTAATTTGAATTGTTGTATCGCTGTAAAATTCACAAAATTTATAAATTGATTTAGGCAAGACATAATTTTTCGCAGTTGTGATTATAGCATTAATCTATGTGAAAAATAACGCTATCTGTGAACTGAACATAAGAAATTCAAAAATAGTACTACACACAATATCATGTCACACAGCGAAGGAGATCGGCATTATAATCTTTACCGCTTTAACGGGGTGTGTATTCGAGGACTGCGTGTCGTACAGTTTGCTCATTAAACGGAATTTACATACAGATAATGACAACTAATAGTCCTTTTGCAATGCGCATTAGTCGATTGTTCACACTTCTATTCATTGCTGTTGTCTAAGCTGGGCATTCAACAAGCGATCTGTAATATAGCGTTTTCCCGCCGCCAAAAATTCATAAATGTGCATTCAGTTTGGCCGTAAGAGCAATCCAATGTGTAAAAGACAATCATTCAGATTCGCCTAGTGCACTCAAGTTTAGCACCAAGAAGGTCAACGGACTGAAAAAGACATGAGCTTCAATTTTCGCTATTGGGTAATCCATGGTTCAATAACTAGTGGCATTTCAATTATAGCACTGTTAATTTACATGGTACTTGTAATACATAATCAAATATTCCTTTGCTTGTTTTTCCCAACCTGCAGTTATGGTGTGTCACCAGTGACCATCATAAAACATGCAAATCCGGACAATTTACATTAATTCTTTACAGATGCTGTAAAAAAATATTGTATTATATAGAAGCCAGTGGCCTGCTTATTTTAGAAGTTATTTTGTTCCTCACCAGCATCTTGCGCGCAATTATATATTATTTTTTCATCTCCTTCGGTTAATTACAATTCTTTGCCATTTCATCTTTTGGTTTCCACTTGATATTTTTAGTAGCCTTTAGAATTTACATTGGTGGATATTACCGTAATTAAACAACAACTGTTACACATTCACATTTCTTTTAAATAATTGTATGTGTATTTGGGTTTGAATTTTGAGAAAAAGGTATAAAAGGTAGCACAAGTTTGTTCATTCCTTTATCGTCAATACCTGCTATATCATGGCGAGTAGCGGGACGCAGACAACGGGTCACACAATGAACTTAACGGCCCATGAGTAAACCATAATAGAGCTGCTTTTCGTCCCCAGACAATTGGGCCCCCGAAATATACAATTCCTCAATTTTCGATTTTCTTGGATCCGGCCTGCTGGCGCACGTAAGATACAACCGCATCCTGCAATGAAGACAGGCAAAGGCTGGTGAGGCTTCGAAGCTGGCAGAGATTATCTGGAGGAATGGCTTGATGCACTTAGCGTCAATATTCAACTGCACGATCTATATTATCACGAACCTTCGCAAACAACGGGTTAGAACGAGAAGCTACCAACTGGAGGAGTAGAAACGTCAAGATGGACCGAGGAAATGAAGATTAAGACTGGAGAGGGTTCTCTCCAAGATAACGCCCATGATGACTCTTGGAGAGATGCCAGCAAGACTTGCCGAAAACATGCCCCAAAAGCCACCAGTGGAGGATCAATCTATCGCCAGAACAACTTGATGGTATGCATGTTCTCAATGAAGGATACTCGGAAGACAGTACCAGACGTCCCCGCAATTCTCTCCCGTGTGCTGCAGCAAAGAGAGCAGTACGCAAACTGGCCTCCTGCAGGCAGTGTTATGTCGCATTGCGTCGTCTTGTGGACGAAACAGGGTACAATGTCTGGACCCGTCGGTTCTCGTGGAAAGAGCACCTCGAGGTGAACCTGCCCGTGCGAGTTGTCCATGGACAGGCGGCAAAAAACTGCAATGTCACGCTGGCTGTATCGGATGAGATCGGTCTGGTCAACCACATGCCTGCGAACCGTCACAAGAGATACTTTCGAGCAGTTTCCTCCTAGTCACCGGCTTCGTCAATGCGAGCAGATGTTCCCACCAGGCGAGAGCAGTGTATATATCTCTGATAACGCTGACGCCCATGTAAAAGCACCAGTTGCCAGATGGTATGCAATCCAAGAATCAACCTGAAACTGCCTTCCTCTCCTAAGCCCATTCCTGAAATCCGAACTGAAAATGGCGCATTTAGTGCCTTCAAGGCTGCAGTGAAACGGGATTTAGGTGCGTCCGGAGATCGCAGCAACGTATTGGTGAAGGGACGCTTGCACGTGAGGCTGGGGACAACCTCCAGCAATGGAGATGCAGCAGCTTAAACACTTGCCTCAAGCGGAACATCGACGCGATCACTCAATGAAAAGTGTAGGTAATCTGTACGAACAACCCAGTGTTCATGCCCCGCTGTCTGGGCCCGGTGAAAAATCAATGGCTTGAAAAATGACTGAGTATTTGAGCTTTTGAACTGTAACATGTAATTTCATTACCAAAGATCGGTAAAAATATTAACCATCTGGCAGTTTGCGATACCATATTAAGTATATACAGTCATTTAGTTATTATGTTTTAAAGGATTATAAAAGGATGAAAAATTTTTTATATAAGTGAAGAAAACCGTAGTCATTGTTTTAATGTTGTGAATGACAAAAAGATGTTTGAAAATGATTAATCATATGAAAACAGATACAAATAAAAAACAAAAAAGTAGTTAATGAAAGAGAAAATCTGTGATATTGTATACATGCCTTAAAATATCAATGGCTGAAAAAAGACTTGAGTTTGTGCCTTGAACTTTAACATGTAAATTTAATACCCGAAGATCGGTTAATATAACCATCTAGTATATACATTAAGTTATATTTGTTTAAAAGAAATAAAGATGTTCAAAAGAAATATATAAGGGAAGAAAACCGTAGTCAATGTCTTAAGTTTTGATAAAAAGGATTATTGTTTTAAATGAATAAAGTCGTATGGAAACAGATGCAAGATAAAAAAGAACATTAAACGTAAATAATATGAAAGAAGAAAATCATGATATTCATGAAATTGTATACATGCTAAATAATCAATGGCTGAAAAAAAAATGACTGAGTTTTGAGCTTTGAACTTTAATGTATATCTCATACCCAAGATCGGTAAAATATAACTATCTGCAGTTGCGATATCATATTATGTATATACATTTAGTTATTATTTTTAAAAGAATATAAAAGGCTTTAAAAAATTATTATAAGGAAGAAAAACCGTAGTCATATGTCTTAAGTTGTGGATGGTGAAAAAGATTTTTGAAATGATCTAAATGTCATATGAAAACAGATACAAGATTAAAAAAAAATTTAAAAAAAGCAATAGAAGTATATATATGAAAGAAGAACATCTGATATGCTATGATTATGTTTTGTCAATGCATATTCGAAGAGATGTGCAAATGACAAGAAAATAAACATCATGAAAAAGAAATCAAAAGATTAAAAGAAAACATATGAACACAGGAAGAGTGTCATGGAAATTTTCCCCTCTGGTTAATTTATATGCCTTTAGCTACCGATGAATTTTTATTCGGGTACTTAAATGGAACATAGCAAGCTCATTATAAAATGTAAGAAAAGAGAATATAAACATGAGAAATTTTAACAAATAGAAAAAATTACGTGTCGCTAAGATTGCATGACAAATTGTATAATTGGATCACCAATACGAAAATGAATGCTCTTAACATAGCTCGAGGAGGTTTCACGGGCGAACTTGTTGCCACTATGTACAAATTCGTATGCCGTGTGGCGGAAATTGTGGTGCTCTCAAAGCGATTATGAATTATCCAATGGCCATTTTGGTGTTGCACTAAGTATGGAATTTGAATACGACTTGGTGTTTTGAAATGCCCTATTCTCAATAAATTGGAATGGCTATATACTTTATTCATTGCACTATATGTGCAAAATGAATGACTATTCTTTAAGGTTTACAATGCACTATAGTGCGTAAATCCTGGGACGGCGAACCAACCATAAAGAGGTTCTTGGGTTCTATAGTTAGCCGAGCAGTATTCAATAACTCTGTTATTAAATCGATGTCCCCTTATATATTTTCGACTTGTTGTTTGCGTCACCGCCAGGGCGATTCGCACAAGCAACCTGTATAAAGACGGTTATTTGGAGGTTCTAGTATACAGTAGGTATTGCAATTAGCCGTAATTATATGAATGGACAATATTTTGAACTACTTGTGAATTCGCATTACTTGTATGTAGATTGATGTATGTTACTTATGATTTCGAAGGTTTCAGATTGTGAAGCCAAAACACTATTTGTTGAGAATGTATCGGACTTGTACTCCCATCCACTTTCTATCACTAGACTGCTGTTGTTAAGCGGGCACTACACAGCAATTTTGTAATGATAAGACGAGCGTTCTTGGTTCTCTAGTAAAGTGGTATTCATTAGTATGTAACATTGAAGATTGAAATGCCAAGCCAAAACAACCTATTGTTTGAGCAGACGAAGTTCCTGGTTTGAAGAATGTATCACTTTGATTATGCTCAGGAAACAGAATAAAATAGAGAAGAACATGCTTCTGCATTAAACGGACATTGCATATATGTGTATCAAAAGCAGTCGGTCATCTCATAAATAGGTAAAACTTCAATTCACCCACCTATTTTTATTGACCTCCATGTCCGTCAAAGACGACGGACGAGCATCAAGCTTGACGACTACTTTAAGCTCGTCCGTTCATAGTAGAGAGACAGAGATTTCCAGTTCGTCATTGTTAGTCCGTCTTGACGGACTAACATTACGGAACTACTCTTTAAAAACTATTCCGTTCTTGACCGGACTAGCTTCAAAGCTAAGGTCCGTCCATTGACGGCACGGGCTTAAGGTTTTCAAAGTGTCATGTATTAGAGTTGATAAAAACTGGTTTGATAAATTCTAGACTACGGTGCGTGGCAAACATCTGTTAAATATGCAACCGTTGAATTCTGTTCTTTGTATTCAAACCCATTTCACCATGATAGTAAGGATACGCTAAATACTATGACGTAGAAGAAAAAGGCGAAATACAAGAGTTTAAAATATCACATTCCCACTCTCTGAGAGGAAATTAACTTGAAACATATTAATAAGTTGGTGTTGAGTGAGTTTGTGAATTTTGCTTACTTTTTTTTGGCTTTACCAGTTATTTCACGAAAGGACTATTTATTCAATTACTCCTTTTCCCTTTGGATATTAGCAGTTTACTATGAATGTTTTACTATGCAGCATGATTATCTTCTGAGAACCTTCCTAAAATTCGGAGATATATTCATATATATATAGTATTATAAGACTATTTGATAAGATTTGAAAGCGCAAATACATTATGAGCAAAGATAACAGCATTTGATCTATCCGTTTTTAGTTTTTCCCTATGACCATCGGCCTACACGAGAGTCACTTCGCCGGTGGCAGCCCGGCAACACATGAAAACCGGTTACGTTTATTTACAGCGGAACAACTAAAACCAATTTCCGTGCTTCCCTTTTTAAAAGGAATTTTAGTTAAATGTTTTTAGAGTCCGAACTCTTCAGTACGCTGGAAGACATACACTTGTGAATTTTCTACATGGTTTCCACGTATAGTTGCAACATTTACATTACGTCCAGCACCGCTAATATCCTCAGCATTCACAATAAGCAGAATATGAGATCGTATACAAAAATATTGATTCAACATTTTATTTTGACGCATTTCAGATAAATTATAGAATTGCAATGTCTTGGAAATTACAAATTCACCACTTGTGTGTCCATAATTAAAAGAAAGAAAACGGAGAGGATAAATGGGGTAGGGATAAGAAAGAACTGGATTCATGGAATTTCTTGCTTTATAAAATGAATAGAGTATGGTATTACGGGACAAGTAAATGAATTGTGCTTGATTTTTTCCCAATTATCAAAATGTTTGGCTTTCCCGACATAAGCAACTAAAATAAGAGCGCTAGTGCTTCCGAATGTTAATTTACATTAAAAACATGACTGAATACTCCATTGTTTTTGTAAGAATATTGATTGGATGAGCGAGTACTCTAAGCATTTTTATTCATCTTAGTCCATAAACATTCCCCATTTTCCATAATCCACTTTGTCAATCCACTGAGAACGAAATGAGACAAACTCTATGATGCCTTTGTCGTTAACTAATGGCCTGCTCAATACCTATTACCAACGTTTTATGTGAAGATACGATGTTCTGAGGAATTACATTAGCGGAAATATATTTATATGCATATATTTCAATACGAGATAGTGGTAAACTAGTTCGCTCATAAACCGCTGGGAGGATTACTTTTTTTCTGGCTCAAAGCAGACATATTATGTTGTGTCTTTTCTTCCGTGATTATTAATTTCTTTGAATGTGTTTGGTTCACCATGCTTTCATTTCTGGGGATCGGCTTCATGGCTATATTCTTGGACGTCTCCCTCAAATCGCCCTTCCCGTGGGATGACTTTTTTCTCAAAAAAGTTGTCACCCCCAGAAGATGGCAATTTCTTGTTCATTTTTTCTTATTTTTGGGAGCCCTTTTTTTGTTCACTGCGACCCATCCAAAATGCCCCCTCAGATCCTATCCCAGGAAACACTTCTTAGGGGAGATTTGTTATTGTTCTTTAAACTTTAAATCTAGATTTATGGATTACAGGCTCGACACTTCTTGTATATAGGGAGGGTCACAAATATTTATTTTGATTCGGGGTTCTCAACATAATCATTTTAATTCATTTTTACATACGATGGAAAATTTATATCTTCACCTTAAAATTGTATTTGAATAAAATCTCAACCAAACATATATATAAAATAAAAGTATATAATAATCAATTGACAACTTTCATCCAGTCTTGTCATCAAAGGGGCCTAAATTAAAAATTTTAAAGGGGAAAATTGAATGATATTTAAGGGTTTTAAATAAAAGTGTTCATTTCTTTTGTTTTCCAGCCATAAAGATGGAATAAAATTATTCCGAATTTTTCACCAAATCTCGTTTTTTTATCTTCAACCCCTTCCCTAGACAAGAAGACCTTAGCCCAGTCCCAGAAATATAGATTTAACACTTAAATAACAAATATAAAACAGTTACACCTCAGTCGCGTTTCCGGGGGGTAGGGACTGAGCGGGGGCTTCGATCAGCTGGAAAAACAAAATAGGCCCCAAAATGAGAAAAAAGACAAATGGTTCATCACGGCGCGTTGACCAAAATTTTTTGGAAAAAGTCCACATGAACGGGTTGGTAGAATGTCAAAGATATAGCCAGGGTCCCAAAAAGTTAAAAGCCAGGGACAAACATATTCAAGAAATTTAAGTCAAGAGCAAATTTCACTGGCGTCCTAAATATAGGGCAAAAAATATTTTCCACCCTTTATGACGACAGTATGTACCAACACCAAAACAACAATTAATACAAAATTAACAAAAAATCATATATAAACAAAATATTTTTAACAAGTTTTAATTACTGTTCAATTCAATGTGTCCAACATTATTTAGATTAACTTCACGCTGGGATTTCAAATGTAAATTTACACTGAGTCTTTAAAATTTGTTGCATGTTGTCCGTTGTTTGTTCGATAGAGTGAAAATATTTATTGTTACATTGTACTCATGTTAAGAAACGCAATTTCTATTTTATTGTTGTTACCGAGATGAAACAAAAAACATATGTAACATAATATTGAGGAACAAACTTGTCACCTATAATATGTTGAATTAAGTATATTTTCAAACTTTGAGGTCCATAATTTACTTATTTTTGAAATTCTAAACGTAGTGTCTTATTTTTGTCTGAAATAAGTTCCAAAAACACTTTTCATCTGCAGTATATACTTCATCGCGCAGAGAAATACGTCTTTTAACACCAAGAACATCGTGTCGAGAGTACTGTTAGAAAATTAAAAAAAAAAAAAAAAAAAAAGTTCCTGCAGCACAATTTGCAGTAAAATTACAAAAATTGTTAATTATTGTGCGTATGAAATTACAAAATATAGTTCCGACTCGGGTTTAATAAAAACACCTTTTCACTATCTTTTTTTGACAAACCTGTTTTCTCTTATATTGCAGAAAAAAACCCAGAAAACGTTTTACTGATCTTAAATGCAAATTGTGTGAACACCAAAATCTACAGTAAAAGTAAGAAAAATTGGAATATGGAATATGAAATTTTACAAAACTTCCTGTAATAAAACACTTTTTATCCTTTTTTTAACAGACCTGTTCTATTAAATGGCTCAGAAAGTTATCCCGTTATAAAAATATACGAGATGATTCTGTCATAAATATATTTAAAACTACAATTCCTTTTCGTTGTAACATTCTTCTATTTTTGAAACAGTAGATATTCCGCAATCGGAAGTATAGAGGAACCAATCTTATTTGGTTTCGATCGGAGGCGGGCAGCGCCTATGGCCCGGTAATTATGGTTCTGAAAATATATCAGTTCGAATGTTCCCCAATGCTTCTTGTTAACCGCGCGGACAAAGCGGCGAGTGCCTAAAGGAGGAAACATTTCTTATTATAAAGATATCTATTTGGCAGGGTTTTTTTCATGTTTTGTCAATGTACGTAATCATCCTCACAAACAAAGATAGCCAATGGGCGGCGATCGCAGGGGGGCCTGGGGTAGATAATGGTCGTGTAATTTAGGTTCATGGGAACATCTCATATCGAATGCCCATCAAAATACTTCAGTTAATCTTGGGACAAGGGGTGAGTTGTCTATCAGAAGAGGAACATTTCTATTTCTTTTAATACACAAGACTATTTCTATTTCTTTAAGGTTTATCATGTTTTAAAAATTTTAGTTTATTTATTAGTTCATGTTTCAAAATCTGCAGGCTTGTCCCCTCACGATTACAATACGAAAAATCACGCAAAAATATTAATACTCATGAAGATAGACCCTGAATAAAACATTTTCTCACAAGTGGATTACTATGAATACAAAAATATATTCCCAAACTTTTACCCCCCCTTTTTTCAAACCGTTTTTTACAAAATGAATAAAATTATCTTTACATATATATATATATGTTATACTATATATATATATAATAATATTATAAATATATATATATTATATAAACCCCTCCCCAAAAAGTTCGCAAATGGACTTTTGCGCATGATAACTTTTCAGCGTACGCTTTAGTTATTCCGATACTCATACCTGGATAAGATAATTTATTCCCCTTTTTATTGAATTACCTATTTGTAATGATTTTGTCACTGGCTTCAATGCACAGAATATAAAAATATAGAGAAAAGTAAAACGTCAAAGTTTGTAAAATGCCTTTATTGATCACATGCGGATAGTTCCGCAACAACTTACTTTAGGTCCTGAAACTTTGGGGGATATGTTTCTAATTTTTATTTGAATTCTATACCATTGTCAAGTTAATTTTATTCCTTCTTCTTGATTTGATACCTTAGTTTGTCATGGTCATGTCAGCCTGGGTCCATCTCTCTCCTACCCACTGTTAACAGGGCAAAGCAATATTGATTTTGCCAGAAAAATGTTGCGTAAATTTTGAAGATTGATTTTACCAAAAAAAGCTGTCATTTTTTTACTTCATATCAGAAATGTATCACTTTATTTGGAAAAGAATCTGTTAAAGTCAAAAGGCGTAGGCCTAATATTAAGTTTTATATACCTCATTTTAAGAATCTTTAATAATCCTGTCTTCTGATTGGTTGAAAGTGCAGTCATAATCTGACCTATGGCCGCCATAGACATTTTTCCCGGTTTTACCGGTCAATAGAACATTTTTACAGTACTTTTTGCCCATGGGCATAGTGCGATCCCCATTTGTTTACGTGCAAGGCTGCTGCGCATGCGCTTTACTTCAGATACCATAATTTGCGGCGCGATTTGGTCGATAATTTTAGACAACTCCGCTGCTTGTGCGTCATAAACGCGCGTGCGCGCAGCGTAGACAAATTCTTTCGTCGAGCTAGAACGGATCCCAGATTTCTAGTTGAGCGTTAAGCCTGAATTCCGATGATGATGTTGATCTAAACAAGCGATTTAGAGGTTAATCTGGAGGGTGCTTCCTCGGCATTTTGCAGTTAGTTGTAAGTAGAATGCAAATGTGTTGCCTGTGCATGTGGTGAGCATGCATTGTGGCCTGCAGAGAGGCTCGAACTGACTTAACTTTCATGACTCTACTTCTCTAGTCTAGGCTAGTCTGACGTTAGATCTAACGTTAGGCCTATTTTTAGAATCTAGATCGTAGACTTCACTTAGACTTAGTTCTAGGTCAAAATTAGACCATGTTTGTTGTTTTTAGATTCGGCATATAAAATATATATTGACTGCTTTTATTTTCGGGACATGGTCGTTTCTAGACTGCTCTCGGGAATCTCCGAATCTGCCATAACCCGCGACCTGCGGTCTTGGGTTATAGCAGATGCGGAGATTCCCTTGAGAAGTCTAGAAACGACCATGTCCCTCAAAGCAGTCAATATATCTATATTATACCACAGTTATCAGTTTAAAGATATATTGGGTAGGTACAAAGTAGATAAAGAACCAAAATATGAATTGATAAAGGTTCTATAGTTCTACAGTTAAAGGGTGAAGCCCCAACAACCTAACACATTTTTTTTTTTTTTTAATATAACAAGTGGAAAATATAATATAAATGTGTCAAACATTGTCATGTTTTATCATAATTAGCTTATGTGGTTTAAATCTTGGATCTGTCAAGTGCATAACTTTGATAAAGAAAAACAAAATGTTACAATTTCATGTGTTACAATTGCCCCGTACGTCTGTTACAATTGCCCTTGGACACGGGGCAATTGTAACACTCGACCTCTTGTTTTGAAATGGTAATGGCTTCAAAATAACTTGTTTTACTCAGCCCAAACCTATTAATATGTCAAGCTAAGATATGTATATTTCATTTTATTTAGTTTTAAGCAAGTATTTAGCTTTGATAAAGTTGATAGGTCAAATTTTGAAAAAACTGTTACAATTGTCCCCGGTCTCCCCTATCATCATTACTGTAAGCTATGTAAATATATGATATATATTCTGTATACACATGTATGAAAAAAAAACAAAAAAACATCATGTGATAAAAAACAATAGAAAAAAAGCGGATCAATCACTGAACTGTTACATTACATCGAATTAGATGCAAAACTGAAAACAATAATAATTAAAAAAACGAAAAAAAGCATTAGTTGTTTTCCATCCGATGAAATTTTCAGTGGTGCTCTTATTATATTTTACTATAAATTTCAAATCATCTGTATTTCAGTCAGTCCTGAGTACCCCTTTAAAGTGTTTTTAAGTGTTATACAGTGTCTATGGAGCTATTCAGTTATCATACAGTTCACTGAAAACCTAAACGGGTAGACCGACTAGCTTTAAAGCTAGTCGTAGTGATGCCCAGACTGACTAGCTTTAAAGCTAGTCGGTCACGACGGACTAGCTTTCCTTCAACACAACCCGTTTATTACGGACTAACTTTAAAGTTCGTCCGTCTCTACGGACTAGCTTGAAAGCTAGTCCGTCAAGTTAGTCCGTCAAGACGGACTAGATTTAATGCTAGTCGGTCACGACGGACTAGCTTTCCAGAAATCTAGTCGGTCATGACAGACTAGTTTTAAAGCTAGCCGGTTACGACAGACTAATTTTAAAGCTAGTCCGTCGTGACCGACTAGTTTGACGGACTAGCAGAAAAGCTAGTGATGCCCAGACTGACGAGCTTTTGAGCAGGACTAGCTTTACAGCTAGTCGGTCATGGTGTAAAAGCTAGTCCGTCGCGATTTTCTGCCGCGATGTTCTTGCACTTGTCTTGACCGACTAGCATGACGGCTAGCTTAATATGGCTTCACCAGCTTGTCAGAGACGTCAAATCTGAAATATTACAAGACATTTTAAAGATAACGATTAACATGATTAAAAAACATGTATTTTGTCACAAGAATTCGAGCAAAAAAAAAAATATTATTATGATGACATAAGTCAGAAGACAGGAATAAATACAGGAGGCACAATCAGTTAACATTATCATTATGGCAATTATCAAATAATGGGGGCAGGGGCCCAGGGGTCGCCGCCAATGGCTTGCATCATCATTACTTTTTGTTGTAGGCCTACCTGATTTTGCATTTTCTGCCTATAAGCTTATCCTTCTTCAGAGCCACTTCAGAAATTTTCTTTCAGATACAAGAAATCTTAAAGAAAAATTATTTGAATCAAAATTTAATTTTCATAATTTAATTTGATTGTTGTTATCGCTGTAAAATTCACAAAATTTATAAATTGATTTAGCAAGACATAATTTTTCGCGTTGGTGATTATAGCATTAATCTATGTGAAAAAATAACGCTATCTGTGAACTGAAACATAAGAAATTCAAAAATAGTACTCACACAATCATGTCACACACGAAGGAGATCGCCATTATAAATCTTACGCTTTACGGGGTGTGTATCGAGACTGCGTCTGTACAGTTTGCTCATTAAACGGAATTTACATACAGATAATGCAACTAATAGTCCTTTTCGCAATGCGCATGTCGATTGTCCACCTTCTATTCACTGCTGTTGCTAAGCTGGGCATTCACAAGCAATCTGTAATATAGGTTTTCCCGCCGCCAAAAATTCATAATGTGCATTCAGTTTGGCCGTAGAGCAATCAAATGTGTAAAAGACATCATTCAGATTCGCCATAGTGCACTCAAGTTAGCACCAGAGGTCACGTGACTGAAGACAGAGCGTTCAATTTCGCTATTGGGTATCCATGTTCATAACTAGTGCATTCAATTTAGCACTGTATTTACATGACTTGTAATACATAATCAAATATTCTTTGCTTGTTTTTCCCAACCTGCAGTATGTGTGTCACCAGTGACCATTCATAAAACTGCACCGGACAATTTACATTATTCTTTACAGATGCTTGTAAAAAAATAATTTGTATTATATAGAAGCAGTGGCCTGCTTATTTAGGAAGTTATTTTGTTCCTCACCAGCATCTTGGCGCAAATTATATATTTATTTCTTTCATCTCCTTCGGTAATACATTCTTTGCATTTCATCTTTTGGTTTCCACTGATATTTTTAGTAGCTTTAGAATTTACATTGGTGGATATTACGTAATTAACAACAACTGTTACACATTCCATTTCTTTAAAATAATGTACTGTGTATGTTGGGTTGAATTTGAGAAAGGTATAAAAGGTGGCATCAAGTTTGTTCATTCCTTTATCGTCAATACTGCTATATCATGGCAGTAGCGGACGCAGACCGGGGTCACACAATGAACTTACCGGGCCCATGAGTAAACATAATAGAGCTGCTTTTGTCCCCAGACAATTGGGCCCCCGAAATACATTCAATTCGATTTTCTTGGATCCGCGCCTGCATGGCGCACGTAAGATACAACCGCATCCGCAATGAAGACAGGGCAAGGCTGGTTGAGGCCTTCGAAGCTGGCAGAGATTATCTGGAGATGGCTGATGCACTTGGCATCAATCATTCAACTGCACGATCAATTATCACGACCTTCGCAACAACGGGTAGAACGGAGAAGCTACCAACTGGAGGAGCTAGAAACGTCAAGATGGACGAGGAAATGAAGATAAGACTGGAGAGGTCTCTCCAAGATAACCCCATGATGACTCTTGGAGAGATGCAGCAAGACTTGCGACAAAACATGCCCCAAAAGCCACCAGTGAGGAAATCAACTATCGCCAGAACACTTGATGGTATGATGTTCTCAATGAAGATGCTCGAAGACGTACCAGACGTCCGCAATTCTCCCCGTGTGCTGCAGCAAAGAGAGCAGTACGCAAACTGGCTCCTGCAGGCAGGTGTTATGTCGCATTGCGTCTTTGTGGACGAAACAGGGTACAATGTCTGGACCCGTCGGTCTCGTGGAA
The DNA here is from genome assembly GCA_940671915.1 of Paracentrotus lividus. Taxonomy (NCBI): domain Eukaryota; kingdom Metazoa; phylum Echinodermata; class Echinoidea; order Camarodonta; family Echinidae; genus Paracentrotus; species Paracentrotus lividus. The sequence goes on along the minus strand of CALNVZ010003429.1, from coordinate 28,806,009 downwards.
GAGCACCTCGAGGTGAACCTGCCCGTCGAGTTGTCCATGGACAGCGCGGCAAAAACTGCAATGTCACGCTGGCTGTATCGGATGAGATCGGTCTGGTCAACCACAGCCTGCGAAACCGTCACAAGAGATACTTTCGAGCAGTTCCTCCTAGTCACCGCTCGTCAATGCGAGCAGATGTTCCCACCAGGCGAAGCAGTGTATATCATCTCTGATAACGCTCGACCCCATGTAAAAGCACAGTTGCCAGATGGTATGCATCCAAGAATCAACCTGAAACTGCTTCCTTCCTACAGCCCATTCCTGAATCCGACTGAAATGGCGCATAGTGCCTTCAAGGCTGCAGTGAAACGGGATTTAGGTCGTCCGGAGATGCAGCAACGTATTGGTGACAGGGACGCTGCACGTGAGGCTGGGGACAACCTCCAGCAATGGAGATGCAGGCAGCTTACAACAGTTGCTCAACGGAACATCGACGCGATCACTCAAGAAAAGTGTAGGAATTGGTACCGACACACCCAGTGTTACATGCCCCGCTGTCTGGCCCGTGAAATAATCAATGGTTGAAAAAATGACTGAGTTTTGAGCTTTGAACTGTAACATGTTAATTTCATACCAAAGATCGGTAAAATATAACCATCTGCAGTTGCGATACCATATTAAGTATATACAGTCATTTAGTTATTATGTTTTTAAAGGAATATAAAAGGATGAAAAATTTTTTTTATATAAGTGAAGAAAACCGTAGTCATTGTTTTAAGTTGTGAATGACAAAAAGATTGTTTGAAATGATTAAAGTCATATGAAAACAGATACAAGATAAAAAAACAATAAAAGTATGTTATGAAAGAAGAAAATCGTGATATTGTATACATGCTAAAATAATCAATGGCTGAAAAAAGACTGAGTTTTGTGCCTTGAACTTTAACATGTAAATTTAATACCGAAGATCGGTAAAAATATAACCATCTAAGTATATAATTAATGTTATTATGTTTTTAAAAGAAAATAAATGTCAAAGATATATAAGGGAAGAAAACCGTAGTCAATGTCTTAAGTTTTGATAAAAGATTATTGTTTTAAATGATAAAGTCGTATGGAAACAGATGCAAGATAAAAAAGACATTAAACGTAAATTAATATAAGAAGAAAAATCATGATATTCATGAATTGTATACATGCTAAAATAATCAATGGCTGAAAAAAAATGACTGAGTTTTGAGCTTTGAACTTTAAAATGTATAATCTCATACCCAAGATCGGTAAAATATAACTATCTGCAGTTGCGATATCATATTATGATATACATTTAGTTATTATGTTTTAAAAGAATATAAAAGGTTTTAAAAAAATTATATAAGGGAAGAAAACCGTAGTCAATGTCTTAAGTTGTGGATGGTGAAAAGATTGTTTGAAATGATTAAAGTCATATGAAAACAGATACAAGATAAAAAAATTAAAAAGCAATAGAAGTATATATGAAAGAAGAACATCATGATATGCTATGATTATGTCTTTAGTCAATGCATATTCGAAGAGATGGTGCAAATGACAAGAAATAAACATCATGAAAAAAAATACAAAGATAAAAGAAAACATATGAACACAGGGAAATGTCAGGAAATTTTCCCCTCTGTTTAATTTATTATGCCTTTAGCTATCCGATATTTTTTATTTCGTGACTTAATATGGACATAGAAGCTCTAAATGGAAGAAAATATAAACATGAGAAATTTATAAAACAAATAGAAAAAATACGTGTGCTAATTTGCATGCACAATTGTATAATTGGAATGCACATAGCGAATTGAATGCTTCTAACATAGCTCGAGGGGTTTCACGGGCGGAACTTGGTTGCACTATGTACAATTCGTATGCCGTTGTGGCGGATGTGGTTGCTCTAAATGCGATTATGAATTACCAAATGGCCATTTGTTTGCACTATAGGGAATTTGAATACCGACTTGGTGATTTTGAATGCCCTATCTAATAAATTAATGGCCTATTTATACTTTTATCATGCACTATGTGCGAAAATGAATGACCTATCTTTAGTTTACATGCACTAAGTGCGAAATTGGACGGGGAAAACCTATAATAGAGGTTCTTGGGTTCTAAGTTACGAGTGTATTCAATAACCTGTAATTAATCGATTGTCCACCTTCTATTCACTGTTGTTGCTAAGCCTGGCATTCACAAGCAATCTGTAATAATAGACGGTTTTTGGGTTTGATATAGTAACGAGGTATTCAATTAGCCTGTAATTAATGAATGGACAATTTTTGCAACCTACTTGCTGAATTGCATACTTTGTAGTGATTGATGTTATGTATCCTATCGTAAGTTTTCAGATTGTGAAGCCAAAACAACCTTGTTTGAGAATGTCGATTGTACTCTATCCACTTTCTATCACTGCTGTTTGCTAAGCACCGGGCACACACCAGCAATTTGTAAGAATAGACCGGGTTCTTGGGTTCTCTAGTAACAGGGTATTCAATTAGTATGTAATTGAACGATTTTGAAATTTGCCCAAGCCAAAAACCTTTGTTTGAGCAGGGAAGTTCCTGGTTTAGAATGTATCCATCTTGATTATGCTCGGAACAGAATAAATAGAGAAGTGCATTGAAACGACATTGCATATATGTGTATCAAAAGCTAGTCGGTCATTCTAATAGGTAACTTCAATTCAACCTACCTATTTTAATTGACCTGTCCGTCAAGACGACGAACGAGCATCAAGCTTGACGGACATGCTTTAAAGCTCGTCCCGTCAAGTAGAGAGACAGAGATTCAGTTGTATGTTAGTCCGTCTTGACGGACTAACATTACGGACTACTTTAAAACTATTCCGTCTTGACCGACTAGCTTCAAAGCTAGTCCGTCCATTGACGGACGAGTTAGGTTTTCAGTGTTGTTTGATAAAAATGTTTTGATAATTCTAGACTACGTGCTGGCAAACATCGTTAATATGCAACTGGAAGTTTCTGTTCTTTGTATTCAAACATTTCACAATGATAGCTAGATACGCTAAATACTTATGACGAAAGAAAAAGGGAAAATACAAATTAAATATTCATATTCCCACTCTCTAGGAATTAATTTAAACATATTAATAAGTGGTGTTGAGTGGTTGTGTAATTTTGCTTACTTTTTTTGGCTTTACAGTTTTTCACGAAGGATATTATTAATTATTCCCTTTGGATAGCAGTTTTGACTATGATGTATTTGATGCATCTATGATTTCTGGAGAACCTTCCTAAAATTCGAGATAATCATATATATATTATATTATATATATTTGAAAGGTTGAAAAGGGCATACATTATGAAGCAAAGATAACAGCATTTTGATCTTCCGTTTGTAGTTTTTCCTACAATCGCCTACACGAAGAGTCACTTCGCCGTGGCGCCCGCAACACATGAAACGGTACGTTATTACAGGAACAACCATTTCCGTGCTTCCTTTTTAAGAGATTTAGTAAGTTTAGAGTCCGACTTTTACGCTGGAAGACATACATCTTTGTGAATTTATCGTCATGGTTTCACGTATAGTTGCAACATTTTACATCCTCCAGGCGACCAATATCCTTCAGCATTTCACATGCAGCAGGTAATGATCGTAACAAAATATTGATCACATTTTATTTTGACGCATTTCAGATAAAAATGAAGAATTTGCATCTTGGAATTACAATCACAGTGTGTCCATAATAAAAGAAAGAAAAGGAGAGGAAAATGGGGAGGGGATAAGGAAAAACTGGATTCAGGAATTTTCTTGCTTTAATAAAATGAATAGAGTATGCGTACGGGACAAGTAAATTGAATTGTGCTTGATTTTCCCAATTACAAAATGTTTGGCTTTCCCGACATAGCAACTAAAATAGACGCTAGTGCTTCGATAGAATTTAGCATTAAAAACATGACTGAAACTGTTTTTAAAATATGTTTGAGAGCGAGTACAAGCATTATTATTGCATCTAGTCCAATAAACATCCATTTTCCATTCCACTTGTCAATCACGAGAAAATATGACAAACGTATGACTTGCCTTTGTGTTCTAATGGCCGCCAAACGTATTTATGTTGAAGTATACAGTTTATGATTCTACAATATTTTATTCAAATAATTTACACTGTTCGTCATTAAAGGGTGGAATATTTTTTTTCTGGCTCAAGCAACATTATGTTGCTCCGTTATTAATTTCTTGAATGTGTTGGTCACCGCTTTCACTTGTGGAGATCCTGGCTATATCTTGGACGTTCCCTCACCTTCCCGGGGATTTTTCTTCAAAAAGTTTGTCACCCCCAGAAGTGGCAATTTTTTGTCATTTTTTCTTATTTTTGGGGCCCTTTTTTGTTCACGCGACCCACCAAGGCCCCTCAGTCCTATCCCAAGGAAACACGTCTTAGGTGAGATTTTGTTATTGTTCTTTAAATTAAATCTAGTTTATGGTTACAGGCTCGACGCTTTTGTCTAGGGAGGGGTCAAAATTTATTTTGATTGGGGTTCAACATTCATTTTATCATTTTTACACCATGGAAATTTATATCTTCCCTAAAATTGTATTGTAAATCTCAACCAAAACATAAATAAAAAAAAAATATAATCATAATGACAATTTACAGTCTTGTCATCAAGGCTAAATAAAATTTAAGGGGGAAAATGATAATTTAAGGGTATAAAGTGGTTCATTTCTTTTGTTTTCAGCATAAAGATGGAATAAATATTCGAAATTTCACCAATCTCGTTTTTTTATTTCAACCCCTCCCCTAGACAGAGACCTTAGCCAGTCCCAGAATATAGATTTAACTTAAATAACAATATAAACAGTACACCTCGTCGCGTTTCCGGGGGGTAGGACTGAGGGGGGCTTGATCAGCTGGAAAAACAAATAGGGCCCCAAAATGAGAAAAAATGACAAAAATGGGCATCACGGGGGTTGACAAAATTTTTTGGAAAAAGGTCCACATGAAGGGTTGGGAAGAATGTCAAGATATAGCCAGGGGTCCCGAAAAGTTAAAAAGCAGGGACAAACATAATTCAAGAAATTAAAGTCAGAGCAAAATCATGTCGCTATAGCGGCAAAAAAATATTGCACCTTTATGACGGACAGTGTACAACACGCAAACAACAATGAATACAAAATTAACAAAATAATTATATAACAAAAATATTTTTAAACAAGTTTTAATTTACTGTTTCAATTTCAATGTGTCCAACATTAATTTAGATTAACTTCACGCTGGGGATTTCAAATGTAAATTTACACTGGTCTTTAAAATTTGTTGCTGTTGTCGTTGTTGTTGATAGATGAAAAATATTATTGTACATTGTATCATGTTAAGAAACGCAATTCTATTTTATTGTTTGTACGAGATGAAACAAAACAATGTAACATAATATTGCAGGACAAACTTGTACCTATTAATATGTTGAATTAATATTATTTTCACTTTGAGTCCATATTTACTTTATTTTGAAATTCTAACGAGTGTTATATTTTGTCTGAAATAAGTTCCAAAACACTTTCATCTGCGATATTATATTCATCGCGCGAGAAATACCGTTTTTAACACGCAGACATCGGGTACAGATACTGTTAGAAAATTAAAAAAAAAAAAAAAAAAAAGTTCCTGCAGCCAATTTGCAGTAAAATTACAAAAAAATTGTTATATGGGGTATGAAATTTTACAAAGTTCCTTAATAAAACACCTTTTCATATTTTTTTTTGACAAACCTGTTCTCTTATATTGCAGAAAAAAACCCAGAAAAGTTCTGATCTTAATGCACAATTGTGAACACAATCTACAGTAAAAGTAAGAAAATTGGAATATGGAATATGAAATTTTACAAAACTTCCTGTAATAAACACTTTTTTCCTTTTTTAACAGACCTGTTCTTATTAAATGGCAGAAGTTTCCCGTTATAAAATATACCGAATGATTCTGTCATAAATATAAAAACTACAATTCTTTTCTGTAACATCTTCTATTTTTGAAACAGTAGATATTCGCAATCGGAGGAACCAATCTTATTGGTTTCGATCGGGGGGGGGGCAAGCGCATGGCCCGGTAATTATGGTTCGAAAAATATATCAGTTCGAATGCCCCAATGCTTCTGTTAACCGGGGACAAGCGGCGAGTTGCCTAAGAGGGAAACATTTTCTGTATAAAGATATCTATTTGGGGTTTCTTTTCATGTTTTGTCATGTAACGTAATCATCCTCACAACAAAGAATAGCCAATGGGCGGCGATCGCGGGGGGGGGGGGTGTATGGCCGTTAATTTAGGTTCAGGGAACATCATATCGAATGCCTCTCAAAATACTTCAGTAATCTGGGACAAGGGGTGAGTTGTCTATAGAAGAGGGAACTATTTCTATTTCTTTTAATACACATAGACTATTTTCTATTTCTTTTTAAGGTTTATCATGTTTTAAAAATTTAGTTTATTTATTCATGTTTCAAATTCTGAGGCGTTAGCCCCTCACGATTACAATACGAAAAATCACGAAAAATATTAATTACATGAAGATAGACCTGAATAAAACTTTTCTCACAAGTGGAACATGAAATACGAAAAATATATTTCACTACCCCTTCAACCGTTGTTAGCAACAATGTATAAAATTATCTTTACATATATATTATATTACTATTATATATATATTATATATTATATTATATATATATATTATATAAAACCCCTCCGCGCAAAAAGTTTCGGCAAAATGGAGCTTTTGGCCATGATAAGCTTTTCAGGTACGCTTTAGTATTCACTGATACTCATACCCATTGGAAAGATAATTTATTCCCCTTTTTATTGATATCCTATTTGTAATGATTTTGTCATGCTTCAATGCACAGAATATAAAAATATAGAGAAAAGTAAAACGTCAAATGTTGTAAAATGCACTTTTATTGATCACATGGAAGTTCCGCAACTTAACTTTAGGTCCTGATAACTTTGGGGATATGTTCTAATTTTTATTGAATTCTATACCATTGTCAAGTTAATTTATTCCTCTCTTGATTGATACCTTAGTTTGTCATGGTAATGTCATGCCTGGGTCCACAAAAACCTGAATACCACCTGAATACATGGCAAAGCGAAAGATAATTTTCAGTTTAAATTTCTGTAACACTACTTTGAACTTGATACATTTTAATGTCGGTTTTTAATCATTATTAATTGTCATAGCATTAAAAAGTTCATTTATTCTTCTTTTTATTGATGCCCTATTTGCAATAGTAACATCATGTTTGAATGCACGTAACTCATGAATATAATGCAAAGTAGAAAGTGAATAATTGCGAAACGCTTTGTTATTGCTGGCAACAGATAGTAATGCTGACAATAGGCATTTAATTTGCAATATTTAACTTCTAACTGGTCCTAACATTCAGGTGTTCTGTACATGCAAGAACAACACTCTCGTTACAATTAGGGTATCATTAAAAAGAGGAATAAATTTACTGGACAATGGTATTAAATTCAATAAAAATTAGAAAATACCCCAAAAAGTTTTCAGGGCCTAAAGTCGAGTGGCGGAACTTCACTTAGATAAATGCATTTTGCAACATTTGACTTTTTACATTTCTCCATATTCTGATATTCTGTGCATTGAAGCATGACAAAATCATTACAAATACATAGGATATCAATAAAGGGAATAAATTATCTTTCCAATGGTATGTATATCAGGAATAACCGACTAAAGCGTACCTGAAAAGTTATCGTGGCCCAAAGTCCATTTGCGAAACTTTTTGGGAGGGGTTTATATAGTGAAAACGGGCCCCTTGAGTAATGCCTTGGTCAAATATCGTCGTACTTGCACGTGCGTGCTGTCTACGTGCAAAAACGTGGGCAAAATTTGGAAAAATCGTACGTCACGTACGTGGTGAGTACCGACTCGGTACGAAATTTGGTGTGCGCAGACACGACGTAGAACTTTTAGTGCAGGAGGAACTTTCGCTGCGTGCGGGCTACGTTCGAGCTACGGATTTGCCGCACGTGCGCGCACGCACGCCCTCGGCACTGCCAAGCACGCACAACGCGCCGACTCCGTAAGTCTTTTAAAAATTTGCGGCAGTCACTGTACCGACGTCGCACTTGGCACGTGCGTGCTGCGCACGGGATAAGTGCGTTGCCCACGGTTTCTTTGCTCTTGCTCATTTCAACTGTTGATTGAGCACGCAGAACTCGCGTGGATCGTACGGACTAAGCAAGTGCTCCGCACTTACAACGCGCGTTGTGCGCACTGATTTCTACTGAGCCGACGTACGTTTCGTATTCAATATTATGTATATATAAAAAATATACTAGTATGTAAATAAAATATAATTATGATAATATGTGTGTATGTACATGTTTGTATATACTGTATGTCTCAATATTGCACATAATCCCCTCACCTGTCAAAAAGTATTGCAGCATTGCATTTTTTAAATTTATTATTTTTTTTTTTTATTATTATTTTTTTTTATGAGTCTTTATGATATTACATGTCATTGATGGCCTGAATATTGTCGACTATTTTTGTATGCCCTGAAATAAAAAAATCTTCAAACATGAGAACAGTAGATGACTTGAACAGGTCATTTCTTAAAAAGAACAAATGCCCCCCAAATTAAAATTATGGGAGGTGGGCATTATCAATAAATGAAAAATTAAAACATGTTTCATACTTCTCAGCAAAAAATGTTTACAAAAGAGATAGCATATACGGCACACAGCACCACCAACAGATGAAATTTAATTTTAACGTTGACAAAGGCAAATTTAGTCCTGTATTGCAAATACTGTTTGATGCAACTTTATTCCACCAAATCATAGTCAATTCATTAACATAATTATGTTGTAGTTTACAACAACAATCTATTTTTTGGGGGTAAAATTTGTATTATATTTTGCTGGATAATGACTAATGACTGCTTGTCATTTTGGCACGTATCATCCGAGTACCATCGCATAAAGATGTTCCCCCCTTGGTGAGCTCCTTTTTTATTTGAATTTGATAATGATGACGATGATCCACAGCATCGTAAAAACAAAGTTAACTTATTCCCAATATTAATTTGCAAAAAGCGAAACATTTCAACAGCATTCGAATAAACAATAAACGTAAACAAATATTCATTTTACGTTTACTGATAAATTCCATCTCCAAAAGTTTCTTTCTTGTTTTTCTTCTTTTTTTTCCTTGGGGTAGCCTACTTAGTCAATAGATTTCGTGAACAAAATCATGATACAAGTTTCAAGCTTCTCCGGAAACTGTTTTGATGTTTCGCTTATACATGAAATGAAAACTCGCCAAAATGTACCATGAAACTGTCAAAGTAAAAAGAAACAAAAACAACAACAACAACACTCAAAGAAGATAAATTTGTTTCTAGCGTTGCTTAAATTGAGTCTTACATTGCAAAAACAGGTTTAATGCAATTTCATTAGGTTTTGCTGTATAATCAATCATTTTGATGCACATCTTCCATTACAACGGCGTAAAAAGAATCTGTCTTCTCTATAGAGAAGGTGTTCGTTTTTTACTATGCCATTTGAAAAAGACAAAACTTTCATTTCATAATATACCAAACAAAATGTATAAATTGTTTGTAAAAAAGGAAAAAGCATGTGTATCAGCTATGATGCAATACTTGTGATGGTATAGCTTTATGTCAGTTTATTATGTATACTGATTATGATACCATAATATGATATTATAATAAATTAATCTAAATGAATAAATATAAATAAATACAAAAATATATTCATTATTCACCACAAATATCGAGATCAAAAACTTACGTTCATCGCACTTGCACGCACTTGCAACATGCGCGTGAGTACTGACGCCGTACGTGAGGTGCACTGAGCTCACAGCCCGTACGATAACGATTCAAACGCAGGAGATCGTACGTTACAAACACGTCAGCTCACTTCAACGTGCGCAGTCACGTGCTTTCGCTCCGTCTTGACGTACTCGCACCGGCGCTTGCAACTTCCCTCCACGTTTTCAGAAAAACGTAGCGACCGTAGCCTCCCCAAAAAAACGTACGGCTGAAAAAAACGTACGGCGGCTTGTGACCAAGGCATAACGTGCTATGCAGTGAACCCATCTTTTATTTAGTATAGGCGAAATGAATGAAACAGATGACTCGAAACGTAGCTCTCAAATTCCTTTAATTCACAAGCTTTCGGCCAGCATGGCTTTCATCAGGCTACAAAATAAGACAAAACAAAATTAAACAAAACATGTGGTTGACAGGCAAAACCTGTTATATCAACAAAATTTAACATTTTGTTGTTAAATTTAAATTAATTAATTTTTGATAATTTTACTATTTGTCCTATCTATAATCCAGTATATTGCGTGATAGATTGTACATTATTTATATAATAATATTTTGAGTTTAAGACAACTTACTTTTATGGCTTACTTAAAATACATCAAAGTAAACGCATTAAAGAAAACATATTGGAGCAAAAAGGCTCTTATGTACAATGTGATACTGACGTAGACTTAAACATGTACCCGGGGGGCAAAACCCATATTTTTAGAGTTAACTGCATCGGCGAGATCTAAAAAGTAGTCCTATGTAATATGATTCTTTGTACCCATAGCAACACCGCTAGGGTGGACTACTCGGTGGTAAAGTGACACGAGGGTCTCTACAGGTGGGGGCGCCCAAAATAGCCGCCCTTTTACAAAAAAAAATAGTATTTTAAAGAAAATGACTAAAAATAATTCTCTAAACTCAATGAGTAGGGTCTCATATGAAAGAGTATTAAATTTCCTTTACAACAATGCTAACTTTAGAGATAATTGAAATTAAATAAATTCAGTTTTGTACTTAAAAACGTCATTTATTGAATTTTTTTCCCAAAATAATTTTTTTACACATTTTTTAATTGAATGTATCAAAATTTCTAAAAAAAGCTGAGAGTTGTTACTTTCTGAAAAATTGCCCATTAGTATGTCCTATAATCTGTAGAAAGATTGGGGAAAAATGTTTTTGTTAAAAGCTATTAAACGCTATACCTATGAGCGTAATATACGAAAAATCCAAAATTTCGCCCAATTATAGCGAAAACCCGTATATACACGTGTTATACCGTACATACTGTACACGTATACTGTATTGTGACTGACTAGGCTTATCTTTCAGATTTAATGAACTTTTGGGAGCATGAGAAAGTTTCCAAATGGATTTAATAAAACATAACCAAATTTTCTGGTGTGTATATAGAATGGAGCACATGTGCGTTAATGGGGGAGGCAGGTTTTATTATTATTAATATTTTTCATATATTTTTATGAAGAATACATTGTTATAATATCCATAGGTTTATTATGCATTTTTTTTTCCCTAAACGAATATGTACATACTAAAATGATTTGATGAGTGTCAATTAAATTATTAAAGGAGTATCCGGGGGTGGGGGTCTGACAGGTTCACCCGAACCCAAAATTTAGTGGAGAAATTAAAACGGGAATTTTGTACTTTAACACGTACACCCCCACCCCAGGAAAAAGAAAAGCAAAATAAAATCTGAACGGGTGACCGACAAAATTAATTTAAATATCTTTACCACCCACATGGTTCTTATTTATTTTATTTATTTATTTATTTATTTATTTATTTATTTATTTATTTATTTATTTATTTATTTATTTATTTATTTATTTATTTATTCATTTGTTTATGCATTCATTTATTCATCCATCCATTAATTCCTTTTTTTATTTATTTATTCGTTTATTCATTTGTTTATTCATTCATTCATCCATCCATTTATTCCTTTTGTCATTTATCTATTGATTTATTCATTAATTTATTCCTTTATA
>CALNVZ010003429.1:28734402-28772274 GCA_940671915.1 Paracentrotus lividus | reverse complement strand
CCAGATATCAATGAAATATTTGCAGATCCTCCCCCCCCCAAAAAAAAAAAAAATTAAAAAATAAAATAAAAAGGATACAGGCTTCACCTACAAGATCGCTCCGCTGTACCCTATCGAGATGCCATAAAATTATATGTAACTTCCACCACCCCTCCCTCCCCCCCCCAAAAAAAAATTAATATAATATATATATTTTTTTAATAATAAAAGGGGGCGGAGTTCAGTTACTTGTTGGACAGGCCTTCAGATTAATGGGTCATATATTTGCCTTCTGAGACAGCTTTCCTGCAGGAACCCACAGCAAAACCAAAGTGAGAAAAATGTTGGTTTGTACCCAGAGTACTATTATCATTCAATTTTTGATGTGCAGCCCCCAACCCCCCCCCCCAAAAAAAAAAAAACCAACAAAAAACAAAAAAAAAAAAACAAAAAAAAAAAATGTATCGGTATTGGCTTAAGATGACTGTGGTACAAAATTTGCTTTGATCGTCAATCGTTCCGATCGCGAAGTCAACATCTAAAAATGTTTGGGGTAGTGAATGTACCAGACATCATTGATTAATTTGTGGCAGCCCGCCCCCTCCCCCCCCCCAAAAAAAAAAAATAAATAAAATTAACAAAATGTGGACTCAGATATCTATTGTACGACATTGGCTCCATTAACAATATTCTGCCTCTAAATTCCCTCCACGAATCCGTTTGGAGAAAATGTCGTGCAAGAGAGTATATCTTAGCCCGCTAGCTCCCACAATTATTTTCTTTAGGGTGGCTGCATGCCCCCCCCCCCCCCAAAAAAAAAAAAAAAAAAAAGTCAATGATAATATTTGGGTGCACCAATATTTTTCTCGATTTCGATTTGCTGAGGCTTTACAGCCAGAACAAATGTCAGTTAGAAAAATGTCGCGTCCTTAACTGACCACGAGCCCCATTATTTTTTTTTCGGGGCGAGCGGGCGGGGGCTGCCCTCACTTAAACGCAATCATTATTATGATACGGGTAGGCCTTCACAATTTTTCTCCAACCGTTAGGAAGGTTTTAAGCGAAAACACTTGTCAGCCAAAGAAAATGTCGTACCAAACCGATATTAGTCCATATTTGGGAGAAGCGAGGTGAACGAAACCCATAACCCTCCCTAGCCCCCCCCCTGTTTCCTCAAAATACTGTTGATATACATTATAATAATGAATTATTCAATAATCTGAAATTAAAAATCAATGAAAAAAAAGTATTAGATAAAAATTAAAATAACTGGCTTATAGTCAAACGAATCGAGACGACTTGTCCTGTAGGCTGATCGATTATAGGTGAAAAGATATTAATAATAATCAAACCATCTATATTGTAGTATAGGACACAAAACAAGTTCAAGCACAACTGCACTCAAGGGCGGTCAACAACGAATGTGTTAGCGGGCGCATGCAGTCGCTGGAGAAATGGTAGCTAGCCGTAAACATAATTTGTTCGAGTGGACGATTCGTGAATTTGGGAAGTGCGATCAATTGCAGCTATATTATATTTTTAAAATAGTAAATGAGTTTCTATTTTCTCTGATACTTTCAGATATTTGTAAAGTGTGAATGTATGGAGCGCGCGGGTACTACAAAATACACAAGCTTTGTGGATTATTTAGCATAATTTTGTGGTTGAAAGACAGCAATGCCATCACTGCCGTGTCTGCAAAGAAAAAGAATAAAAAGAGAATGAAAGTCATTCATTCTAAAACAAAACTGGACTACTTATCATCACTTGGCGGGCGAGTTACACCTAGCAAGCGGGTTACACTCTAGCCAGCCTAAACCAGAGTGTTGTGTAAAGTTTTTATCAAATCTTGAACAATAAGTTGTTAGAGGATATTTGCTTATAAGTGCTGTATTCGTAGGGGCGGGGTAACATTTGACATTCACGCGAATGTTACCTACGAATAACAAGTAGTCGCAAAGCGTGGTTTGGCTACTAATTTTGGAGTAAATTATCGTGGAGACTACAATTACAAACTTTTGTAGTGTTCATGTGGTCATAATAATAGGAATTGTGTGATAATTTTTGTTTTAGAATTTCTTATGTTTCATTTTGTTTTGGACATTTTCCTTATTATGTAAAATAATTTATATTTTAATTTTATTGTTGAGAAGTAAATTTTCCATCTGAAACAATGTTATTATCAAGTTTATAGTATTTCATAAGCGCTTATCAAAGTTGGGGAAACTCTTTCAAATTTAAATTACCAAAAAAAATATAGCGTTTTATGAAAAAATAAAACATGGGATAGCATTTCCTGCAGTGGTGTCACCGTGTATTCGTAGGTAACAATGTGTTATCGTAGGTAAACAGATGTAACATAAAGTTCATTTTCGTACTTACAATAACTTACAATTGCTTTTTCTTTATTGGAAAGGAGGACAGTCCCAATAGATAATGGGAATTCTTTCTCTTTTTTGTCGTATACGCGCTTATGACCCGCGTTACCAAAATTATTTAAGTTTTTTATTGTATTCGGTGATTATCAGATTTGAAGAGTAAAGTGCCCCAATTATAGCTTATTGCATTTATTTGGGATAACATTTTTTTTTTTCCCTATTTCATTCAAGGCAGTAGCTTTTGCCGATTGACACAATTTGTACATTACAGATGTTGAATTAACCTTTTTTAATTTTATTTCAAATACGAAATGCATATATTTACTGAGATGGATTTTCATTACTTATAAAAAAAAAAAAAAAAAAAAAAAAAAAAAAAATAAAAACAATAAAACATAAACGTTGATTTTTTACGACTAAATCTCTTTTAGATTCATTTATGCAGGTTGTTTATGTTTCTTAATTAATGAATTGCAATCTGGAGTTCAATACAAAGCAAACTTGCCTCATTCTTTTTAAGTTATCTTTTAATTTCCAATTTGGGATATGCGTATTACTCAGTACTCATAATTTCATAAGTTACTCGAAACCATGTTGGATGTAAAGTAAGTTGACTTCATTTTCATTTTTATTAATTGTCAATGGAAAATGAAATGATGTAAAAGTGACAGATTTGCAGACGTATATCGCTCTCTTTAATCACCACAGTGGCAGCAAATTCAATTTGGTTGGGTATTAGCCTAGTGTGTGTCATCTGACGTATTATATTCTCTCAAGAATACTTTGATTTTGGTTACGTTTGAGCATTGGTCTTTATTCTTTCCAAGTTTCATATCATATTATTCAAGAACGGTAAAATTATATTTTTTAGATATTATTATTTTTTTAACGTCGTAAACATGTTCAAGACAACTCACTGTACCACAAATAGTATCGATTGGAATAAGATAACGGAATGGAGATAATCATTTATTATCATGTTGTAAGTGCCAGATTATACGACGATACAATACAACATTTTTTTTTTATTATGAAAAAAGACAAAGGTATAATGAATATTAGATTTAAAAATGAAATATAGCTAAATTTGTTCGTTTTATGGTTTCATGCTTATGTAAAATAGATATCAGAATAAAGGTGGATGAAAGAAGCCTATACCAGTTGGTTACATATAAAAAAAAAAATGCATCTATAATGTAATGTTCGTTAAAAACATTTGATTAAACTTTTTTTTTCGAATTGTGTTAAAGTATTATGTTGGCTAGGGCTGGATGCTATTAATAATATTCGCAACATATAATTCTCATGTGTGAATCTTTATTTTAGACGTTTATCATTTTAATCGGTTTTTATGCTTGTTATCAAGCACAATGTTGAGAAAAATACATTACACTTACTAGTACCACATAATGCTTAAACATACGATAAACAGGATAAATATTGACCTTTTTGGCGGTTAAAAGTTAGTGTTTCCTAATACTTGCAGTCAGTATGTTCCCATATATTGGCTGACAAGATATTTGTCTCAAGACAGTTAGTTTAATACCCCTACACGATTATTTATATCAATTGGATTCAAACAATAGTTTTAAAATATACAGGTAAGCCAGTTATACCTATGTTACCTACGAATACATATGATTCTACCTTTCTATAAACAAAAGTAATGGGCAGATTCCAATTTTTTTAAAGGTTTTAATGAGAGTCATTCTCTTTTCTTTCAGTAAGATATGACATATATTAATTAGCGTCGTGAAGATTAAACAATGCACTGAACACAAACCCCCATGTTTTTTCAAACAGATTGTCTTTAAAACTATAACTTTAATGAGATATGGCATAATTCAAGGAAATTTAGGAGCACAAGCCCTGCTCTTACCGATTTTAACTATTTGTTGGAACTATTGATGAATGGTGGAAATGAGCATATTTGGAAGGAAAAATGTATAAATTATTATTATTTTAATATGTGCATTTCCTTTATTCCTGCCAAAACAATCTTAATAAGTTAGATAATTTGAGATGTTTCTCTTTATCTTCATATTAGATGGATTTTCCTGCGATTTTGTACATTGAATGACGTCACCAAGACAGGACTCCATGACTGTGACGTCACTCAGGCTCATAAAATCAAGATGGGCGCGTTATCAGTGGTGCTAACTATGGTGCTGAAATACTGGTTGGATACAACATGGAAGAAAAATGGTTAAGCCTTTGAAAAATTACGGATACTGGCTTTGAAACATAAAGACAGGTATTCTCGAAACGTGAATAAAGTTAGCAGGGCTACTAACTTTTATAGTCACCCTTTGAGAATATCAACTACAAAAACGTGTGTGTACCATTTTTTTGGACGTTAGGGTTGTGTTTGTAGGTGTGATTCTAAGATTATTATTATATAATTTTTTTTTTTTTGCGTGGGCGTCGGCGATGGTTATGCGCGCGCTGCGCGCGCGCGTGTGTGTGTGTGTGTGTGTGTGTTCATGGGTCCAATTTGAGGGCTACATGTTAAATAATGTATGGTATTGAAATGATATATAATTGTTGTTTTCATTGTTTGATTGGAATATGTAAATAAAAACTGAATGAACTAACTGAACTGAACTGAACTGCGACCGAATACTCTTACCTTAACATCACTATAGGTCTATTACATTAAACTTTTTTTTTCTATGATCACTCCATTTTAAATGTTGAGGGGCTCATTATTTATTTCATATAGCCTTTCGTTAATCTTTAGACATTCCTTTTCTTTTATTAACCCATAGTAACTAAGCAGCCTAATTTTATGGATCCGGCAAATATTTTTTCATTTAGGAGTTGACTTGCTTCATATTGGATGCGTTCACGTCGCTGAAAATGTCGAATTGTGAAACCACTACAATTAAAAAGCTATTTTCAAACTAGTAAAAGATGTCATACCTTATTAATTTGATTTATTGGATTTTTCCTGTCCTTAGGGTGATTTTTCTATTCTGGGCAAGAGATGAAATGTCGTTCCTTGTTTCGATTACCACATTTCCAGATGTCAACAGCGCATGCTCGGCTTTCCTTCTAACTTACAAACTCTTTGGCTCCGGACAAAGCAGACTAAGGGTCAGGCTGTGTAATGACTCATATTTGACGTGACCAATAAGGGACAAGAAATGGATTAAATCGCCGGATCTGGATCTGTTGTTATGCAAATGGCTGGCACTGGCCAGAAGTAAGTTAATCTTAAAGCTAACACTATAGGGTATTAGATTTAAAGTAAAGAAATAATAAGAGACAAGACAGAGATTTAAAAATAAAAAATAAAAATAAATTATCCCTCTGGAGTGATGAGAGTACAAATGAAAAACAAATAACGAAACATATAAACTACAGAATGAATGTGATCATGATGGTAGATCAAAGCACTTCGTAAAAATAATTGAAATTATTTTGAGTAACAAAAAGTATAGCGTACTTTCGTATTTACAAATCGAAATAAAACATGCCATGGTAACAATGCTTTATATTGATCTTAGATTTAAAACAGAAAAGACGCAAAGATAACCAATTTCTGTTCAGGAATTGAAATACAAATTCAGTAGATCTGAAACATTCCGAAACATATATGCCAATTTTTCGCCTACAATATTGGTCATAATCATTGTCAACCTAATTGCTACGCAATCGTACTCATTTATTTCTCTTTAATACTGGTGGATGTGATCCGAGAAGGTTTACAAATATAATTTTGCCATTTAATATCTTTTGTTTTTAAATAGAAGTAAAAAAGAACGCCCTTCATGTGCTACAAATCGATGCGCATAAAGGAAAGATTACGCTATTTTAATATTATCACATTATCTCGAAATGTAAACAATGGTTTTCATTTCTATTCAGACAAATGCCTAAAATACTCGGCGAAATCAACGCAAGTTCCAGTTTATTTAATTTAAGAAGCATTTAATAGATCATATTTGTCATCCAATTTGTTCTTCTTTATTCATATATTCATATTTATTTATTTATTAATTAATGAATTAATTTAATTTCTTTTATTATTTATTTTCAATTTTTCTATTTCTTTATTTTATTTTATTACTTTTTATAATTAATAAATTATTGTGATTTATTTATTTTGACGAGAAGAAAATACAGTTCACACTTGTTATTCCATTTCCAACTTATTTGCCACTGGGGATATTCCCAGTTAGCATCATTACAACTACTTGTCAATTCAATTTTCAACAAACAATATTTATCAAGTCAAAATCACCAACGTATGCCTCATTTTGAGGAGGCCCAATGAAAGCGGGACCGATCACGTGAACCTCTCGAAGGAGATTATCCGACCGGATTCAGGACAGGTGTTTCCCGGGGGCATTCCCTTATACATATATCATTCAATCAATGTGTATTAAACATACATTTCCATTATTCATTCATTCATATTCAAGTTATTCAGTTGTGTCGCATATAGGAGGGAGGCTTCAGACCTGAAACGTGAATTGGAGGGAAACGCTGTCATTATGACCTTCCGAGGAAGACATCCAAGCGGGTTCAAGACAGGAGACTTTAGAACGTTGGGTTCCCCGTCCCAATGTGTTCTTGCCCAAGAATACAGTCCCTCCTCGCTTGGTTAACATTGGTCTACATTCAGAAAAAGCCAACGAACTTAATCTGAATCAACCAAACTCAAGCAAATCAATCAATCAATTCAGGCCCATTCAAGGCAACGTAACAGCCCATCCAACCAACAAAGTAAAGTATTTTGTACATACTAAAATATATTGTTCAATAAATTCAATTAATATCAACACCCATCATAGCGAACTAAACAAGCCAATCCACCAACCGAGATGAAATATGTGTACACTTACATATAATGGACGAATAAATCAATTCAAGCATCCAAGCCAAACCAAATTAACACTGTTCTGTACATTTAAATGTATTAGTGTCATATATTCAATTCAATATTCAACGCGCATTCTAGCCAACCTAATTAGAATATTTTGAACAGTTTATTGATTGGTCAATAAATGTCAATCAAGCCATCCGCCAAACAAGCCCATCCAACCAAACCAATATGAAATATTTTGTCACCGTTACACGATATGTCAAAGCTTAATTCAAGCCAACATATTGAAATATTATACACACCAGATTATAGTGGTCATAAATTCAATTTCGAAGCCATCAGCAACAACAAGCCCATCCAGACAATGAATATCTATACACTTACCCAGGTTTTTTCCAATGGGGTTTTTTCAATAATCAATTCCAAACCAACCCAAAAAATTAAAATATTTTGTACACTTACAGATATGTAGTGTCAATAAATCTATTCAATTCAAGCCCATCTAGCAACAATGAATTATTTTGTACACTTACACGATAGTTGTCAATAGCTTCAATAAACACCAACCAAATTAAAATTATACACTTGCAAGATATAAAGTGTCAAATAATCAATTCGTATCAAGCCCATCCAGCCACTAACAAGCCCATCGAACACACCAATGAAATATATTGTACACTTACATGATTGTGTTTCGAATAGGTTCATTCAACCAACCAATTTTAGATATTTTGTACACTTCAAAGATTATATAGCTCAATAACTTCAATCAATTCAAACCAGCCAACCAACCAAACAAGCTCGTCAACCAAATAAATATTTTTGTACATTACAATTAATTATATGTCATTAAATTCAAGTCAATTCAAAGCCCATCCAGCCAACCAAACAAACCCATCCAACCACCAAACATGAAATATTTTGTAACTTACACGATAGTGTCATTAGTTCAATGAAGCCCATTCAAACCAAACCAAATTAAAATGTTTTTGTACAATTACATGATATAAAGTGTCAATAAATTATTTTATTCAGCCCAGTCCAGCCAACCAAACAAGCCATTCCAAACCAACCAAATGAAATATTTTGAACACTTACTGATTGTGTCAATAGATTTCAATTCAAACCAACCAAATTATTCAATTCAACTTCAAGCCATCCAGCCAACCAAACAAGCCCAACCAACCAACCCAAAATGAAATTTTGTACCAACTTACTGATTTTGTCAATAGAGTCAATTCAAACCAAACCTAATTTAAAATATATTGTACATTACAAATATATAGTGTCAATAAATTCATTAAATCAATTCAAGCCATCCAGCCAACCAAACAAGCCGGCAACAACAAATTAAAATATTTTTGTACACTACATAATATATTGTCAATAAAATTTCAGGTCAATTCAAGCCCATCCAGCCAACCAAACATGCCCATCCAACCAACCAAAATGGAAAAATTGTGTACACTTACACGATGTACCATACTTCATTCGAACGAACCAAACAAAATATTTTTACACACTTCAAAGATATATAGTGTTAATAAATTAATTCAATTGAAGCCATCCAGCCAAACAAACAAACCCATCCCAGACCAACCAAACTGAAATATTTTGTACCACTTACACGATAGTTTCATAGTTTCAATTCAAAGCCCAATCCAACAACAATTAAAAATGTTTGTACAATACATTGATATAAAGCTGTCAATTAAATTATATTCTATTCAAGCGCCATCCAGCAACCAACAAAGCCCATCCACCAACCAATATGAATTTTTTGAACCATTACATGTATTGTGTCAATGATTCAATTCAAACCAACCAAATTATTCTCAATCAACTCAAGCCCATTCCAGCCAACCAAACAAGCCCAACCAACAACCAACATGAAAATATTGGTACATTACATGATTGTGTCAATAGATTCAATTCAAACAACACAATTAAAATATTTGTACACTTACAAGATATATGTGTCAAAATTCATTCAATCAATTTCAAGCCCATCCAGCCAACAAAAAGGCCCGTCAACCAACCAAATTTAAATATTTTGTACACTTACATAATATATTGTCAATAAATTCAGGTCAAATTCAAGCCATCCAGCAACCAAACAGCCCATCCAACCAACCAAAATGGAATTATTGTGTACACTTAAACGATAGTGACCATTAGCTTCAATTCAAACGAACCAATTAAAAATATTTTACACACTTCAAGATATATAGTTGTTAATAAATGAATTCATTGAAAGCCCATCCAGCCAAACAAAAGCCATCCAACCAACCAATGAAATATTTGTACACTTACATATAATGTCATGAATTCAATTTAAGCCCATCCAACCAATTTCAAATTAAATATTTGTACACAAACGTGAGATATGGTCTCATTAATTTCAATTCATTTCAAGCCCATCAAGCCAACAAGAATATTTTGTACACTTACACATAGATGTCAATAAATTCAATTCAAGCCCATCCTACCAACCAATAAAAATAATATTTGTACACTTGCATGGATATATAGTGTCACTTATATTAATCAGATCAAGCCCATCAGGCAAACATAACGAGCCATCAAACAACCAAATTTAAATATTTTGTATTAATGTATTATTGTCAACAAATTCGATCATTTAAGCCATCTGGCCTAAACATAACAAAGCCCATCCAACAAACCGATAGCATATATTGTTTCATTCACTAACATGATATATAATGCCATACATTCAATCAATCCCAATCCAATACAAGTATTATAAATGGGTGGGAGGAGGGCAAATTAGCGTCTGATAATCCCCCAAGGCTGAATGAGAATGAGCTCAAGTTTCCAATCAAGCGGTATTGCGCGTCTCCACATCATTCCAAGGCCTATTCATTGGCTCTTGTCCGCTTATAGGGTACCGGGCGCGCGTCATTGCTAGCTATCACCAAGGACGCAACTCGCGTCGATTATTATGCATTATTAACCAATCCACTTGACTTGTTGCTGGGGCGTGTTCTCATGAATTTCCGCCTATGAAATGCGTCGCATATATCTGGCGGGCAGTATATTGGCCATCAATGTGCCCATTCTCTTGAGATCTGCTTCTTCGCAAATGGATTTATTCGATAATTTCGAATAATTCGTATTGCGAGAAGAAATACAGTTCACACTTGTTATTGCATTTCTTCAACTTTTATTGCACTGGGGATATTTCCCATCATAGATCATCATTTACAACTACTTGTCAATCAATTTTTCACACAACATATATTTATCAAGTCAAAAATCACAAAACGTATTGCTCATCTGAGGAGGCCATATGAAAAGGCTCAGGGAACCGGATCACGTGACCTCTCGGAAGAAGATATCCACCGGAAATTCCAGTGACAGTGTTTCCGGGGGCAGTTCCCTTATACATTATCATTCAATTCACATTGTATATAAACATACATTGTTCCATTATTTCATCAATTCAATTGTTATTCAAGGTTATCTCATGTGTCCGCAATTAGAGGGAGAGGCTTCAAGACCTGAACCGTGGAATTCTGGGAGGGAACCTGTATATGACCTTTCGGGAGAAGACTCCAGCCGAGGTCCAAGACAGGAGACTTAGAACGTTGGTCCCCTCCCCAATGTTTTTCTTGCCCAAAGGAATACGTCCCTCCTCCTGGTTTTACAATTCTGGTCCTACATACAGAAAAAGCCCAACAAAAGGGAAACCAAAAATCATTTTTTTTTTTTTTTTTTTTTTTTTTTTTTGCCGTGTACAGAATATCAATTCTTTGCACTTATAAGCCGGTCTTAAGCTTATGCAAATTACATCAAATTGTATAGGTGCTTTGATCATTTAAAGTTGGCCATGCAATTCATTGGCACTCCTCCAAACCCAACAGCTCTTGGTTTTGTACTATACTGCCAGTACACCACTACAATTTCTGCATCCTTGTCTTATGTTTAGAAAATGAACATAGAGGAGCCAACATTTATTATTGTTCAGCGACTGTTATTTGTCGCCAGTACGGGGGGAAATTAGGCAATTATTTCAAGTTGATAAGAAATTGATCAATTTAGGATTTCTCGGTTATTCATGTGTACAAAAAGAGCAATGCAGACTTTTATATTTCGGTCGATCTCCGACTTTTTCTTATCCACAACCCAACTACTTTCACGTTCCCCCTTTACAGGACAACCATAAATAAATAGAGGCCATTAGCTAAATACTCAACCAAACAAGCCATTCACCAACCTAAAACCAATCCCAACCAATCAACCAAATCAAGCCTATCCAGTCAACGATAAACAAGCCCAACTACACGACAACCCAGTAAACCTATGCAACTTGAAAACGCACATTTTCTCTTTCATTTTAATACATTCAACAATATCAACAATGGACAATCACCACAAATTGTTGGCTTATTTCCTTAATATCGGCCCAACAACTACTGTGGGTAATCTAAATAAAAACCCCCTAAATGTCAAGGCCGCCAACACTGTCAAGTGTATAAATTCACTAATTACAGTGCCACGCGAACAACCCAGCATTTTATTTTGTAATTTTTTAATGGAGGAAACGTGGGTGAGCGGCCAAGGGTGGTGGGCGGGGGCGCACTCCCTGCTCCTTGCTAAAACCTATGGATGAAAGAGGTGGCAACTATTTTCCACACATTGTAAGATGGAGCTACAACCAATATTTTCACCTGTTCTATACTGGGTGCCTATTCCTTATTTGAGTAATTTACTTTATACCATATTGTGTTCTTAATATTTCAAGGTCTCCCGCACGCGTAATGTTTTAGGTCATAGCCCTTCATTCCTCACGTTTACTACAACAGCTTGTCCATTTAGATACCAGAGGTAAGCATACAACCAGTTTTTTTTTTTATCAAGGATTATTTTATCAACATTCTCGTCGTACAGTAGATCAAATTCTCTCTTGCTACTGCTTCTGTCCATGAAAAGTTCAATTCCAGGGCCTTTCAGGCATTATCGGAGGTATTATCCAGAACTCAATCGGAACCACCAGTTTTGGAAAAGTGATATGAAAGTTATATGCAATCTCCATTCCATCCAGTGACATTCCAGCCTCAAAAATATTGCTTCACGTCTTCCAACCCATCGGTATGTTATCTGCCACAACGCAAATCAATCACTACATTTCTCATCCCTAAGTGATATAACATCTATGCGGATGCCGGTTAAAGCGGTGTTGATTATCATCTTGTGAAAACAAATCATGGAAGAGGGTCGTCAATACGTGAGCCATAATGCTCTGCCAATTTGCTCTCAATAGCGTAGGTAGCTCTCATCCGCCTACAGACCCAGTATCCGCAAGATCAAGGTGGCATTATCCAGGTCCCTGCAAGAAAAAGCGAGAACTACGGAGAAAGTAACATGTTCCAGACATTATCACTCACATTAATATTACAATCACCTTGCAATGAATTATTCTTTCAATATTATTTTATGATTTTTCATCTGAATAATTCATTCGAGGTTATTTTATGCATTAATATTTCACACCGACATATCTTGTACCAACATGTAAATGAATTTGCAAGATGCCATCGCCATATTATGGACTTTCCCAATATAACCAGCATGTGGCACAGACTTGCTTGCAATATAGGACTCTCTCAATGCAATTAACATCAATAGGCTGCAGCACAATGTAACTCCGGAATTAATTTAACGTGGGAAACCACAGTTCTCTATATCAGTTAACTTATTCGTCAAATATCATTCTGTTTCATAACCAGCGTATCAATAACAAGGTGCAGAGCATTCCATATGTATGAAAACGACTTCGCCGACTAGGTACATTTTCTCAATATTGGCTAGCGCCACAGGCCAGCTTACAAGTATTGCTTGTTTTCATTTTCTCGTCACAGTAAAAAGCAAAAAGATTCAGGTAGGTCGATAACACAGGTTTAACTATTAAACAATTTATGAAATACGGCGGATTGCCGACTTTTGGTTTATAACACATCACCACAATTTTCGTTCACCTCAATCATGCCACATAGAAAATCGACAAGCCAAAAATTAGTGTGAATAGTACACATATCCGATGCTAGGAATCAGACATGCCTAAATTGGCTGCATTTCAATTGGTTTCCACGTCGGGCAGGTGACATGGGCACAATGTCGTATCCTCATTTAATTTCGAATCTATCACCGCTCACATTCTATAGGTCCCGACCAACTCGGCCAGGTATAGGCCGATCTACACTGTTGAGCGTAACCTACTCGTTTATTATTAGGCATATATTATATAGACTTTTCTAGGTTAGTTCTAGGGCCTATCTCATTCAATTTCATCTCAATTTACTCATTGCTCTCTAAAGCATCCGTGGAATGCCTTATAATCTAGACATAGCTATAGATCTAACGTTAGGCCTATAGATCTAGGGTCTAGGGCTACCTCATCCTGATCATTGCTATCAAAAACAGGCCCACACGTTCACTGGTCATATTTTTCTTGTGCATTTCCCCAAAGTGCAACCTCACCTGTCATAATTATGCAGGCATAAACCATGGATACAGCCGCATCTGGCTTGTCTTCAGGGTGCATATGCTCTGGCCTAGATATGGCATCATATCCGCTCCTTTCCCTTGCCTGCATTGCTCGGCGAGGGTTATGCTCGTACATTGTTTCCATCCCGAGTGCGAGTCCCCAGATCTTGCCACATCACCGACAGCATTGGTTCAAATATTCCCGGACTATCACAGCCGCGACCCACTCCTTCATTTAGTTGCAAATCAGTGATTATTTGCACCGCTTCACGACTTCAAGTCTCACATTTCGCTGGGTAAAACCACTTGAAAAATATACCGCAAAACTAGTGTGAAGATATTTAACGTCTGTCGGCTCGGGCGCAGTGTGAGGTAAAATCATAGGGTAAATACAAGGTATCCATACAGGAAGATGAATTTAGACAGCCTCTACAAATTAGCGTCTGATATCCCCCAAGGCTGAATTGAGAATGAGCTCAAGTTTTCAATCTAGCTGCGTATGCGCGCGTCTCCACAATCATTCAAAAGGCCTTTCATTGGCTCTTGTCCGCGTATAGGTGGTACCCGCGGCGTCATTGCTAAGCTATCACCAAGGACGCAACTCGCGTCGATATTATTGCCATTATTAACCAATCACTGACTTGTTGCTGGCGGGGCGTGTTCTCATGAATTTCCCGCCTATGCAAATGCTGCGCCATATATCTTGGCGGCAGTATATTGCCATCAATGTGCCCATTCTCTGAGATCTGCATTCTCTCGCAAATGGATTATTCGATAATTCGAATAATCGTATTATTATTTATTTTTAAAATTTATTATTATCATTATATATTTATAATATTATATTATTATAATTATAATTATTATGATTATTATTATTATTATTATTATTATTATTATTATTATTATTATTATTATTATCATTATATTATTATAATTATTAATTATTATTATTATTTAATTATATTATTATTATTATTATTTATTATTATTGTTAATTATTATTTCAATTATTATTATTATTTAATATTAATTATACCTTGTTTTGTTTTTGTTTGTTTGTTGTTGTGTGTTGTTGTTGTTTGTTGTTGTTGGTTTTTTTTTTTTTTTTTGGGGGGGTTACTTATATAGTTTTAAATATCCCATATAACATTTCCCATAAAAAAATTGTGGGAAAAAGGAGGTACGGCAAATATATGTATGGAGACTCAAGAAGTCGACTTTTCTCAAGATGCGTTGGTCTAATAAAAGTGAATCTAGCCCATTTTGAAAACAAGCTGTTTAATTGTGGCCGTATACGTCTTTACATCTATCCATGTAGATATTATTCGAGGTAACTTGGAATGACGAATCTGGAAGAATAGCTTTAGATCGTATCACAGTGACTAGCATGATAAATGAAGAAGGGCAATATGGTATGTACATTACTTCCTTGTTTTAATGATGCCTTTGTTTTATTTTTAGTTTAATTGCAAACTTTGCATAGTTTCGATGTAATCCATACGTTTTGTTTACAGTAAATTATAAATGAAAACGAAAGGAATTAAAACGCTATTCTATTACTTTCATTATTCCTAGTTATGACATTTATTTCAAGATAGCTAGTGTTGGTAATAGGATATGCTTTATCTGCATACTATTTTGCCAACCCCAGATTACGTTCCGTACATAATGTTAGTATTGTTACCATAAAAGACATGAGTATGTATGACAGGTGTACATAATAAACCATCAAAACTACTCCATTATCCACTACTACCTCGTTTACACTGTGTCTCTGGTCGCGGGTTCAACACGGCAATCGTGCTCGACATGGGAATTTTATGCCATGTAAACGGGATCAGTGTGATCCGCGACCCGGGTTCGACACGCCTTTTTTGCTCCGCCAAAATCGTAGGTTTCGATCCTGGAGGCGGGTTCGACACGGCAATTTTTATGTGTGTAAAGGGCCTGTCCCACAGAAGGCGATCGTTGTGGCGACAACCAGCGAACTACTTTTTATTACCCATCGCCACCATGCGTAGGTCGAATCGCCTATAAGATCGTGAATTGTCGCGTCTGTCACCAACAAAATACTTAGCAAAATTCTGTTCCCCGCTGTTTTCTCAACAAGTTAAACAATAGCCGGCGTCAGTTAGGTTGACGTCAATGACCGTAGCCTGTCTTCTCTTGTTGCGACAAGGTGCTATCGTAGATTGTCGCCAGATAGAACATGTATAGCACAGCGTAACGGCGGCCAGTTGTAGGTTGCCGCGCTCGAGCGTACGTTGCACGCATCGCTGAACCGAACGTAAAGTGAAATTTAAGCCGCTACGGTCTTTGTCGCCACCTACCATCACCAAAATCAGGATCGGCCTCCCATTCAGATACTGTACAGTCGCCGCTGATTTTTGAAATTTTCAAAATTCACTCACGACCCAAATTATAATGCCCGACTGAGAGGGCTATCACGAACATAAAGGCGACAGGCCGCAATCAGGTAGAAAATACTCGATCGCCTGTGTCAGTCGCAAGGATCGCCACAGTGCTCAAGTTCATATTTTGATTGATTTTAAGCTGCGACAAGAGAAGTCGAGCCGCGAGATGAGCGAAGGTCGAGGCTATTGTATTATCGGATACAAGCTATTGTTAGTCCATTGTTTGCGTGGGAGCAAGTCGTTGTCGTAGCCTATCGTAGACAGAGTCGTATATACGTATATGATCTCCGGTCACCTACGATTCTGACACGATTCTGGCAGGTTCTAACATGTATAGGTTGTTGCCACAAAGATCGCCTCCTGTGGGACAGGCCCTTTTAAGCCTCGTCGAAGTCGATGACCTTGAGGTCAGATATGGAATTTGGCTATACATCGCAACTGTTACAGCCCGATAGTCCGCGGGTCCGTTAGTCCGCGGGTCCGATAGTCCGCGGGGGGGGGGGGTGATGTTTGTTACTCTGACGGTTCGTTATTCCAAAAAATAGAATGAGGTTCGTTATTCCGAAAATTGAAAAAGGTTCGTTAGTCCAAAAATAGAAAAAGGTTTGTTATTCCGAATTTTTGTAATATCCAAAAATAGAAAAGGTTCGTTATTCCGAAAATATAATGAGGTTCGTTAATCCGAAAATGAAATAAGGTTCGTTAGTCCGAAAATGAAATAAAGTTCATTAGTCCGAAAATGAAATAAGGTTCGTTTTTCCGAAAATGAACTAAACTTATTTTAGTAACAAAAATGGTGTGGTAATTAAAAAATAATAGGATATTACGCTATAATAGTCTCAGCGGAGGACGGTCACCCGTGAATAACCTTCAGATACTTTTTTTCTGCTGTTAAATTTTTGATTTTCGGAGAATTTATTTCACAAACTTATCAATGGCGATTTCTACTGATAACAAATTAGTTTCGCTTCTAAAATCGGGCCGTAAACAGGCCATAACTAAACACAACACAAAAAGAAAGTTCCCCCTATTTCAAATATCAATAATTTTTTGAATAGAAGGAGTTAAAAAAATCAAATTATATGTCCGTGTAGGGAATTTAATTAGCAACCATGGGAGTGAATTTTAGAAAAAATCATGTTGTCATGCTTCAGTGAGCAATGGTTGAATGCAAAAATGTCATTTTTTGAAGTTCGCAAGCCTAAAATCACAAGTTTGATTCAATGGGTTCTAGGACATCTCCCCCGGAGGACAACTCCCCCGGGGACAACTCCCGGAGGACAGCTCCCCCGGAGGACAACTCCCCCGGAGGTAAGGTCCCCCGAGGACATCTAACCCCGAAGGGACAAGATTCCCCCAAGGGAGCCAGTGCCCGAGGACAGTCTTCTCCCACAGGGACAACTCCAGCCGAGGACAACTTCCCCTGGACAACTCCCTGTAGGACCAACTCCCCCGGAGGACGACTACCCCTAGGACAGCTCCCCGGAGGAACCTCCCCGCAGGACAACTCCCCGGAGGAAAATCCCACGGAGGAATCTCCCCCGAGGATAGTCCTCCCAAGGACAGCTCCCGGATGACATTTCACTAACTTTAAATGCTTATAAACTATTGATTTATGCCAACCTGTTTTTCTTTCTGTCAATATTACAATACTTTTCGCATGGAGTAACCCTTGCTGTAATGACAAGCGAGGATGGGATGGTTGTTTAATTGCTAAAAATGCATCCAATTGGAAACCTATCCCTTCCAATATTATGATGGCTACCGTTCCCTACACAAAGGTTGTTAGGTTTGGCAGATTCAGAGGTATGCCAAAGAAATGTGACATCCTCAGAAAAGGAACATTAATTGAGAGAATGCTAGAAAAAAAGAAGTGTTGAAAAAAAGGAGAGTGCAAATGGGAATATAAATTAGTGAAGCTACTGGAGTAGAAACAGAAGCACGAAGGGCGAGTTGGCTTTACATATCTCTAATACGTCTTCAGTCAAGGGGGAGGTGGGGGTGAGACACGATAAATAACGCTTTAAAATTAATAATTATCACAACCACTAAAAAAAAATTAAGAAATGGGCGCAAATAGTTTAAACTGAGAATAGCATTTTTATTTATCAAAAAGAAAATTCACAAAACTCAATTCAGACATCATACTTAGTTTTGTATTGTATAACAAGGAATAATGTAATACAATCATTGTCAATATGGGTTTGAGACGATTTACAGACAATTGGTTATAAATCTAGAAACGGTGCGATGTTCACAAAGTATGCATTGCACAGCTTTGCATTATGCCGTGATCTCGTATCATAAAGAGGGTGTTATCGCAAACTAGTGTTGGTATGAAAATAGTCTTCCAGAAGTAGATTGAAATTAAAACATCTGGAATTTTCAACAATTTTTTCAGTATTTCCGTCAACAATATCGATGAAAACATTTATAATTCTAAAAACATTTGCTGAACAAGACCAAACAAAACGAACACAACCCTTGTATCAAATTATGTACATGTATTTTGGTATAATTGAAAGAGGTGTAGAATATAATTTTACGACTATACCCAATTCAGCCGCTTATAGAATTCTATTTGTTTTTTTTTTTTTTGGCTAAAAGAAAGATGATCGTCACCGTTTGTAAAAGAATAACAACAACAAAAATAGATCCATAAAAGTAAAAATATACTACTTCGGGTCATTTTTAGTCAAAAATTTCGGCTCGCGATTTGCGCTCAAGAATCATCCCTTCAAAAGGTTAATTTTTTTTTTCAGATTTCGAACACCCGCAAAAATCTTAGTTACGGGCCTGACCATTGACCTACATACTCTAAAATCTAATCAGATCATCTTCCTATGGAGATTTAAGATTAAAGTTGATATCTCTCTCTCACTTTTGACGATAAAATTCGGTTCCAATAGCAGTACGCCTCTGTAGCTGCCAAACTTTAGCACCCTTCGCCGGAAAAAACAAAAATTGCCAAAGATTTTGTATTTCTATGAATGGCTATTTCGGTTTAAAAAACAAAACAAAACAAAAACAATAATCGCAAATGGAGTAAAAATTAACGAGTGCATGTGGATCTGTTATCTGGAATGGTTGAATTTTCCTCCGGGGGAGTTGTCCTGCGGGGTAGTTGTACTGCGGGGGAGTTGTCTTCCGGGGGAGTCGTCCTCCGGGGGAGTTGTCCACCATGGGAGTTGTCCTCCGGGGGAGTTGTCCTCCAGGGGAGTTGTCCTCCGGGGGAATTGTCCTCCGGGGGAGTTGTACACGGGGGATAAGTCCTCTGTGGGACTTGTCCTCCGGGGGAGTTTTCATCGGGGGAGATGTCCTCCGGGGGAGTTGTCCTTGGGGGACCTATCCTCCGGGGGAGATGTCCTGCGGGGGAGTTGTCCTCCGGGGGTGTTGTCCTCCGGGGGAGTTGTCCTCCGGGGGAGCTGTCCTCCGGGAGTTGTCCCCGGGGGAGTTGTCCTCCGGGGGAGATGTCCTGATACGGATTCAATGATATCGGACGAATTTTTAGATTTTAAACATTTCACGCATCAGAGTGTACGCAAAACGTGCTTCCAAACATACGCAAAGGACGTTTGCGTAAAATTTCACGGTTGAGTGAGCATGCAGCAAAAATGCCAAATCTGCGATTTGTACATTTTATCCATGGTAAAATTGATCAAATATGATGGGATTCATGTCTAGGAAGAGTGTTTTTAACTTTTGCAAAAGAATTAAATCAATTCACGGTTGAATGAACACCAGAAAATACCATGTGAAAAACACTAAGTAAGTATTTTTTCCATTTTGTACACTAAAAATCATGTGAATATCTGTTTTTGTATTATTTTTATGACCGGTGCACGTGTGTATATGATCATATTGCATTTATTAAAACTTTCATGCTTCAGTGAGCACGTGGCACTGGAAACGCTGTTTTTTGATGTAGAGACAAAAATTAAATTGCTTACTTTGCTTAACCATAACAATTCGTTTGAAAGTATTCATTTGATTTCATTTTCGCAAAAATCCCGATTTTTAATGCGTCAGTGAACACAAGATATGAGAAAAACATGAAAAATGGAAGAAAGTTTGCGGCCCTGGCACGGCCTAATGGCACGTCCGATTCTTAATTTGACCTAAGTTCCTGTTAGTTAATGACTTCTTAAAGATTTGTGCTAAGTTTCAAGAATTAACTCACAGTATAACGACCAAAAAATTGACAATGAAAATGGGCAATATTTGACTTTTGCTCACTATTGATTTCCTCCCATTGACTTTATGTATAGAGTTTGAACAAAAAGTGAACAAAAGTCAAATATTGCCCATTTTCATTGTCAATTTTTTTGTCGTTATACTGTGAGTTAATTCTTGAAACTTAGCACAAATCTTTAAGAAGTCATTAACTAACAGGAACTTAGGTCAAATTGAGAATCGGACGTGCCATTAGGCCGTGCCAGGGCCGCAAACTTTCTTCCATTTTTCATGTTTTTCTCATATCTTGTGTTCACTGAAGCATGAAAAATCGGGATTTTTGCGAAAATGAAATAAAATGAACACTTTTAAAGGACTACTGCGGGCTGGATTTTTGCATTATTAGAAAAATAAAGTAAAATCTAAAAAGCACAACACTGAAAATTTCATCAAAATCGGATCAGAAATAGCAAAGTTATGAATTTTCTTAGGTTTTGAATTTTTTTAGGAAACAGTCTTTGCCATCTTCAAATTGGCAAACTGATGATGTCTCAGTCCCCCTACTTTCTTGGTATTTTATTGTATGAAATACCAATTATCAAGATTTTCTGCCCCAAGGACATAAAAATAGGGATTAATACTTGCGGAATGTTCAAGGTCACTAGTGCTTTTACCTATTTCATTATGAGGGATAGATTTTCTGTATACGCAATATATGAAAAAATGAGAAAAATAGGATTTCATATAATAAAATACACAAGAAGTAGGGGGACTGTGACATCATCATTTTGCTCATTTGAATATTCCAATATTCAAATGAGACAATGAGACACTGCCAAGAACTGTTTTACGAAAAAAAATCAATACCTAAAATAATGCATAACTTTGTTGTTTTTCATCCGATTTTGATGAAATTTTCTGTGTTGTGTTTGTTAAATTTAACTTTACTTTACAAAAATTTTAAATTTCAGCCCGGACTCCTCCTTTAAACGAATTGTTATGGTTAGGCAAAGTAAGCAATTTAATTTGGGTCTCTAAATAAAAAAACAGCTTTTCCAGTGCCACGTGCTCACTGAAGCATGAATTTTTTAATAAATGAAATAGGATCATGTACACACGTGCACCGGTCATAAAAATAATACAAAAACAGATATTCACAAGATTTTTGGTGTGCAAAATGGAAAGAATACTTGCTAAGTGTTTTTCACAAGGTATTTTATGGTGTTCATTCAACCGTGAATTGATTTAAATTTTTTGCAAAAGTTAAAAACACTCTTCCTAGACATTAATACCATCGTATTTGATCAATTTTATCATGGCAAATAAGTAAAAATCGCAGTTTTGGCATTTTTGCTGCATGCTCACTCAACCGTGAAATTTTACGCAAATGTCCTTTGCGTATGTTTGGAAGCACTTTTTGCGTACATTCTGATGCGTGAAATGTTTAAAATCTAAAAGTTTGGTCCGATATCATTGAATCAAAGTTGTGATTTTAGGCTTGCGAACTTCAAAAAATGACATTTTTGCATTCAACCATTGCTCACTGAAGCATGACTTCATGATATTCCCTAAAATTCGCTCCCATGGTAGGTAATTAAATTCCCTACATGGACATATAATTAGATTTTTTGAAATCCTCCTATTTAAAAAATTATTGATATTTGAAATAGGGGGAACTTTCTTTTTGTGTTGTGTTTAGATAATTTATTTCATAATTGTTTTCGTTTTTTAATGAAGAATTTATTTCCCGACGTTATCGATGGCGAATTCTTCCAAGAAAGAATAAGTTTAGCTACTAAAATCAGGCCTTTACCACGCTATAACTAAATAAATTATTTCCGCAATTGTTTTCGTGCCGTCTTTATTTCGTAAAGAAATTGTTTCGAAACATTATCAGCGGCGACTTCTTCCGGTAAAGAATAAGTTTCGTTTCTAAAATTGGGTCGTTATCACTCAATAACTAAATAATTGATTCCGCAATTTTATTCGTTCCGTATTTATTCATGCAAGAATTTATTTAAAAGCATTATCAGCGGAAATTAATATTTATCGGAAGATTAACAAGTCGCCGCCGATTATGTTTCAAAATAACTTCCTCGTGAAATAAAAACGGAGTGGATACAATTATGGAATTAGTTTTTTAGTCAAGGGTGATAACGGCCCGTTTTTAAAAGCGGAACTTATTCTTTATCGGAATACTTACACTACGTCGATGGACGGGCGGATTTAATTGCGGACTCTATAACTGAACAGCAATGGTGATTCTACCCTCCCCCTCCACCAACCGTGCCCTTTCCATTTTCCCGGCTTCGCCACAGATTATTTCAGTTTCGGACTAACGAACCTTATTTCATTTTCGGAATAACGAAACTTTTTTCGATTTTCGGACTAACAAACCTTTATTCTATTTTCAGGAATAACGAACCTTATTCCATTTTCGGAATTACAAATCTTTTCTATTTTCGTAATAACGAACCTTTTTTCTATTTTCGGAATAACAAAACTTTTTATATTTTCGGAATAACGAACCTCATTCTATTTTCGGAATAACAAACCTTTTCTAATTTTGGATATAACAAAATATTCAGAAAAACGAACCTTTTTTATTTTCGGAATAACGAACCACATTCTATTTTCGGACTAACGAACCTTTTCTATTTTTGGACTAACGAACCTTTTCAATTTTCGGAATAACGAACCTCATTCTATTTTTCGGAATAATGGACCTTCAAAGTTAACCAAGCACATCATCCCCCCCCTCCTCCCCCCCCCCCCCCCCCCCCGGACTATAGGACCCGCGGACTAACGGGACGCGGGCTATCGACGCGGACTATCGGACCCGCGGACATACCGCGGCTAAGTCGTTGACCCCGGATACGAACCGGACTATCGGACCGCGGACTGAGACGGATCCGCGGAATTATCAGACCCGCGGAACTACGCCGCGGGGACTATCGGACCCGCGGACTATCGGGATGACCCCATCGCAACACACATTAATGACGTCCCTTTTTTCCGGTCGTGATCTGGGAGCCGTGTTGAACTCGCTTTTTTTGTTGTGTATAAACACGATCACAGGTTCACTCTTTGCAGTGTCGAACCCTTCCTGTGGATTCAACAAGAGAGCCGAGTCTCAATGTAAACGCGGTATAATAGGGCAATTGTGCTAGCAAATTATCACTTAATTTTTATTGGCAGACGGTTAAATTTTAGACTTCAGAAGTGATTTAATTAGGCTTTATCAAACATCGATGTTTTGCCGTGTTCACAAAGTACCAATGATTTTATTTTAAGCGTGTGGGTAACACCGTCCGACGGAATATAGTTCGATATAACCCACCCTCTTCCCATCCAATGATCATCATGATGGGCAATATTAACGAACTAAAAAAACAAAACAAAACAAAACAAAACAAACAAAATATTCTTCGTCTTATGATAGTAGTTGTTATTTTTACGTTGTTGTTGTTGATGTGGCCATTTTTACTTTTATACTGTGAAAAACATAAACATATATGCATTCATGTACAATTCAGTTTGTGACTGGAATACATGAAACCAATACATACCATTTATCTATTTATCATCTATCTATCTATGTCATTTGCAATATTTTCTGATAATTTTTGGCGAAATCCAGGTGGACGAGGCTGCATGATGCATACATCAACCACGCCCACAACCCTGTCCAAGCAATACCCAACACTTGACTCTTCACCAGCTAAACATCAGTCAACAAAGCATACTACACTTGCAACACATGCACACGAGTCCGACAATAACTCATCTCTCGCGAATGACGGTAACACCGATATGAATAGTGTAACGGAATTTACTTTTTTGATAGACATATTCAACACATCTGACGGCCCAGGTAAGACCTACGTTACTCAGCAACGTGTTGATATTGATATATTTGATGTGCTGAAAACGTTTCCAACCAATCTGACATTTTTCATTCCTTCTGGGGCTTTTATAATAGTTCTAGTGATTGTCGTATATGTTGTCCAGAGATACTGTTGCAGATGCTGTGTTGAGACCATGCAAGTTAAGCGTCCAGGAAGTCTGACTCCAGAGCAGGAGGAGCCTAGGGAAGTATCCACATACCAGTCAATTGACGAGCCATGTGGGTCACTTCTGAAAGGTTCAGACGTAGGAGACACGCCAGGTTTGACGAGCAACGGTGTTAGTCACGAGTATAGCGAGTGTCATCTTGGTGCGGTTGTAGGACTCTCACCTCTTCCTATAAAGCCCGCAACAGTCCGCAAAGACAACGATGATCGTTATGATCACCCACTAACATTAGAAGGGCAGAAACCCACCATCATTCACAGAGTCCAACCAAAGGGTCCAACCAAATCAATGAGGAAGCCAATTCCATACCCTAAACCGAAAATGAATAGCTTGCAATCTTTCAGTCGTATGTTGCCTATTGTGCGTCCTGAGCAGAGAATGCCGCACCCTAACTTCATGTCCGACAGGTGCCATCCAGGAGAAGTCATCGAGGAAAAGAGCGATCCTCCACTACACAACATTGGACTGCTACAAGAAGACTACTACGACATGTCGGGGACACTCAATGAAGAGCAACCTAGCGGCAAGAAGACGAGTACCGCGAATGTTGACATCGCTTCAACGGTCCCCAACGATTATGATTACCATGATTACATGAACATGGTAATGGTAAAGGCGGAAGACACTACGAAGGCAAGCATAACTTATGAGGATGAATATGTCAACTTCAAAACATACGATAGTGTATGCAGTTAGGAATTACTCCCAGCCTGTTTCAAAGGGATACACTACATTAAACGTTTTTAGACTGATCAATAAAGCTACCACCTTCCCCCAAAACTAAAGAAATACAAATACAATAGATAAATGAATAAATGAATAAATAAATAAATGAAAAATAAATATACACAACAAAAAAAGTAAGTCCCCCCCCCCCTAATCAAAATGGTATAACTTTATAACAAAGAGGAATTTTACGAATTTTATTACATGTGCTTGTAGGTAATTTTATCAGCTTCCATTTTAGTGAATATTACTGAAATTCGTTAAGTCATGCTTTAATGAGCACAGTCAAAAGGCAAAAAATGTCCCTTTTCAAAAGTCACAAGGTTAGTTGCATAACTTTAATTCAATAATATTGGAACAAATTCAAACTTTTGAACAAAAGATATGTTCTGAAGGCTTGTTGCACTCAATTTCTAACACACCAAATGACTTTTGCATTAAATTTCACGGTTGGATGGGCATGAGGTAAAATTTGCAAAAACTGCAATTTTTTACACATTTTTACTTTTAAAAAATTATTGATTATGACGGAATTTGCAATCTGAAAGAATGTTTTAAACAATATCAATTAATTCACGGTTAAATGAACACTTAATAAAAACAAAAAAGAATATTTTCTAATTTATTAAGTAAGTATTGTTCTTTTTTGTGTCATGAAAATTATTCTATCAACATTTTTTTGCTATTGTATGTCAAATAATTTTTTTTTCAAATCATGCTATGGCATTTTATCAAAAATTCACGCTTCAATAAACACGTGATACGTGAAAAGCCATTTTTTCGTTTGTGGACTAAAATTCAATTGCTTACTTTGCGTAATTGTCACAGACCTTCGTGAATGGTTCATTTGATTTGAGTTTCACGAAAATTCCAGTGTTTTATGCTTCGGTGAGCAGAAGATATTAAAAAATGTGCAAATAAGAAGAAATTTCAGAGCTTTGGCCCCCACTCCGCGCTTTATCAGATTTTTAATTTAGCGTTTGTTCCTATTAGTTAGTACCACAATGAAGTTGTGTGCCAAGTTTCGTGAAAAAACCTCTCACTAGAATTAACAAAAAATTATCAATGAAATTACGCCGAATTTCAATTTTGTTGAAATTTTGATTTTCTCTCCATTGACATTGTGTACAATTTCGAGGCAAAAACAAACCCCGAATCAACGTGCTGGAACTGTTTAACAAAAAGGTGTTGAGTAATATCCTTCAGCAGTTATGTTTAAACACTTATCGACTAACTTGTGTGCGAATATGAGATAAAACCGTTGCGTAATGCATGAATAAACACACATTAAAGGCAAATTTGTCATGACAAAAGTCACAAAACTCACCTTTAAAGTGTGCTCGCTCGTCCATGACACGACGAATCGTGCTCTTGTTTGCACAAAATGTGTCGATGATGTTGATGATAATATCTGATGGCAATTCTTTAAATAAAATTGTTGGATTTTACCATTTTTAGAGGCCTGAACATAATTCTTAAAATTGTGCTCACTCATCCATGAAATATAGTGAAATGCATCGGGATTGGTGTTCGATGGTCAAATTTTGCATGATAAAAGCAACAAAACAATTCAACACAAGGTAAAAAGAAAATTTTACTAAATTGTTATTTTTACAGACCAAAAAATGACCCTTGTGACTTTTGAAAATGTCCATTTTTGCTTTAAACGTTGATCACTCATGCATGTCTCGGAGGAACAATATCATTTTTTCACAGAAGGTACTCAATAGAAACCCCCCCCTCCAAATTTTTGTGCTCAAAACAAGCCCGTTCAAAAGTTACATCATTTTGATTAGGGGGGGGGGGACTTACTTTTTTTGTTGTGTATAGATAAAAAAAAACATGTATAGGCCTATATATATTATAATTGATGTTCAAATGTAAATAACATAATGTTCCTGAGTTGCACATTTTTAATTGTTCTTTTTTTTTCAAGTTTATTATTACAGATAACATTACAGGTAAAAGCTATTATGCAAATGAAAATATAAAATGTCTTTATTGATGTTTTTTTTTCTATTTCAGTGCGTAAATATGCATAGCTAAGTAAAGACTGTTTAATGAACTTATCTCTATACTGAAAGAGAATAGCCAAAAACGTGACACCAAGTTATATTGTTTATCGGTAAGAAATACTGGCTAGCTATTCTGGACTTTGAATATAAATTAAGATTGGGGTGATTATTCATATAAATGTTATTTCATACAATGAAATTGTATACATCATTTCATTACTGCACATGCTGTACACATGTTAAGTTGAATTAGAATATGTACATGTTGGTTCTCACTTCACAAGCGCCTTTTAAAAAGTTTTATAGTAAAACAAATATTACTTTAAAGTCACAACATACATGTATAAATCTCCATCTGATATTTTAGAACCTGAACACAAATGCAATGCAAGTGTTTGTGTAATAAGCAAATACGAACATAATCAAAAGTGGACATTAAAAAAATTAACGCTATGTGGAGTTTTAGATAAATATCAATGAGTAATAGAACAAAAAAGACCTGACATACATTATATTAGATTAAAACATCAATTTATAAATTGATACAAATACATGTAGACAAACGTTTATTCCTGAAGATTTTCAAGTTCATCAACGTATCAGGACAAGTACCCCGAGGACAATTACCCACAGGAAAATACCCCCAGAAAAGGGGTAAAGGTTAAAGAGAATCTAGTGTAGTGAGAGAGGTGAACCTTGGGTAAAGAAAATAATTGTAAGCTATTAAATTATTTTCAAGGTATTTATGAAAATTTTTATTGTAACAAGTTCCGCTGAAAAGGATTGCTCTTCAAATGCCCTCATAATGATCATATGAGCTAAAAAGCTGATATGTTAGGGTCCCGAACATGTGAGCACATGTACATGTAGGCCCATACATGCACTTTGTGTGCAGTGCATGTTACTCCTAAAAGAAATTTGTATTTTTTAAAAATCATTTTCTTGATTCCAAAAATTCATATCAATAAACAATATTATTTTTAGGTGCATTGTTATCAATCTATCCCATCACTTTTAGATGGTTTCTTCCACGATTCGATGTCATGACTACAGCACTAGATTGGCTTTCAGTGTTGCAGTGCTTAGGTGGTGTATTGTTGGTGGGGGTAGTTGTCCGGGGTAGTTGTCCAGGAGGTACTTGTCCCAGAACTGTTTATCAAGTATCAATACAAATAAAGCATTACCCTAGGAGCCAAGGGCCTTTAATCAGAATTTTTGCTGGGGAAGGTTTGAAGGTCCTATCTAGAGTAAAATTGTGCGCTGATTCCAAAAATGCCACTCTTATCGACCGCAGGATCGACACTTTGGCCATTTTGGCCAATTTTTGACCAAAAATGACCATTTTGGTCACTTGTGGTCAAGAAGATTTTATTTTCATAATTTTTACCGATAAATGGAATTTTAAAGACCTATCTGATGTTAAAATGTGCGCTGATTCTAGAAAAACTGGTTTTATTGACTCTGTGTGTCATTAAAATGGTCATTTTGGTCAATTTCGGCCAAAAATGGACTTTTTATCATTTTGGGGCCAAAATCAGACCAAAATGACCATCAGAGTTATACAAACGATAGTTTTCTCACCTCAAAACCATTTTGAAAAACTTCCTTGGGTCTCAAACAATAATTCCATACCATTTTCCTTATAAATTTGGACAGTCATGGTCATTTGGACCAGTTTGACCGAAAGTGACCATTTTGCAGTTTTGCGGGATTTTACTATACACCTATGTACATGTATTATACTGTATAGGCTACATGTGTACATTTACTGTATTAATTATCCTTTCATTCAAACTCATTTCATGAAGGAGTCGAGTTGACTTGTCGTGGAGAAGTGGGAAACGATTTATCCCCTGTAAAATTTGACGCAGATTTCAGAAAATACAGCTTATTCAACTTACCATAAGGTTCTGTCACTTATTGTTCACTTATTGGCTGAAGTTTGACCATTAGCCCAAATGAAATAAAATACTATTTACAATTTATACAGCGCCAAAACTTAGTTAGACTGCCTCTCTAAGCCACTTAAAGACATTGTTATGACCCAGGTCGTTCAAATTTCGATGTACCTGCACACAATGTGTGCACATTTCTCCACTCCCTACTTTGCATTCCAGCCATGCACTAGGTCTATTACAAAAAACTGTGTGCGATATTTGTTTTTACAACAAATATCATGCACAAAATATGACAATTCTGACAATAATTCGTATTTCATGTGATTTAATAATTGTAATGTCCACTTTGCACCCGCACTTGACCGATTCTATATGCGAATTGGCAAGTGTAGTCAAAATAGTTAAAAACCGCCAAGTGGATATAAGGAACTATACTATTCAGTCTACAATGCATTATGCCTACTGTAATAAGTTCAATTGCTTGTTGCGATCTGTGTTAACACGGATTATTCGTCCCACTCATTAAGTTCTGGTCATCTTGTACTTTTTAATTAGAATAAGAAATTTATTTCAACAGAATACGATTTCCATCACTAAGGCCTATTATGTACAATTGTATACAAAAAATAACAGTCGTATTATCGCCCATGATGTTATAAGCAAAACATGGAAAGAGTAAATTCCAAACTGATCATGTTACCCAAGCTGACCAATTATTGTATATTTCCATAGCAACATGATAATCTATATAGTGACTTAAAATTATGTTTCATAATGAAGTAACTACATGTATGTCCAGATCTGATGACGATTTAGAATATCTCATCTGAAGAAGAATGTCATGAAAAAGGTATTCAACGGCTTTCAATTATGACTCGACTATTATAGCAAAGCCGGTTTCATGTTGCTAGACATTGTCATGAGCGAGTCCAGTGTCCTTAACAAGGCTCCAGCAATGCTTTCCTCTCTGGAAAGCATTTTCAACCAGGCGGAGAGAATAATATTGTCATTCTTCCTGGCAACTTAAATACGTTCATCAAACAATACTTGATCTCATCTTAAATTGTAACGTGAAGAGGCAAAATGAGAGCTACAGATAATTGGTCAAGATCTTGAAGGATGTCAAGTGAGTTCATCTCATCTCCTGAAAGGATGGAAAAAAAGTGTCTACAACTTCATCATGTGTCTTTGATTTTTTTTTTTCTGCCAGGGAGGCCATGGCTGCAAAACTAAGGTGTCAATTGTGGTAAGTTGCATGGACGTGGTTGACATATTATATTCATTATTAGCCATGAGAATCATAAATGTTGATCTTTCCACATTCCTTGATAGGAAGAAACATATCAACGGTCTTCTTTAATGATGAGAACTGCCACAATTATGCACACATATTTGCCCTGTATTTACTACCTCAGTGGGATAAATAAAGAGTGGATACCACTCATCCTAGAAATACAGGGAACAACTTATATAAGATGTCTTATCTGTTTCTTAGCAGTTGTCTCACATTCGTTTGCAACAGGACAGAGCTACTTTACCAATCTCGTGGGACACCACCACTATTACAGTTATCATGGTTTGCATCTCGATGACCAAAATCAGGAGCCCGCTAGAAGCATTATTAGTCAGTCAATTTCTTTAACCAGGAAATCCTCACTTCATTATTAGCAAGGGCCTTTCTAAACCTTGAAGGTCATTCATATATCCCTGCAAGGAATGAGTTGTACCATTGCCCAAGAGAAAGAGAGTTTAGCATGTGATTCTTCACTTCACTAGGTATCTTTTTATCTTCCTTGCTAGAAAGCACAGTTCAGTATTATCGTCAAAGACCTGGGCAAAAGAACCATTCTGGTGACAATATATCTTGCACTCGGTTCAAGTATCTATGAAAACTTCTTGGCCTTGGTCATACTAAGTTCGTGCTTGGATCGGGACCTGTCATAAAGAGAGTGAACGACTAATGGTGCTTAAAGTTGTTCCCTGATTTTGGTTGGAAGGATGCAATATTGTTCTTCGACATGCTGCATAGCAAAAGTTGTTGTATCAGATGAATTAATGACCTCACCAGCAGACAAACCATGTATAATTCCAGGAAGTGTATCCCTGTACAATATCCAAAATATATATACAAGCACTATAATGGCATGCTAAATTGTGGCAGTTTGCTTCAAAGGAGACAGACTGTTTTCGCTATCATGAATGTGAACAGAATCAACATGGTTCTCACAGCGTTAAAAAAACACAAAGTCAACCATGTTCACTCGTTTCATCCCAACTGGATCTACGCCATGTTCGCCACCCTGTTGTATATTTGCAGAAACGATCAAAAACAATCGTTACCATGAAGGATTTATAGACACTTCTTCCATACTTTTAGGAGATGGAGATGACTGGACATCCTTTCAAGATCTTGACCAAATGACTGTGATTTCATTTGCCTTCTCCATGTTAGAAGAAGAGTTCAATATGATAATGAACGATAAGTTGCCAAGGAGGACATGACTTCTCACAGCCTATTGAAATGCTATCCTCAGAGGAATAGCATTGAGGACCTTGGTTAAGGATACTGGACTCTCTCAGGACACATG
This sequence comes from Paracentrotus lividus, assembly GCA_940671915.1. NCBI lineage: Eukaryota > Metazoa > Echinodermata > Echinoidea > Camarodonta > Echinidae > Paracentrotus > Paracentrotus lividus. Next base: position 28,740,688 of record CALNVZ010003429.1, on the reverse strand, counting down.
TGCAACATGAAAACGGCCTTTGCTATGACGCTTGAGTCATAGATTACATTTTCATAACATTCTTCTTAATTATTATATTCCTTGGCTATATTCCAAATTCGTTATACAGATCATCAGATATACAATGTATATAGATAAAAAAATATAAAACTTATATTAACCACTATAGATTTCACTTGCTATGAAATCATACACTTTGGTCAGCTAATGGGTCAGCATATCAGCTTCGATTCTCGCTTTCTGTATTTGCTACACCTCATAAGATATACAATTGTTTTTTGTTTTTTATTTTTGAATATAATTGTACAAATATAGGCTGACCAATGATTGAAATTGATCTATAAAATAAATAAACATAAAATATTGCTTAACCTTTGACCAGAGAGTGCCAAAATGACCGAACTCAATTGATGGCAAAAAATAACAGTTTTAGACGCGGAAGGCATTAACAAACCATTTAACTCAATACAAGTATGCATTGGTGACTAAATAGTTATATTACCTTTACCACTTTTGGTTTTACCATTTGACCCACACTGACATCGATATAGGAAGGTCAGTGCGCGGTCGAAATGTTGAAGAACCGCCAAGTGACATTTAAAAACACTTATTAAAAAAATGATGCACGATTGTCAGACTTGTCATATTTATGCATGCAGAACAATGAATATCATACCACACATTTTTTTTTAAATAGTGCATGTCGAAGATGCTAAGTAGGGAAGAGGAGAATGGCACACATTTGTGTGCATGTACTCGGAATCTTGATGAAAACTGGGTCATAACATTGTCTTAAAATGCTTAGAAAAACAGTCTAACTAAGTTTTAGGGCTGTATAATTGAAACTAGTATATTCATTGGCGTAATGGTCAATCCTCGGCCAATAAGGACCAATAAGTGACCAGAACCATTGGTAAGTTAAATAAACCTTATTCTGAAATCTACACAAAATTTTACAAGGATATATCTTTCCCACTTCTCCACCACAAGGTCAACTCGACTCTTTCGATGAAATGAGTTGAAAAAGATAATTTATACAGTACATGCACACCATGTAAGTTGTCACTATAAACATAGTGTATAGCAAAAATCCCACAAAACTGCAAAATTGCTCACTTTTCGTGCAAACTGTGTCCAAATTGACCATGCTATCCAAATTTAAAGAAAATGGATTGAATTATTGTTTCGACCCAAGAAGTTTTATCCAAATAGGTTTTGAGGTTGAGAAAACTAATCGTACTTGTATAACTCTGAATGTCATTTTGGTCTGATTTGGCCCAAAAATTGATAAAATTCCATTTTTGGAATTGACCATACTAATTGAACCACAAAATAACCACCTTAACACAACACAACAGAGCAAATAAACCAGTTTTTCTAGAATCAGTGCACATTTTTACACAGATAGGTCTTAAAATGTCCATTACTGGTAAACATTATGGGAAAAATAAAAATCCTTTTGACCACACAAGTGACCAAAATGGTCATTTATTGGATTCAAAAATTGCCAAATGGCCAAAGTGTCGCCCCTTGCGAGTCGATAAGAGGGCCATTTTTGGAATCAGCGCACAATTTTACTCTAATAGGACCTTCTAAACCTCCCTAGCAAAAATTCTGATTAAAGGCCCGCTCCAGGGTACATGTTAAAATCATTAGCGAATGGACTTGAGAAATTCATAAAGCCAATCCATTGCAGAATGAATTCCATTACAGGCGAGACAAGGTTCAAGAAAGACACCGAAGACCATGCCTGCGTATGCGCCGAAAACATTGTGAAGCTTCTGACCAGTGCATGAACCTTCCACACTGTCAAATCAACCATTTCTTGGCGTTGAGGATACCAGTAATAGATCAAGCAAACCAACGTCCACTTACTGTCCAAACCACGACATCGCTTGTCGTTGACAGAGAGCAAGGGAAAGACGTTATACCATGCCGAGTTAAAAATTGGAAGATGCAAACACACAGCAAGCAAGCAAGGGAAACTTCTCGGAGTCTTGGGAATTCTTTCAAGACAACTCCTTGGTGCACTGACGTAACGAATATATTGAGATAGTGGAAAATGCCGACGCAAAGTCTGGTTCAAAGATGATCACATTCTCGTGGCTCCAATTAAACCAGTAAAAAGAATACCGACTTTTTGCGTTTACAAATGGGTTAACAAATCCGTGTGAGGAGGATCCGTAACGCAGCATGGCTAATAGAGATATTAAAAAGCAAGAATTAAGGCCCTTAATGAATAGTATCTATGCGGTAGTCCCAAGTCGGAAAATTCCGAGGACTTCACAGGGAGAAATAAATAATCCCGCAGAATGACGCATCCAACAGTTACTGTAGATTGTGACGCCCTTCAGATTATCCAGCAATCCAGAAAACCTCTTATGGGCTATTGACAAAGAGAAGCAGTTCTTTCTTCATCGACGATGAGTCTATTGAAATGAATTTCGACCATCTATCGACCAACATATTAGTGGAAAGAACGTAATGAAACTTATTCGGAAGTTCAAACACCTTGGCCTAGAGTTTGTATTGTTCTGTTCCATCCTTGCCGTAGGCAAGACAGCATCTGCAACAATGGAAAAAAGACCAGATGTGCCACATCTATCGTGCGATAGAAATGGATAAACGTATTCGCGACACCCTAGAAAGGAGTTAGAAGAAATTATTCGATTAACAATCATCCAAACTTTCCAGGAAGCTTACTGGAATATTTCTTAAGTAGCATACTTCGAATTTATATTTCCCAAGTGAAAACATTTCCGTTTGCGAAGAAGCCAATAAGCAGTATAGCAAAAAGAAAATGCTAATGCAATGTTAAACTTTGTTTCTCCAAGAATGCTGCATCCGAGTATTCGTTAAAGAAATCATTAACTGTTGCAAAATGACGACCCGTCATAACCGTATCCAAAGCAGAACCTAGCGACTACAATGGCGATTCGGACAATGGAGGTTTATTGATCGTTGCTATGCAAAACTCATGTACGCCATTAGCTGCCAAACGAATATTGATGAGCGATGACTATTCCAAAGCGTTAACAACGTGTCAGCAAAGATTTATGTGGCTTGTGTTGAAAGGATGGGGCACTTTCTCCTGTCCCCTGTCAGAATTTTTCGAGATTTCTTTCGTCAAGTGGTCCAGATACTTAAGATCTCTCATCTTGCTTCTAGCGCTGGGGAGGTCGTAGACGAATTGGCACGTGCACAATAAGTTGACATCTCACTGGCCAAAATACTCTCTTTCCTTTGATGAAACTGTCCCTCTTTCTGATAAACCACCATAGGAATAATTCGATTAGGACAAGAGCAAATGTAATGCTAAACCGCTAAGTAATTAAGTCTCCCTGTCAGATGATCCTTCCATTTCCAGAGGTATAATTATCAACAACAATGCAGCAAATTCCAATACTCAAGACAAAAGCGACAGCACAAGTATTTATATAGGACTTCGTTTAGACATGGGACTTCTCCTTGTGAGAAGAGGGATCCATGTATTATTTACGCATTATTGTTGTGTACTATAAGTTAAAACAAAATAATGCAAACGGAAAGCCTTGGGGAACTGTACATATTTTGTATAATGAAGGCCTAAACAATTCACCGGCGATAAACGTATTCTAATAGTAATTGACCGGATAACTTCGAGTTTTCAAAACGCCACTAACTTACGTTCCACAACATTGAGAGATCGTCATTGTGTTTATCCCCTTTCAACTCGAGAACCTCTATACATTATAAGGTATTATTAGAGTTAAACTCATTTAAATAAATCCATTCCCCCTGAACTTGGACACACTTAGAACAGTTTTCCAACCAATAACACCCTAGTTAATACAACCCGAAAGGCATAGGTAAGAGACTAAATTAATTAAACATCAATATTTTTTTAAGAGAGGCAATAGTGTCATCTGTTCAATTAGATGATACCTGACCGTAAAAAGCATTAATGACAAGTTGAATTCGCGCTCGACATCAAAAATGCCTCGTCGATATACAATATTGCAAAAGGGCACACGGCCTTAGTCAGTGGACTCTCACGTGATTTACAAAGAAGGGCGATAGGATCGAGTGCTGCCCCTCTCCATCCGATTAACGCTTCTTCTGTTTTTTTCTTTTTTTTTTTTGGGGGGCGGGTATCTCTGTCAGGTCAGTTGCCTCATGCGAAAGAAAAAAAAAAAGGAAAAGATAATTGGACTATTCCGTATGTTAAAATTTGTGGGAAATAACATCAACTAGACCTATTAACCTAATAACTTATACTTTAGTGCCACCTATTTTCGCCTCTTACTCAGATAAACGCATGTTATTTATAGTGCTCTATAATATCGTAGATCTGTGGCAGAGAGAAGCACTTCGTAACGCACCTAGACTCTATTTTATTGTCGAAATATTCAAATAGTTTTACGTACCCTTCTGACGTTTGTATCAATGTTATAAATGTCATTGTAATTATCAATTGTTTATAAACAAATAATTATTTCATGAAAATTCCTTTTTGCTTCTTAAAAATACCATAGCAATGCCACACTTTAATCACCCGTTAAACAAAAAAGGATTTCACTTTTTTGTTACTTGTTTGTTTCATTCGTCTGCGAATCTCCATGGCTATACCAAGAAGAAGCTTCAATCCACAAGCCCTTGCACTTACTTTCAAAAAAATTCAGTATCGTTAGATTGAAATTGAGACATTCGTCATTACTAAATCTTTCGAAATAATCGAGTTTATTTCAATAAATCAACATTTCATACGCCACTCTCGAGCGATCATACATAAAACAAAAAGGATCTACAATGAACCCAACTTTTGCCCATTTACTGTCATGCTATTGATATGTTTATTGTCAGTTTGGGTATAAGTGTGACCACAGTTTTTACCACCGCTTTCGCGTCAATTAGACCTTAAGGCAAATGTGAGACTTTCCTACTCGGCACTGACGTTGAGATTACTCTTGTATAATATTCGTGAATGTTTGAAAATAATCAAATGATTCGATTTATTCGTTCATAAAAATAACATACCATCGGTCCCCAAGAGTCTTTGGCCCTTGCGATTCTCACTGCGCCTAGTATGGCCAACCTTCGAAATGCCGAAACACCATCTTGCACCACCACGGATTATAGCTCCCTTCTCGAACAAAGAGAGCAACTGTTAGTGTGTCAACAACCACTTCGTCCCTTTGACCAAGAGACAAGTCCTTTCCACTGAAACATTACTTCCATCTTCAACTGTTCACCAAGCACACTGACGGATTTTCAGGAAGAGTACAACGTTTAGTGATGATTCAAATGTAATGGTAACTGAGAACTACGCGACACCCACAGATCAAATACACAAAACAGCCCCCCATATGAATGTGAGCATAGAATATCTAGTGCCATACGGGAACAGACGCAGATCAAGACTTTGAACCAGAGAAAACCACGAAGCAAAGAAACGCCCACTGCAGACCACTTTTTTCAACACGCCACAAAGATCGCTTCTCCGTATCTTCTATGTGTTTGGCGATTGCTATCTTTGACCAACATCTATTTTGATATTCGCCGATATCATCTGTATTTTAGATTCCGATGAAACATTAATCCAGGAAAATTCATTGCATTCCAAGCTCTAATAAATGGATCATGTTGCAGTATTACTTATTTCGCGGTTGATTTTCTCGTCCAAATATTATGCGCTGTTGTTATCACGAAGGCGAAATTTTGCTTACCGATGTAGGTCTGATGTTGCTGGCTTCTATTTGGAGCGTAGTCTTCCCGATTGGATATTTTATCACGCCAGTCAAGAAGGAGATACTCTGAAACATCAAATTTCGCCCCTGCAGATTAACGGAACTTTTGAAGAGGTCCGTACGACATTCCATGAAAATAATGGACCCTTTATAGGAGAATGTGGATATAGTTGCGGCTGCGCATGTTTTGCAGTTATTGAGTCGCATTGCCGGAAGATGCTTTGAAACTATCGCCATGTGCCAATATTTCATTTGAAAATCTGCCTACTAATAATTCCTCTCAATATTGGAAGACTGTTCACATTCTGGTCAACTATTTTCAAGAACCAAAGAAGCTCTACGGCTTCGTCACCATCTGAAATCGATATCGATAACCCGCAATCGACAGAACTTCAGTATAAGACAAAAATTTTAACTTAAGAGTATACTATGAGCAAATTTAGCAAATGAATTAAACGTTCTAATCCTCGTTTCGTGTCTAGCCAATGTCAGCTTGTATATCATTTCTTATGTCGCATAAAAATCCCAGCTTTCTGTCACTTAAATGTAGCTCGGACCCA
>CALNVZ010003429.1:28721835-28732568 GCA_940671915.1 Paracentrotus lividus | reverse complement strand
TCTGAATTATGAAAGAAAGCGACCTACACATTGGCCACCAAGGGCTGGTAAATACACTATCACACCAAACTTCGTACAGTTTCTATTCAGATTATGAATATACAAAAACTTGTTTAACCTTGCTAAAATCACTCCCCACACCCCCCCCCCCAAAAAAAAATAAATAAATAAACATAAAAGAACAATAATTAATAAATAATCAAATTCATGAATAAACGAACAATAACACCAATAAAAGTAAAATTAATAATAATACAAAAAAAAAACCCATTAGGACATAAGTTCTTAGATTAACATTATTTTCTAACGCGCTGCTAAGAAAAAAAAAAAAAAAAAAAAAACACACAGCAAAAAACTATGTGTCCCTCCCATTTTCCCAACTAGTTTCCAAACATGTTCTTACATAAGGTTTTGTCACCCGGGTTTTTTGGTCATCTACCAAATGAAATTCTCGGATATTTTTTTTTTGCGTTTTTCTTCAATAGGAGTAGTTTTACCAAACGAAATGCATATCTGAATTATGGTCTTTACAGTAATATAATGCATTTCCAAAAACTGTGTACCTGAGCAATAAATTCTGGATGCCTGTGGCGGAGTTGGGCGCCCTTTAAAGTATGGAAAATCACACATTCGTTTTTACTTAATTTCCCTGTTTAATTTATTTTTCTTCTGTCGTTTGATAGCTATCTTATTGGCGAATGAGTATTTGCGATGGCATATGTATCTGTCAAAAACTCGTGGAGTTCTAAAGGTACTTAAAAAAAATAGTATTATGGAATTGCAAGTAGTATCATTATCCTAAAATGTGCTGGTCTTGTTACATCTGTTTGCCATGTATCCATCTACCCTGGTTACATAAGGAGTAACAATCAACTCCGAATCGATAATAACCAATCAGAAATCCGTGTTGCACATAATTTTATTGCATAAAGTATCACTGTGAACCCAAATCACAGTGGTGTTTCAAATTGCAATGATCGAAGTCTTTATGTTTACAGAGCAACATGATACATCCTGAATCCTTAGTACGATTAATGAAGATGATGGGTCAAACGCATCTACAGATGAATCCCTATTTCCAAAAAATAATTTCATGCTGTATTACAAAGGTTGCTGACACCATTTATAAAAAAAAATCATAAATCTACCAAGATGTTACTTACTTTTGTTAAATTAAACTCCTTTAAATAACATCTGTCAGGCTCCTCATAAAATTGATGATTTCAACCATAGCTTCTTGACTTTCAAATACTAATTTCAATAAAGGCGGCTATCAGTGTGTTTGAATGCTCGGAGGACCGACTCAGTCTTTACAGCGCTGGGATTTTCTTTCCTTGGATAAACTCTATTGTTAGTGAAGTTATTTTCCCTGATGATGATTTGCATAATCTTCAATACATTTTTATTTGTGATGAAGACAGTACAGAGTTGAAAATTTTTCCGATTTTAGTGGTACCCTAAATGCATTGTAAGGGGTTGTGATAATAATGAAAATAATTATGATTAGAAATTCTATATACTATTTTGTAAGTTTTTACTAAATTTTATTAGCAACTCCAAAGTACAAAAGAAAATTGCTCGACCTCCATGTTCGGCCCCTGCTTGATCTCTCTGAGACAGTTTGGTCTTAAAAAGAAAGAAAACGAAACGCTGTCATAAATGCGTAGTACAATGTATCCGTTCGATTCATTTGTTTATATGCGCAAAAAGCTCAATTCAGTTTATTTCACTTTCACCTGAAAAATTACAAAATGAACATTTATTATCATGATATCTCAATGTTATTACTATTAAAAGGATTCATGTTCATTGGCAGATTTTTTCTCTTTCTTTCTCTCTCTCTCTCTCTCATCTCTCTCATTTTTTCACCCTCTTCTCTGAATTCTACGGGAAGCATTCGTAGGAAACCTCTGTGTGGATTATCATGGTCTCTTGGTAGGAATAGGGGCAGCCTTTACCCTCCCATCCTATGGCCACACAGGCCAAATAGATTTCACGATGTCCTCACCAAAAACAGCAGCCAATGAGTTAACACCAGATGAGACAGTACTGCTCAACGAAACAAGGATGTACATTTTAAGTCCAAATACCTACTACATGTACTACTAATATTATTTGAAAATAACCGTCTCATTACACAGTTTTTAATAAATGCTGTCAGGCTGGCGTCCATGGGAAATATGAGTTATAGAAAAAAAATAGCTCGTCTTCCAAAAAGTTAGTAGCATTACAAAATCGAGCAATATTGTAAATAAATTAATTTATTTACAATTTTATTTTTTATTGGGACCTATGATACCACTGACGGGTGGGGTGGGAAAAAAAGGGGAAAAAGGGTGGGGGGGGGGAATCATTGGACAGAGTGAATTCATTCATTGTCCAACATGTCCGATAGGGCCAATAGCATACTTTATATGCCCAATGCACATAGAATATCTTAAATGTGGTCGATATTTTCGTTATTTTTTTTCTCCAATTTTTAAAAATTTGTTATATATATATATATATATATATATATATATATATATATTTCAAAAGAGAGAGAGAGAGAGATACTTATCGATATTTTTTTTCCTCTTTTGAGACTCTTATTGATTTTTTTTCTTTTTGTTTTTTTGTCTGTTTGTTTGTTTGTTTGTTTGTTTGTTTGTTTTTTAGTTTTGTTTTGTTTTGTTTTGTTTTGTTTTGTTTTTTTGTTTGTTTGTTTGTTTGTTTGTTTGTTTGTTTGTTTGTTGTTGTTGTTGTTGTTGTTGTTGTTGTTGTTTTTTTTGGGGGGGGGGGGTAGTACCTGAGAGCAGCACTGAAGACAGCCGATGTAAATAGTCCAGGTTAATCCAGGCACGTTACCAAACAGGTACATTACAAAATATGGTAAAAGCTGAAAGGAAGATAACAATAACAATCAAATTTCAATCAAAATAAAAATTTGCCATGCATTTTAGTTTCAGTCTAATTTATATTTCCTACTTTTTTCCGTTCATATTCATCATTCACCACAGACTGGTTGTAAACTGAAACAAATAGATAATCGAAATCTACAAAAGATAAGATTGGTTGCATTATTACCAGATGAAAGTTGATCTCATTAAAATATCCTAGTAACAACTTTTGGTATGCATACGGCCCAGTGTCTTTAATCGAGATGAAACCTGCCTTAATTTGAACGAAAATTATCATTTGAGCAAAATGAAACACTCGAAAACTCTTAGTGGCTACCGAAATGAAAAAATAATGGATCATTTCACTTGGTCAGATTTTGTAACATATTTCATGGTGAGCGGGTCACAGTCAGCGAAGTTTGCATACATGACGATGCCCGATATACAGACAACAGACACGACTATTATCATACCGATAATTGCGAGGAAGAGAGACCTGTTATAGAAATGTGAAAAATAAATAATAACTAAATACAGAATGTGTTAAATGAACATTGCTTTGTTTTACGGGACACGAGGGTAGAATCAAATTATCTCTGAAATGAATTGGGAATTAATTGGAATTAAAATGTGCGTAGGCCTGAAAATAATTGTCAGTGATATGTATTGTTGCAAAGATCAATGACGAACTTGCGTTAAAGAAAAGTCAGTATGAAATATATGTACAATTCAAATCCTGGCGCAATATCAAATTTGGGGGCTATATATACGATTTACTTACAGTAAAGCCGTCTTTACGGACCCACACGTAGAATACCTCTGGACCTGTGCTTGGTTGACACCGTAAACAGTGGTCCAGAAAAATATTCCACCAACTGCAACCGTCCAGAAAGTGTGACGTACTGTTGGGTCCGGATTAAAGCTGGATTTAAAGAAGAGCATGTTTATTAATGTCTGATTTCAAATCCCCGTTTAGTAGTCGTTTATTTGTATGGGCAAAGGCTCATACATGTGTGTCAACGATGGCTATCGTCTTTAATTGACTCGAAGGAAAATCAAATATATATATATTTTTTTTGGTCTTTGTTTTTGTTTTGTTGTTGTTTTTTTTTGTTATCATAAACCGTCAAGGTCTGCAAAATGTTTTTTTTTTACTGTGCATCCAGAACTATTGTGCGAAGTTTTATACGCCCTTTGCAATCTTTATAAATGTATGTCTTTATTCAGCAAATGTGTTTACGACTGTAAGAGGTATATTTTGTCAAATGTTTAATCTACACTTTGCTTTCCATACTCCATGATTTGCATCTTATTTTACATCTTATCTTCTGCCTGTTACCATGCCTCTTCATTTTCATTGTCATTGCCATGCCTGATTTCTTCCATTCCATTTCCAGTACATTTCCACCTCACATGATCCTTTTGTTTCCTACTCATTTACATTCGAACCCTCTCATGATCACCCTCCATGTGGTCTATTGGTTCCTGTCCTCTATACAGTGTGTTCCTAAAAAAAAGGTAATCGAAGTTCAAAAGTCAGTCATTTCAAATGTATATAGTTTATTTTTGTGATTTGCTTACTAGAATACGAAGTAACTCATCAGCTTTAATTTGAGACATTGCTTACGTCCAAACTGTAATGGGTCACGGAGTTAGGGTCCTTTGAAGGTGATAGGTACAAAACCCATTTTTTCAAAGTTTTTCGTTTTTAGGGTATGAAACCAACTTTTTATAAATTTTTGGTTTCATAGTTTGTTTTTTTTTTTTTTTGGGGGGGGGGGGGGTTTGTCACACAAAGTTTAAATGAAAAGCAATTTCATTTGTGAAAGGACCTATCTCAATGGCAATGAGCGGGGTTCTTATTTACGAGTCTCTTGAGTCGTGGAGACGCCGCACAGTGGGCCAGAATCTCCTCAAACTGCGCCAAAACTCTTTTCTCACTTAGAACGGTTAATTAAGTTCTTAAAAGAGGTCTTTTTAAGGTTCTGAGACCCGTAGAATTCGATTAGAACACTTTCAACTCCATTTGACGTCATCAAAATACTGTTTTCTAATTGGACAAGCCAATTATTAAAGGTAACACAAGTCATAGACATATTCATTTCCCTTTGACATGTGTTATTGTATGGCGTTTCGAGATAAAAGAAAAACAACGAGTGTTTCTATGACGTCATTAAAATACCGATTTCTGATTGGTTATGCAGATTTCTTCGTAAAATGTTTTTATTTATATTATTTTCTTAATAATATTGATAAGAAGATTAGTACTGTCTAGGTAAGTGAGATATTTAGGAAAGGGGTTCTCAGGAACAAAAATAGAGTATAAGAGTATATTTTGAATTGCCTGACATCATTGAGGCACTGTTTTCTGATTTGACAAGGAAAATCATGCTTTTTTAGGGAAATTCGGTAACTTTTTTTATAATCGCGTTTTATTGAATTGAATTCAATTCGGTTTATTAAAAGTACTGAAAAGACAGTCCAAGGATTGATACATTTCAAGTTTTACAATTTAAAATTAACATAAAATATCAAGTGATTATCAGCTAAAACAAAATAAACATACAACTAGGCCCTGCATACTAGTACACTAAAAAGCAGAAACGTAGGGGACGGAGAAAGAGGAGATGAAGTAAAAACAAAACAAAACAAACAAACAAACAAACAAAACAGAGGCATAGGAGAAAATGAGGAAAATTAGGGAAATGCAGTAAAGAAAAGGAAAAGACAAGGAAGGAAATGAAATCTTACAGTACATACATATATAGTAGATAAATTGTGAGTAAAACAGGTAAAAGAAGTGTATAAAAACAATTGAATAGGTTTAAACGATTGAACATGCACAAACGTCATGAATGAATTTGGCAATAGCAACTAGGCTTGACTTCAAAGGAAACAAAAAAGGATCAAAGAAAGGACCAAAGAAACAAAAAAATGAAGTATTCTTAAATACCTGTTTCTTTTAATTGAACCGGCAGGCTTAGATAGACATTTTGATTAAACAAAAATTATAGTTACATTGAAGGTTTGTTAAATAACTCTTTTCTTCTTCTTCTTTCTTTTTTATATAATTTTGTACTTGATAATGGTGGTTAAGTAAACGGCATTCTTACAATCTCTACGAATCACGAATCGATAAGCCTGGTCCTAGTGGTATGTCATGAGATATGAGATAGTTGAGGACGATTGATTAAAATAATATTATGTACCCCCCCCCCATAGCGCATATCCCCCGCCCACTTCCACATAAGCACGCATGTCAGTATTTTCAAATTTTCCTCTTTTTTTCAGAGTATTTACGCCACCTACGTGGAGATTTTTGTAAGCACAATGTGTGTGTACTTTATCGCTTTGTAGCCGATTTGGGCGATAAAAGGGGTGAACATGCCGATGAAAAATGGGCTCTAACTAAAGAATAGTCAAAAACTGGCAGCCAAATTTGGTATCACTGCAAAGAAGACACCATAACAAAGACGCTCGTAGTATTTTTAGCGCGGCAATCGACGGCAATGATGAACATTTAGGGCGCAATTAAAAAAAAATCTGGAAATTTCCGTCCCCGCGCATTATTGGTCATTTTTTCAAGAATATAACTTCAAGAGTTTGAAGTAAGAAGGTTTGTCTTGAAACTCTAAGATAATCAGTTAAAATAACTCCTAGCCAAAACAGGACAACGTGAATTCCAAATAGGATCAGAAGACCGCTTTGGCAAATTGTTTAAAAACGGACAACCGATTCGGTATTTACACATAATTTACCGTAAAAAATTCAAATTTCGGGTACTTTTCAAGGCAAATAACCGAATTGAATGTTATTTCAAGAAGCAAATATTGGCCACTAGATGCTTTTAGAAGGTTGTAAGTTTGCCATGGAAATTATAAAAAGAATTGAATTGGATGACCAATCATGCCGGTTTTGGCGCCGAGCTTGCGGATCACAACTGGCCCACTGTGCGCCCGACACCGCGAGTGGGCGCTTGCGGTCAAGCAAAGTGCGCCAAAACTGGTTTCTGGTAACCTAAGCCAAATTTTTGTTTTTTTAATATTCTCAGCAAGATAGGCAAACCTCTAGAACATCTCCAAATATTTCATCATGAAATTGATTTTTGGTTGGTTATTTTCTTTTGAATGTTACAGAATGACTTGTTAGTGGTAACACTCCGATGGTGTAAATGACAAATTTTCGTTATCTGGGATTTTTTAACTAAAATGGGGTAGTTTATTCAAAAATATATTTAAAATTAGAATTTGGCTTATTTAAGAATGATCATTTTTAGTGCCACTAGAATTTAAAAGACAATTAATTAATGACCATTTGGAAGTAAATTATTGGGAGAAAACCACTAAATAATGGGGGAAAATTGAGGCATTTGTTTATTGCATACGCATAAATTTTTCAAAAATGCTAGCCGGGATCTGCTGCGCTAAATACAATGAGAGGTCTTTGTTATATGTGTTATGCTTTACATCAATAACCAAAAATTTGATGGCTGCAACCTCCTGCAACCTTGCGGAGATAATAACCAATTTTCCATCCGCAATGGTTTCGCGCTATTTCTACCGCTAAAAATCTGCTAAAAGCAGATAATGCGCACGGGATTGCGCACGAAACAGAGTCTCCACCGTAAGTGCGTAAATATTTCAATTGAAAGCCGAAAAACCAAAACAATCCAAACACATGAATACACAGTGATTTTCATGAGCAATACAGAAAATAACATATGTGCTTTATGGGCCAGTGATTATAGAAGTATGTTACCCTCCCCCCCCCCCCCAACCTAATCAAGTTTCATGACCATTACAGAGCCTGAATTATCTTAATGCTTGAAATAGTATTAATGGTGTTAATTGGGGGGCTCATCTATGTTCATCCAATAGGTTTATTATCGTTTGTTTTCGCAAAACAATTATATGCTTACAAGTCATGAACCGATCATTCGTTAGAATCATGAATTTGTATTCACATGTTTTTGCTACGTTCGGTCAAGATGAACACTGTGAGGACTTCCTACTATAACACCAGTGTTTAACTGTGCTCCTTTATTCGATTTACTGCTCTTTCATGTCTTATTATTTATGTATGAGTGCGTGTGGATATCATAATGGCTGTGATCGTGTTGTGACTTGTCGGACAAGTTTCTGGAAACCTGATTTCTCGACCCCATGGAAGATCAGCACTGTGTACATGGTTATGTTTATACAAAAGCTTGAATGTTGCCATGGAAGCCAATTTGATGCTCTTTTTTATCTTTCGTTTTTAATTTTATGTTCATCATGATAACTGGTATATTTTTATTGTTGCGATTTTGAAAAATAAAATCCAATACAATACAATAATCAATAAAAGAAATCGTAATATATAAATCGCGAGAAACTTTTCCGTCATAATCAAGAACAATGGCCAAGGATCAACATGATTTCTCGTATTCGTTAGATGAATTAGCAGGACCTACTGTTCTCATCAGAAACCTATTTCATGAATAAAAAAAGAGACTCATCCTTTCATTAGTCCATACAAACCCCATTAAAGTTCAAATAATAAAGTAACTCATCTCTAAAAAAAAAGGATATTTTTTTTTCACTCGCCAGACCAGAAAAAAAAAACCAGTATAATGTTTGAGTCAATAATTGAAAATATACTCTAATCATAATAATGAATAATAATAAATACTTTTATTACCCAGGGGTAGCCCACTCATTCATCTGACAAACTTTCTCCCAAGCGGGCCCTGCATGATGTTATTATTACCCCAACTCCTTGTTAAAAGGAACTTTAGGCGCGGATCGAAGAAATCGAATTGAAATGCAATTTCGCGGGCCCCAATGGGTCTGGGAAACAAAAGCGGCTCTTTGTGCCCCGCAGACGAATTGGACCCCCGAAATGCAATTCAATTCGGACTTTCTTGGATCCGCGCCGCTGTCATTGTTACATGTTGCTGTGGTCTATAAAAGCCCATAACACACCTCACTTATGAAATAATATCTGTTATGTAACTTTTACAGAAAACCGCTCATAACCAATCAGAAATGGGTATGTTAATGACGTCATAGACAATTTGGAAAGGTAACTCTTAACTGGTATGGTTCTCATGGTCTTAAAAACCCCCTGTACAGTCCCACTAATCCCAAGTAAAATAAATATGCCTATCGTGTTACTGATTGAATATAATTTGGTCTTGTCCAACCAGAAAAGGCATTTTATATGACAGTTCATAAGATGTTTTGAAATTGTTGCGTCTAATATCGAATTTCTCGCTGAGGTCGTAAAACCCAATAGAAGGACTTCTCTTAAGAATTTAGTTATCCGTCTTCGGTGAGGAATTAGTTTTGTCGCACTTTTAGTTCAGTTTGGCCCACTGTGCGCCGTGGTGACGTCCTCTGAGACTTCAGGACGTCGAGGGAAAATGGAACAAAATTCAAACATGTTCAATCTTTTAGTAGACTTCTTTAAGACGCCAGAAAGTAAAAATTATTAGCCCGTTTGATTTCTTTTAATCGTTAGCAAGTTCCGACAACGTCTGTGCGACATCGTGGATACTTAATGCTAGGAGTCCTTTGGGCCGGCGCCACTTCGCGCCAAATGTTATGTGACTGGCGCGTAGTGGCGCCGAATTAATGTCCGATCGGCATGTGTGTCGCCAAGTGGAATAAAATGGGTGTCATATGGCGTGCGCCAAATGCCACCTGGCTTGCTCCAAAATGTTGCCCACTTCGCGCCAGTTCGCGCCATTACCATTACACGGCCATTTGATTCCAAATTTCACCCTGTTGGCGCCATTTGCGCCGATAGACGGCTACTTTGCGCCACTTGGTGATCAGTTTGTGCCAAAGGTCGCCTAATTGGTTTAAACTTGCCGCCACTTCGCGCTTCTTGCTGAAGTTCAAGAACTAAGATGTATGATGACCTGTTGATCAGGCTTATACCCCACTTGCAGAAGAAGGACACCCACTTCAGGAAGGCCATTCCCCCTGGTCTCAAGTTGTGCGTCTTCCTGCGCCATCTCGCCACTGGGGCCACCTATGCAGAGCTGGGTTATTTCCGAGTGGACAAGGAAACCATCCAGAAGTTTGTCCCTGATGTAGCCAGAGCGATAGTGGATGAGTATGCTGCAGAAGTCGTCTCCCTCCCCACAACCACTGAAGGTTGGCTTGCGGTTGCAGGTGATTTTGAAGCCAGATGGAATCTTCCTCACTGTCTGGGAGACTTTGATGGAAAACACATCCGTCTCCAGAAGCCCAAAAACTCAGGCAGCCTTTATTTCAACTACAAGCAGTTCTTCTCAGTTGTCCTGATGGCTCTCGTAGATTCAAAGTACCAGTTCCTGTGGATAGATGCCCTGATCTACAACAACAGTGAACTGAAGGAGTGCCTAGATGCTGGCACTTTAGGCATCCCAGATCCAGCTCATCTTCGCCATGATGATGACGACCACCCTATGCCATACTTCTTTGTGGGAGACGATGCCTACGCCATGAGGACGTACATGACGAAGCCCTATGGCCGTCGTAACCTTGACCAACAGCAGAAGATCTTCAATTACAGGCTGTCCAGGGCGAGGCGTGTTGTTGAAAATGCCTTTGGAATTCTGGCTCTGCGTTTCCAGTGCTTCCTTGGCCAGATGAGACAGGAACCAGACACAGTCCGCCTGCTCGTTGAAGCTGCCGTCATACTGTACAATCTCATCAGGAAGCGCTATCAGGCACTGGACGTCCGCATGTTGGACCAGGAGGATGCCCAGCACAACCTCATCCCAGGAGCTTGGATAATTACCGCCATCACTGAGGATTTGAACAGGCCCATCAGGGGAAACAGGGACACTGAGCTTGCCAAACGCCAGTGGGATACGCTCAAGTA
>CALNVZ010003429.1:28693203-28703847 GCA_940671915.1 Paracentrotus lividus | reverse complement strand
CGTCATTTGAATAGCCCGTCCATTAGGTGAGCATCTAAACTGATCAGGACACTCATATCGTCTTTGAACTCGTTTATCATCAATTCATACACGCGTTTTTGTCTCGTCAATAATGGCAGTCACGACGGGTACGGGGAAATATTACCAGTTACACGGCGATGAATGGTATTCTACCCCTTTGCTTGGTAGCATCTACTGGAGTTGCTATCACCTTTGTATCCCTTCTCCCTCTCGCTCCGGACACTCCACCCTTTAATAGGGAGGTCCTCTACATCACGGGCAAGTTAAGTCTATCTACATTTGTGCTCATCATCATCGTCAACTGTTCAGTTTCATTCGGAACAAGAGAAAGCACCATGAGAACCAGACTGTCTTCTGGCCGATGCGATGTCGCTATTGTGCGATCACCCTTGGACTGCAAATCAGGAATCACCCTCCACATTATCCCATTCCAGAGGAATTAACCCCGTCAAATTTGTAGTTTATGAGAATCCTGCGTACCACAGTCCCGGCACCGTGTTCGCAGCCAGGACGACATAACCTCACCAACACAGGATTTCACTTGCAGGAGTCCTCTGCTTACAGATGTTCCGTAAGTCCTGCGTTTTCTTCGGATCATAATCCTCAGGTGTGCTCTACGACTCCGATGGACTATCGTCCGGAGCCAGGTGAAGATGGCCGAATCTCGAAGTGTTCCAGAAATGGTTACGTTTACCGATCGAAATCGATCTTTCCTGAAGATATATGGGGTGTTGTTGATATTTGCTTTGGTCAGCATTCCCGTAACCTTAGTTGACAGTATCATGTGTGTTTTTAAAGGAGAAAACTATAGTAAGATTTCAATGATCAGTTCAAGTATACAAATACTGTACTGCTTGCCTTGATACCAGTGTCAATGCAATTCGCTGTCAATTATTACGATGCAGCTTTTGCTACAACGAGGGATAACGTTATGACTATGGTGCTCTTTATGTCTGGCGCCATATGGATTTCTATCTTCAAAATAGCTACACCGATCAGTGAACTGTTAAACTCACCATATAGTCAACGGGTGGTCCGTGTAAACTAAGGGTGCTATTGCCAAAGTTCAGCAAATATCATCTCTTTTGTTGACGCCGTTTAACGCAGAGTGTGCAATCATCGCGCTTTGTATTCTGCGGCATATGTGGGCGTCGTTCTGCGCGTTGATTCGATTCGTCCAGAAACCACTCACCTGACCTCGTGCGATATCTTCCAAGAAGACGGGTTCTTATCTTGCATCAAAAGATACCTCCAAAGATGTAGAGTGTTTATGGTCCGTCGCCGTCGGGATTATAGACAGAGCTTTCTTCACCCTTCTGTCCTAAATCTCCAGAATTGCCTTTCCAGGGCATGGGGACTGTCCTTATTGATATCTCTTGTCTACTTCATTGCTACAATGTACATTACAATAAGACCACCCTTTCAAAAGCCATTTTCATTACGAGTTAGAAGTCATGTGGAGCACTGATATAGTTTATATCCTACCGTTTTTTATTCTCCATATGCATCAGTTGTATGTGTCCCGAAATTCACAGGAGACATTTGCAACAAATCCCCTAGGAAGGTCGAAGATCATGACGTGCTGCTCTTACTCTGTTCTTGCGGAATCTTTTGCCAATGCATCATGCGTCTGGTGGCTGGCAGTGGTCTCTTATTCAGTGATGTTCAAGACCTCAACAAAGCCAATACAAAGCACTATCCGTATACGCTGTCCTATATTCCTTTGCTATCATCATCATGATCTGGAAAATGACAGCGTTTCTGCTTCAGGTCCAGGGAATTCATATGACTAACATTTGTGAGATAAAAATATGTCTTGATATGTCTCATTTATATATCTGTGATGAATGGTACGCGCTGGCTTGTTGAAAGCATCATCGTTAACAGGTGGCACCTCCAATGTGCATTCTACGGGAAGAACGCTGGGAGTGCAGTTGGTATACTGTTAGAACTTTTGCGACCTTATATGGACTTCATGCAGCAACGGTAGCTTACGAAGCATACAAGTCTATTCTGCAAGAGAGTCGTGATCAATACACCTCCGTAGAGCGAGTAGAACTTTATGGTGACCAGTAAACTGTGTGTTCATTAACCATGGCATGAATTGTTTGGGCGGGCGGGGGTCCTCCCTTGGCCCCTCCACCGATATTAATATATATTAACAATTCGTGAAGTGGTATGTACTGGATACAATATAGGATCTTGTGAAAAGTAAATATTTGAATATCTAACCGAATGTAAATGTGTAAATTGTCATGTTGTTTTTAATCAGAAACACGACTGATAAGCTTCTGTATTTTATGTAAATTTTGTAAATAACTATATTCTGACCAAACCATTTTTTAATATCCTATAATTATTGGTCACATGCAACGTGTGCGTGTGTGTGTTAGGGTGGGTGTTTTTGTGGTGTGTAGGTATAGGCCTAAATATACGTACATCCGGTTGCAGTATTAAAAATAGAAAGTAACCAGAACGAAAACGAAATAACTTGAATAAATGTCTTTTTTTTGTAAATACGTTCTAATTAACTTATTAATAATAATAATAATTTTTGTACAGCGCATAACACATTAGTAAATTCTATGTCTATGCGCTTATAAGAAACAGTAAACATATAGTTAGAAATAAAAATAGTGCACTGGGTTCATAGAAATTGCATTTACAAAGATCTAAATAGGTGTGTTTTAAGGGCAATTCGAACTCGTTATATTTGGTAAAGTTTCTGAGAAATTCTGGCAGTTTATTCCATAGGACTGCAGCTGCATTGGAAAATGACCTTTCACCATATGATTTTTGTTGCAATTTGAGGGACGTATAATATATATATGTCTTTGGTTTTATACTGATTGTGTACTTACATTGTATAACAGTATTTAGTTCAATATTTAAACAAATTCCTATTTATAATAATGATTTCATAATGCTTGAATACTAAAATACATTACAAAATCATTGTCGGTTGCATTTTTTAAACAGTTTGAAGAGTTTCATTCCAAAAGGGACTAAATCTGCTTTTGGAGATTTTGAGTAAATCACCGATTTTTAATTTATCACTTTACCGTGTTCCATATGATTTAATTTTGGTACACATGCTAGTACATTGCCTTAGGCCATTTTAATAACAAGTTAAAAAATTCTAGCTACTGAATAAATGTTGATTTTTTTATCAATTTTTGAAATTTAAATTTCTATGGATTTAGTCCCTTTTGAATAAAACTTCTGCAAATGATCTATTTTCCGAATAAAACATGACATTTTTGCTTAATTAAAGTTTTAGTCAGCTGAAATGTGTTTAGATGTTATTCTTAAGGTGTATGAATATAAAAATAAAGTAAAAATTATACATTTTGAAGAAGAAAAAAAAAATCACCAAAATCTGAGATTCAGTCGGTTCTAATATTTCGTTCCAAAAGGGACTAGATCCAAGAATATTCATAAACTTCTTAAAATTATTTAAATTTATTCAAATTTTATTTCGATATCCCAGAACAATATCTACAGGTTGTGTGCAAAAATAAGAATATATATTCTACGGATATGTTCAGATATTTAGAATCCACATAGTTGATTCAATTCCTTTTGGAATGAAACTGTTTTGGATTTAGTCCCTTTTGGAATGAAACAGAAATTTGAAACATCGAAATATTTTTGGTCAGGTATGGATTTAGTCCCTTTTGGAATGAAGCTCTTTAAATAATGTACTTTAGAAATGAACGTCGATTTTAATTGTTTCTTACATATTTCGTACACTAGTAATTATTGTAAACCACCGACAAACATTTTTGTAAACACATACATAATTTCCGCTTTGATAAATAATGTACAAAATTTGGAACATTTAAGGCACTTAAGAAAATACTTCGATCATATTTTGGGGTTTATATTTCGTATACTTGTAACCACCGACTAGCATGACAAGTGAGAAACGATTTTTTAACAGAAAGCGTTTTATTTTTAGTAATCCTCAGGCACTACTCGGTGGTAGTTTCCATCTTAATATTTTTTTCCCTTGTCTTTTGCCTGGAAATAAAGTGAATAAATAAATTACGTGATCAAATGTACATATATTCTCTTTCGATACCAAATGTATTATTTTGTATTAGTATTAAAAATTCAAAGTAACCGGGAAACGAAAACTTTAATAAATCTCCTTTTTTGTAAATACGTTCCAAATAACATGACTTATTTGTGTTTCGTTAGAGATAATGCCATATTGTTGGGTATAATGGCATATGTAAATGTACGTTAATCTCATTTGATTTTATGCTGATACTGGGTATTAATAACAGTAATCAGTTCAATATATAAACAAATAACTATTTATAATAATGATTTCATACTCTTTGGATTCTAAAATACATTAAAAAATCGGTGACAGTTGCATTTTCAAAAACATAATAATTATTAAGAAAGTTGATATCCGCTTTGATAAAAATGTACTTTAGAAATACATTTCGATATTAATTGTTTTTATCATATTTCGTATACCTGTAAACCACCGACTAGTGAGGAAAGCTTTTAAACACAAACTAGTTTATTTTTAGTAATCCTCAGGCACTAGTCAGTAGTAGTTCCAATATTAATATGTTTTACCTTGTTGTCTTTTGTCTGGGAATAAATTATATAAAGAATAAAATAATACGTTGCCAAATATACGTATATTCTCTTTCGATACCAATGTATTATTTATCTATCCATCTAATTAGTCATAAAAATTAATAAGGAATAAATACAACACTCAATCTGAATTGGTCTATACATGTAGAGAGGCGGTGAGAGAGGGAGTAAACAAAGAGGAAATTTGGAGAGGTAGCAAATTCTGTTAAACGAGAACGATAATAATTTTTAATTTTTTGTTTCATCAAGTTACGAAACATATTCTACATCATCTTGTGTGTATAATTTATGTAAAGTTACTCATATGTGATCAGGAAAAGTGTGTTAAGGACACCGTACACTATTTGACTTTTATGCCTCGATCACGGTTCGTAGTGGGGGTCCATACGGTGTGTAGGAAAAGACACTTTTACCTTTACGTGCGGTTTCCGGCCGACTCCCTTACGATTTTATGTGCACACCGGAACATTTTCCAGTAGTCATGGTAGTTATGCTTTAAATATAGGGGAGCCGGGAAGATCAACTGTGTGCACTCGATTTTCCCGGCGTTTTTCTCAACCCGGTAGGCCGTAGAAAAACCCGTTGAGTCACCAAAGGGACCCGAGCGGGGTTCTTCCGGTAGCCGTACGGGTTCCTCCCGGTAGCCGAGCGGGCTCCACCCGTGTTTTTCAGTGAATCCTCCAAATCAAATATTGACCGGCCTCTTGCAATACGGTTCCCGTGCGACTTTCCTGCGGCTCCCACCAGGGCCCCTTAAGGGATGCAGTATCATTGAATGATATTCAAATTGCAAACTTTGGATATAGCTCATTTTGCCATCATGATTATGAACACATAGGTCAGTCTGGTATTCCTTAAAAATTGCAGTCTACTTGCCTGGTCTACTTTCGAGATATCTAACATTTTATACTCAAATTTTCTAACCCGCCTCGAGACGCTTTACAAAACCGCGTGCGTTTCAGTGCACGCGGTTTTCACCGCATTTCCTATTGTCAAGTCGCCGTGCCTACCGGGCGGCAAAGCTTTCAACGGAGCGGTATAAATTAATCATGCGCAGCCGTATCCTCGGCCGCGTTTGAAATTGCACTGTTTTAAGATAGTAAATGACCTTCATTTCATCTGAAACTTGCAGTAGTTTGTTTTTACGGTCAGAGCGATAGAATTCTATTCATTTCGATCTCTTTTGCACTTGTTTTTAGAAGTTACTTAATCCCTTTAAAGGTTCATGATGAGACTATACGAGAAGGCCATGCTGTCTTGGGTCAGATCACAAATTCTGTCCTGAAATATACTTTTGTTTATATATACAGTGGTGGCCAAAATTATTAGAACACCTGAACATACACAAAGTCTATGGGATTATCAATGCCCTAGTTCATTTGCCGAAATCAGATTTAAAATATCTTTTGTTTGCCATGAGCTTTCATGACTTTTTAGCATAGGGTCTTACGTATATGTTGATACCAAATTTATATAGTTTCGACCTTCTGGTAATGCGCAGCACTAAAAATAGTTGCGCTATGCGCTTTTGATTTCCCCATAGACTTGTGTATTAAACATGTAGTCTAAATGCAAAGAGTAAAATGCCAAATACATATGCCGATTGCTCAAAAAGTATTTGAGGTGCAAGTATGAAACTTAGCAGGCTTATTTATTCTAATATACCTCAAATACATTCTAAGTTTCAGCAAATTTGGTCAAATGGGGAGGTGGATTCGCCCCACCCTTGATGGTTAGATGACCAAAATAACCATGCCCATAGAAAGTTAAGACTATTTTTTTTTTAATTTAACGAAGACACTCCTTGTAAATGTATATTTTTTAAAGGAAATTTCATGAGCAATTCAAATATGTTGAAATATTAGGGGTCATTGGAACAACGGACTTAAATAGGGGCCCTGAATAAAAAAATTGGGGCCCTTCAAAAATAATTTTAAAATCCCCACATAAGATGTAACTTCTTCACCCTGTGTTGTTATGAATGCCATTTTTGACATCCTCAGGAAATTTCTTATTTTTAGTAATTGATTTGTAAACGGTTCGGAAAATAAAAATCGCGTGCAGCTCAAACAGAATTTATCAAAACGACTGATACAATACGCCGTCCGGGTCTCGCGGATGGTACTGTTAGTGGGGCCGCGTATGTAGTTTGGTTTGCAAGTCATGTTAATGTTTGGGAATATCTATAAATATGTTCTACTTCATCATACGAATCAGAAAATATATGTCGCAAATTTTTTAATTGACCTTTTGTGACCCGAATCTGAGGTCAAAGGTCAGGCTTCATTAACATAAATATAATTTTCTTGAAATTGTGTCAAATTTGGCATCAAATTGTAGGTAATTTTATAACTAGCAATTAAGTCTCATAACATTTTCTCACCCGACCAGCCAGATTTGAGCAATATGCAAATTAGTCTATTTTTTCATAGTTCAATGCATAATTGAGTCACGCTTCACAACAATCAGCCATAACGTATCCATAGACAATATCAATAGCAACAAAACAAAAATACAACATAGGTCATACTAGCCTGATATTGCTGCCACATTGTGGTGACCCTTATGACCTTAAAATTAGGGCAATGGTCAATTTATATGATGATTACCAAGCTAGAAATGGCATCATTTTAGCAAAAACCTAATTTTCTGTGAACTTTGACCTTATTTCTAGGTCGACTATGTCAACTAAAAATATGACAACATATATTTTTTGGTTGATGGCATCCAGTTGAACATATTCATTTTAGTTACCAACAAACCTAATCTTATACAACGAATAGGTCAAAGGTCAAAGTTAAAGAAAGAGGTTTTGGCCACAGAGTTTGGTTTTGACCTAAGGTCAATAGACTTAATTGCTAGTTATAAAATTAACTACAATCTGATACCCCATTTGACACAATTTGAAGAAAATTATGTTTATGTTAATGAAGCGTGACCTTTGACCTCCATTTCAGGTCAGAAAAAGTCAACTAAAAAATTGGCGACATATATTTTCTGATTCGTGTGATAAGGTATAACGTATTTATAGATGTTGCCAAACATTAACATGACTTGCAAACGAAGCCCATATTCTGACGATTGGTGGCCCTACTATGTGATCGCCCCTTTAGTCGCACGACTGACTGATTTGGGATCCGAAATAAAACAGCACGTGCAAAAAATGTGGGATTTCAGATCCAAAGTCGGACAATCTTGCGTCCAAGCGTCATTTAGAGTGCGGTGGTCATGGTGGCCTTTATTGTTGAAATCGCATTCTGTAATGCTACAGTCACACATACACTTACGTTGAGTAACGTCCGGTTGCGTCCAAAAAAAAAAATTTCTGCGGATCCCCACGGATGCCTAACATCGTCACTTATGTGCATTTTTTTCCTAGCTGGACGTTTTATAAGGAATCATAAAATGCAGTAGCTTATCAAGACAACTACACCACATTTTTTTTAATTTAATTTAAAAAAAAAAATCTTTTTCTATTTATTTATTCATTTATTTGTTTATTCTTTTTTTTATTCGTTTTTATCTTTATTTTTCTCTTTATTTATTTGCTTTATCTAATTTAATTTTATTTGTGTTTATTTGTTTATTTGTTCATTCCATTATTACTATTATTATTATCATTCTAATTATTATTATTATTATTATTATTATTATTATTATTATTATTATCATAATTATTATTTATTATTATTATTATTATTATTATTATTACTACTACTACTATTATTATAATTTGTTTTTTATTTATTTATTTTTATTTTTTGTTGTTGTTGTTGTTTGTTGTTTTTTTTCTGTTTTTTTTTTTTTTTTTTTTTTTTTTTTGGGGGGGGGGGGTGTAATCTGTAAATGCTATGCCGTCTTACGTTTAATTTAACCCACTGGTGCACAGACAGATATATACATACCTCCCCCTTCTTGCACACACACACACACACACACACACACATACACACCACACACACACCTTACGAAAGCACAAGTCACCAACACATCACTTGTCTACATGAGTATTTAATAGGTTTCAAGGAGGTGGAATTAGGAAAAATAAAAAGATTATTTATGCGATATTGTAGTTTACACTTATTTTTCACATGAAAACACTCTCTACAAAACAAAATAACAATACATTGAAACATAAAATTAATGACGCTATTTCAGTAGCCTTTTTTCTTTTTTTCTTTTTGGGGGGGGGTGATTTTACACAAGACTATCCAAAACTTTGAGCCATAATGCTACGTCACAGCAAGAGCCGAGAGTCTAGTACGAGTCCCTGCGAGCTTCTGCGAGTTCCAACTCGCGAAACTCGCGGGAAAATGACACATTTTTTCATGCTTGTAAACATTCCAATGCGAGTTCAATACGAGTTGAATAGAGTTCAGTGCGAGTAGCAAAGAGTAAACAACGAGTATAGCGAGTTGTTCTCGAGTTATTGCGATCTTGTCCGAGTGAGAAGAGAGTGTATTGCGAGTAAAGCCGAGTTAATGCAGCGTGTTTTTTTTTTTTTCTTTTCTTTTTTTTTTTTTTTTTTTTTAATTCTTGCAATGTGAGTTCATTGAACATGTTGAAAAGAATTTCTAGTTATATTGAGTATTACCGCTATAGATGAAAAATACGAATAATTTCTAAATACGAGCGCGAAGCCGCGATCAGATTTTTTCCCTCTACTTACGATCAGAAAGCAAAGAATTCTAAGCAATTTAGGGGTATCAATTTTGTTTAGCTCTTCATCAGAATATCATATGAACGGGAGCTGTAATTTGTCCATCAAAACGATTTGAAAGCAAGCCATATAAATCATGTGAAATTTGTCATGTGAAATTTGCCATCAAGTAATGTGAAGTCAAACACATGTATATTGATGTTTTGTTGTTTCAGAATCTCATATCAATCTGGTTACAAGAAAGAAAAATAGGCGAGCGTGAATCCGCGAGCGAATTTGATGTATCGGAATGATCTCTGAAACGTGGCATTTTATGCATTCTTCAGGAACACATGTAATGACTCTTGGAAAATGATGCGAGCGCGAAGGCGAGCGAAAATTTTGCTCTTTGTAATAGAGACTGAAGTTTAGGATTTTGGCCTCCATAATTAAAAGACGTATGTGGCCCCAGTAATATTTACATGATTGAAGGAAGAAAGATGAATATCTATCTATCTATTTGGCGCTTATCTATTCTTTCTGCTTCCCTCAATAAGTTTAAGATAAATTTGGCGCCCCCATAAGTTTCAGCTCAATTTGGAGCCAACTAATCATTTGGCGCCCCCTAAATGTTGGCTTGAATTGGCGCCATACAATCATGTACGATTTAGGTGATTTGATGCCCCTGGGAAAATGCAGAAATAAATGTAACGTGTATTCAAATAAATTTAAATGTCTTGAAGATTAGTATCCTATAATGTAAATTTATGGTCAGAGGAAAAACACAGGCGAGAGCGGAATTTTGATGTCTTTTAATGATGAGAAAACATGGCATTGCATACGTTCCTCAGGAACACTATGTACTAACTCATTGGGAAAATGAGCAAAAATTTTGCTATGTACATGTATATACAGACCAGGAGGAATTAAAAATTTTAGAGACCATATTTCAAATACCAAGTTCTTGCCCCTTAGTTTCAGGTAAATTCAAAATTGAAATGTTTTGATGGTTAGAATCCCATAATGTAAATTTTGGTAAGAGGAAAAACACAGTCGAGGGCGAAGCAAGAACGGAAGTTTTGATGTATTCAAATGATTAGAAAACAGAACATTTCATGCGTTCCTTACGAACACAATGTAATAATTCATTGGGGGAGAATTATGCGAGCGCGAAGCGCGAGCGAAATTTTGCTATGTATATACAGACCCGGATGCATACATTTTGAAATTTCGCTCTATCTACATAAAAAACATATTTAAAACTTTATTTCTTACCCCTTAGTTTCAGATCATTTGGGCGCCCAAAAGTGTAAGCTCAATTTGGCGCCCCTAATTTTAAAATCGATTTGACGACCCCTTAACTT
>CALNVZ010003429.1:28682664-28693103 GCA_940671915.1 Paracentrotus lividus | reverse complement strand
TTGGGCACAAAATAACCAAAATAATGTTGGTTAATGCTGTATGGTTTTTTGCCGCGGCAGCAAATGACCACATATTATGGTAATTGCTGCATGTTTTTTTTTTTTGGGCGAACAAATACATATGTCTGGTATTGCTGCTATGGTTTTTTGGCAGAAATGACCATATGTAGGTATTGCTCTTGTTTTTTTTTTTGGCACAAATACCAGTATATATGGTATGCTGTATGGTTTTTTGGGCACAAATACCGTACGTACGGTATTGATGTATGGTTTGTGTTGGGCACAAATAGCCATACACTGAAAAGATAACTTTGTCATTGACAATATAATTTTGTCATTAATGTGGGTTTAATTTAACAAATTAATAATTTGTCATGCAAAGATTTGTCATTATAGATTGTCATGGCACCTAACATGGACGAATTTTAAATTTGTCATCGAAAAGTGGTCTAGGATTTGACAACCTTTTTCAAAAGTTGTGTCATTGCACATTTTAAATTTCCCTGCATGTCTCATTTTCAATTTGTTTTTTTCATTCAATCAATGTGTGGTACTGCATTTTGACGTTAATTTGGTCATATATGATGCGGTACTTCGGGTAGGTGGGAGACGGGAAGTGTGGTGTAGTGTGGTGGTAGTGAGTGGGGCTGCACGAACTTCGCTGTCGAGGTAGCCGTGTACATGGCAGGTATGCATACATCAATTTATGCTAATATTTCGGTGAAAAAACAATTCACCGTATCTATAGAATTTCATACAAAAGTTAAATCTCCACAGTAATACTCTACAATCAAATTCATTAATTAATCATTTAATTTACTTTTTTAGTATAAAAGTTTACCTTTTTTCGATCTACTGACAAGCTTGCCTCGGCAGCTAATCACGGGCGAACCGCGAGTGGATTCGAAGACGCTTGATTAGGTGGTGTGCGGGGTTTCCCAAACTGTCTTCAGGAAGCAACATTTGTCATGGCATTTTTGCGTCAACAAATTGACTGTTTTTCAGCAAATAATTTGTATTATATTCGTTAATGGCCGACTTAAAATCGTCATTTTACATGACTGCGAAGAGGATTTGTTGCAATTACGAGGTTGCGAAGAGTCGTCACGCAATAAATCAGTCATGCGCAGTTTGTTTTTGTCAACACAGTTGAACACTTGGTGTAAATAGTGCTCGATCATTTGTTATGTATACTACCAAATGAGTTGTCATTTCACAGTTCATCGCAAAAACAAATTTTATTTTGAACCCCGATTGATCGAATTAATCTGGCCTTGTGGACAAAGTCATCTTTTCAGCTGTATTTATGTATTGGTGTAGGTGGTTTTTTTTGCCACAAATACCATAGTTAGTGGTATTGCTGTATGGTTTTTCTTGCCACAAATACCATATGTATGGTATTGCTCTAATGGTTATTTTGACGAACAATACCATATGTATGGTATTGCTTCTATGTTTTTTTTGGCACAGAATAGCCCGATGATGATATGGTATTGCTGTAGTAGTTTTTGGCACAATAGCATGACCTGTAGTGGTATTGCCTGGTATGTTTTTTTTTTGGCAGCAAATACCGATATGTATGGTATACGCTTTAATGGTATTTTGGCACAAAATACCATATGTATGGTATTGCTGGGCTGTAATTTTTTTTTTTGGGGGCAGGAATAC
This sequence comes from Paracentrotus lividus, assembly GCA_940671915.1. Lineage (NCBI taxonomy): Eukaryota > Metazoa > Echinodermata > Echinoidea > Camarodonta > Echinidae > Paracentrotus > Paracentrotus lividus. Next base: position 28,691,435 of record CALNVZ010003429.1, on the reverse strand, counting down.
CATATGTCTGGTATTGGCTGTTGGTTTTTAGGCACAAATACCGATATGTACTGGTATGTGCTGTAAGTGTTTTTTTTTTTTGGCACAAATACCGCATCTGTAATGGTATTGCTTGTTGTTTTTTTTTGCAGAAATACCATAGATGTATGGTATTGCTGGTAAGTGTTTTTGTTTTTTTGGGGGGGGGGGGGGCACAAATAAAACATGGTATGGTATTGCTGTATGGTTTTTTTTTTTTTTTTTTTTTGGGGGGGCCAATCACCTTTATGGTAGTAGCAAAGCGGTACTACAGCAGTACCGTACAGGGGCAGTTAAGCATAACAGCAGCACCATAGTACAGCACTACATACAGCTGTACCATACAGTAAGTACCATACAAACAGACCATAGCAAGCAGTACCTACAGCGCAGGTACCATACAGCAGTACAAACCAATCAGTACCGCCCACGACGTGCAGGTACCATACAGGCAGTCACATAACAGCAGGTACCATACAGCTAGCTAAGCATACGAGCAGAAACCATCACAGGCAGTAACCAGGCACAAGACAAGTACATAACCACAGCAGAGTACGGATACAATAGTAGCCATACAGAGTAACCGATACATCATATCATCCAGCAGTGACCTACAGTATAACCCATACAGTGTCCGGATACAGGATTTACGCATAGCAGTAGTGACTTATACAGCAGAAGGGTAAGTAGTAGCCTATATCAGCAGAAGGGTAAGCACGAGTCCCGATACAGGCAGTACAACAGGCAGTACCCATAACAAAACAGTACATAACAGCTGGTCCTATGACAGCAGTACATACAAGCAGAACATACAAAAGTATGTAGCGCTTTTAAGGATGCGTCGATTGTAACACTTTTAAGCAATAATAACCAGGCTCGATTTCTCAATCAGCATGAAAGTGAAAAATGACAGCCATGTCAGATATTATTTCATGTTGTACACACAGTTAAATACCACACAGTGCGTACCGAATACAGCAGTACTATACAGTGTACCATGAAGGCAGTAGCCGATACAGCAGTATCTTACAGTAGCATGTAGCTTTAAGTAATTCATTGTTGAAATTTAGCAAAATAACGGGCTTAATTTCTCAATAAATAAAAATGACAGCCATGTCAGATCATTATTTTCCCTGGCTCAAAATTTGTTTCATGTAGAAGAGTTCCATGAACCGTTAAATCTTGCTTACACTCAAGACGTCAGCGTGGAGCTTTTTGCTTTTTAAATGCGAGCCTGAACTTGGTCATTTTCGCGACACTGGTGTCGTCGGTCTTTATACTGTACATATATTTTTGTTAAGCTCTGAAAATCGAGGGGTGGACGGATCCCTCCAGAAGCAAAAATCGGCGGGGTAGGGTGGAACTCGATCGCTCCCGTCCATCCGGGATGCCGCAAAAATACGGTACTGTTGGTGGTATTGCCAAAGGATTTTTTTTTTTCTAAGGGGGGCCGTCACACTGAGGTCGTTCTTTAACGTTCTATAAGCAGTTCTTGCCGTTCTTTAAAAATTGCTGAACGGGCTTTGGTCGCGGTTGGAACTTATACTTTGAAAATGAATTCCTTGATACGATACTCAGGCAGTTTTCATAAATAGTTCTCGGTTACGGTCAATTTTCGTCTTTATCGCGCGGTCCGCAATACGTTGTTTATCGCAGTTTCAGACGCGAGTAAAGCAGCTCGTTCACTCTATGACAGTTCGTAGGCCTGTGCCAAATACCACAGCACTGCTGTATGGTATTCTTATGGTACCCTTTTCCTGTGTGGTATTTTCCTATGGTACTTTTATGGTATTTTACTGTACCGTAGAAATACCATAGGAATACCACAAGACATTCAGAAATACCATATGAATACCACAGGACATTCAGAAATACCGTAGGAATACCACAGGACATTTTTGTAAAGGTATTATAAACCTAATTAACTTTTATACTTTATGTCCACGTGATTTTCTGCCGTCTAACTTCAGACAAACGCAAGTTGATTTATTATGTCTATAATGATCTAGATTGTTGGTAGAGAGAATCACTTTCGTAACGATCCAATTAACTTTTTTTTTTTATTGTCGATATATTTCAATTAGTTTCGAATTTTTTTTTTCTTTACTTAAATCACCCTTTACAAAAAAGGAGCTTCAAACACAAGCTCCTTGACTATACTTTCAAAAACATCAGTGGTCGTCTGTGATTGAGTAATTGAGACATTCGTCATTAATAAATCTCTCGAATTATTTCCGATTTATTTCAATAAATTCAACTTTCATGCGCCATATCTCAGCATCACCTAAACAAAATGGATCTACAATATGCCAAATTTGCACCATTTACTGTCATGCTATTGATATGTTTTATTGTCAGTTTGGGTATAAGTGGCACAGTTTTTCCACCGCTTTTCGCCGGTCAATTAGACCTTAAAGCAAATGCTGAGGACTTGTCTTACTCGGTCACTAGTTTGGGATTGACTCTTGTCGTAATCTTGAGTGAAATAATCATGATTCGATATATCCGTCATAAAAATATATACCATCGGTCCCAAGAGGTTTTTTGGCCCTTGCGATGTCGTCATTGTCGCATGTGTAGTGTGACATATCAATTGCAAAGGCGAAACACATCTTGACACGCACCACGGATAGCTCCCTTGTTCAAACAGAAGCAACGTAGGTAGTTCAAAGCAAACCACTAATTCTTACCTTGAACAAGAGACATTAGTCCTATCACTGAACATTACCTCCATCTCAACTAGTTCTCATTCAGAACGGAAGACCTGACTGATTACAGTAAGGAGGTACACGATTTTAGATGATGATAACAAATGTCAATGGTAACTGAGAACTACGCGACACGGCAAAGATCAAACTACAGCAACAGCCATCTCATATTGAATGTGAGCATAGAACAGCTAGTGCATACGGGAACAGACGGAAGATCAGACTTTGAACCAAGAGAACCACGAAAGCAAGAAAGGCTCACTGCACAACTTTTCACACGCCCACAAAGAACCATTCTCCTCCGTATCTTTTCTTTTGGGTGTTGATGATTGTATCTTTATGACCAACATCGTATTTGTGATTATTCGCCGATATCAATTCTGTATTTTACATTCTGATGTAAACATCGTCAGGAAAGTTTAGTTTTGCATTTCCAAGCTCTAATAAATGCAATCAAGTGGCAGTATAATCCTTATTGCGTATTGATTTTCTTGTCCAAATATTATGACGTGTTTGTTATATAGTGAGCGAATTTCGTACCGCTAGGTCTATGTTTGCTGGTCTCTTTGGATGTAGTCTTCCGTTGGATATTTTATCACTGCAGTCAAGAGGTAAGTACTCTGAACATCACATTCGCCCCTGCAGATGTAAACGGAACTTTTGAGAGAGGTTCGTACGACATCCATGAAATAATGGAACCCTTTACAGGAGAATGGGTGGTATAGTAGCAGCTGGCATGTTCTTTTGCAGATTTTGAAGTCGGCATTGCGGAAGATGCTTGAAACCTATCGCACATAGGTGCCAATATTTTATTTGGAAAACTGGACACTACTGGGAATAATTCCTCTCATATATCGGAAAGACTATTCACATTTCTGTCAAATATTTTTCAAAACCCTATTAAAGGATGCTCTACGGCCTTCACATCCGAAAATCGATATCGTTATTTCGCATTCAGCATAAAGGTAGTTATAAGACATAAAAATATTTGAGGGCCAAAATGATGAAAAAGTGCGTTGTTTAATTCTCGTTTTCGGTGTTCAATAGTCCCATGGTCACTGTATATTATTTACTGAAGTCGCAAAAAACAGCTATCTGGTCACCTATAAGATCTCGGACCCAACTTCTACGAATATATATTATAGAATGGTGTTGCGAGATTGCCTTGTATCCGCTCATAGTCTTTATCCACGTTCCAGTCGAGTACTTGACGAACCAAAGGCATCCACCAAGTTTCCTCTAAAACCTGGAATAATCAATAGCTTCGAGGGTACTGGAGAACACTGATATGCATCCTTCTGCTTGGCTTGTGAAGGACATTCTCCAATTATAACATGCTTTCGTTAGATCGTGGCAAGTACACGTCGTATTCCCACATGCACTATATTCTCAGAAGACAAGATTTTCTCTAGATTACTAATGTATTGTCCATGCTCTTTTTAAGATCTACATAACTTGGCTGATGACGTCGTTTTTCATGATTGTCCGACGTCAGTATTTCGATGATATTGATAAAGTCAAGTGGACACTGATATGCATCATATACGCAGGGATATTCAGCTTAACTGGTTGGATCATTGGAAACACGACAGTTCATCCTACGGTTGGATTGGAGATTTTTATTGGTGAAGGAGACGGGACAATTTTAGGAAAACTTTTGAACCCGCTTAAAAGTCTATTTGAACTCCATGTGGCACTTATTGCATTGGAGACATATAATGATTTATATACAGAATAAATCCAGTCTTGTAATAGAACTTCAAATTGAAAGAACTAGCAAGAATACATTTATTGAATACACGGTATATCAACCAAAATAAGTTTGAAAATATTTACATTATTCAGCAAAGACAAATCGACAAATCCCACATAAATGTCCTAAAGGACAAATAAATCAAATTCTAAATAAATTGCTTTGAATCGAAGGTATACAACTCATTATATCAAACAACGCCTTCCAATGCATATTTAAAGGGTCCACTCCAAATAATTGTTTCAACAAAGGGCTTTCCGAAACCACTCTACAAGAAGCTGTTTAGGGAAAGAAGAAAATACGAAGACAAAGAAAAAAGATGGACTGACAATATGACAGCGGACCAATTTCACAGTTTTGGCCATATTCGTGTCCTTGCCCACAAAGGGGATAAAATGAAAGGATATGGTACATCGTTCTGCCAAGCAGTGCACCAACGACCAAGTAGGGTTGTGGCCGCCGTCAGCAGTATGAAAATAAAAATTAATCAGAAAAAAACTTTGTGAATCAAATCTGAAATTCATAATCACAATAACAGAAGTGTTCAAGATCTGCATCTTCCGTTACATAGAACGTCAGTATCGAAAATTCATTATTTTATCATGGACCATTAATTTGGAATAACTTGCCTGTACATATAAAAAAATGCAAAACATTTAATCAATTCAACCGTAAATACAAGGGTAACCAGAACGATATGATATAAAATACTAGAACTGCAGTCGTTGACATGAACGATGTGCTTGCATTGACGCCTTGACTAAAAGATTTAAAGGACTTTTAAAATTTAAATGTATATTTTGAAATATATTGGGAAACGGAAGTATGCTTGACATATACAAGATCTGTGTGTTAAACGAATACGGTTTGTGTACTACAGTGCAATTTTTAAAACTCCGCTTTCCATACTATCCAGCGTTCACATGGTTCTGTCAAATTTGAAATTATTAGGCAAGCGGGTATAATGGCTCTTACAAAAACGTGATTTACTCAAAATTTTCTGTGACAACCTATATCATTTATGGTATCAATGGAAGGGCAATTTCAATGCGGTCATTGTGATATCAATTTCAGAAGCAAATATTGAATGACAATGACTTAATACCTTGTTACGTAATGCATTGTGAATTCCTAATTTTTTGTCCATAACTTTTTAGTGACGTAATCCAAGTTCACAAAAATTAGCAGATAGTTGTGAAATGTATTGATACATAAATTATGCCTGCTAAGTTTCAAGTCCCTTTATTGAATATTCGTAATTTTAGGGGAAGTTAAACTTGATTTCCTGGTACCGATATTTTTTACATTCTACAACATTTTTGAGCAATTTGGTCAATGAATCGATATATTTTTCTTTACATTGCTGGAAAGGATATAGTCTGAAGTACCTAAATAAAAAAAAAGGTACGGTTTTAACGAGGCACAACGCAGATGCAGCCTCTCGGATTTTAGCCAAATTTTGAAACGTTAGAGGGCGCTATTTCCATTTTGCCTATTTCCTGGAGCGTGAAACATGTGGAGTGTGTGCACACTAATTAGAATCACATGCCCTGAAAATTTGAAGCAAAATGGAATTGGTTTTAAAAAGTTATAGCCATTTTTTAATGTTGTTAGTCACAATTTTTTTATTTCATAACGGAGTTGATTTTTGAAATTAATTTAAAATATGAAGATATTTTTCAAATGAAAAGTTATTGAATACATAGGAAAGGCAAACTCATAGACTATTTAATGCATTTTGTTAGAAGTCTGTAGCATCTATAATGACATAGATTATGGAGGTTGGAAGAATGGCTTCCATATGGCGCAAAATGGACAAAATGGCCGATGGACGGTCACGGATGGGGGATTTTGGAAATTGAAATGTTAGGGGATCAATAGTGGATCATAAAGAACATGTCTACGAAGTTTGAACGAATTTGGAAGAGCGATGGGACCTGGAGAGGAATAACAAGGATCACGTGTTAAATGAATGGCATTTTGTGGAAGAAAAAGAAGACGACGGAATAGGAATGTAGAACGATAACATAGCATTGTCGCTAGAGCGTCAATGCAATAAATGTATGTATATGTATACTTCTCTTCTCTCCTTCTTCCTATACTTCGTTTTGTCCTATCCGTATAATTAAGAGTATTTTGTTTAATTTGCATTACCTGAAGAATTAACTTTGTTCAAAATATTTATTGATATACTATGGGGATCATCCCGATGAGCCGCTTGCCTTTTTTGGTTGATTTTCCATGTCTTTTACACTGAACAAATGGCTATGTTTATATTAACATGCATTTTAAATATTGTTGTTGTTTTTATGAGAAGAATGGAAATAAATGAATTGAATTGAACTGAATTATTTACTTCAATTTCAATGAATTGCTGTTTAATTGCGATTTTTTACACTAACATTGCATTATACATAATAATAATGATCGTATTCATGGAAATGAACATTAATTTTACTTCACAAGACATGTTATAACTAGTCGAAGAAATTGAAAGTGAAATTAAAAGAAAAATAAAACAAATGGTTAATCACGACATGCATTAGTCCTAGCTTTCGGTTCCATTGTAAAATAACAATTCTTTGTTTTACTATAGCCACCAGTTAGTTGTCGTGGATTATAATACCAATAGTGAGAACTCTAATTTGTTGGCCTTATCTAACTCATAATAAAATACAAATTTGACAATTTGCACGTTAACATTTGTGACAAACACCTAGATAATAAACTCTGAGAAAAAAAAGGGACTGTATGCCATCATCTAAAAAAAAAAAACAAAAAAAAAAAAAAAAATGAAAGAGAAAGAACAACGTAAAAAAAAGAAGGAAAAAGACTTGTTCCATGTTTATTGTCTCCATTACAAACAGCCTGTCGCAGTAGGACCAGATCTTCGTTCCATACACTACTGCATGCCCTTAATAGCACTAATATCTGCATAATAGATCTTAACATTTCCTGAAAACACAAACCACCGGCGACAGCATGTAGTGTCTAATACTTCTCCTGTCATTAATTGCGTGAATAGATTGAGGGTACTTATATTACGATTTTTAATAGCATAAATTCCTAACATTGGGCAATAGTTTCGTGTGTCTCCGATCATCTACTACCACCGCTGAATATAGTCGGGGATGATGCCATGGCATCTTTACATCAGCCCTCTGCTCACTCACCCTGTTAATATCTCTTCTCAGTTTCCCTTATTGCTGTATTGCTGCAACCACTTCCAACACGCTATTATCTCCTTGTCGCATATAAACCTACGAGTTTGTATCCACTTATGCCGAGAGACTGATCAGTACACTAAAACCCCTACTACCCACCCTCGTCTCATCCTTGAATCTTAGTCCCATTCCGAGTTAGCGTGTCACCAGCATTTACATACCTGATTCAGCCGACACCTCATATATCTCTCTTGAACGTCGTTTACTCGAAGATTCTGGTATCACATACTGTAAATTCATACACGCGTTTCTGTCTCCGTCAATACCTATGCGCACCAGTCTGGGACGCGGATGTCACTTTACTGTCTGTCTTCTATGACCTCGGGACACACCTATTACCCACGTTACCACGCGCCATATCTGGAATGCCTATTTCTACCCCTGATCTGCTCTCTGGTAGCATCTAACTGTGAGTCTCCTATCACCTTTGGTATCCCCTTCCCTCCTCCTGCCGCTCCGGACAACTCCACCTGCTGCACGTTACTAGGGCAGGGTCCTCGTGTACATCGCACGGCAAGCTGTTAGTCCCCCCTGATTCCTTTACATTTTGTGCTTCCATTCACTTCCATCGTCCCACCTGTTACGTCAGTTTCATTTACGGAACAAGAGAAAGCCACCTACAATGAGAACTCACGACTTGTCTTCTTCTGGCCGCCCGATTGCGATGGCCGCTATTTGTGCCAACTCACCCTTGGACTAGCAACACTCAGGCATCATCACCCCTCCACATCATCCAATTATCCACGGTAGGATCATCTAACCCCGTCGGCTTTTGTTAGTCTCTATAGACCAGAATCCTGAACTAGGTCGTACTCACCCGTCAAACTCCCCGCCGGCATCGCGTTGTTTGCGGCACAGACGACATCCAACCTTTTGCCAACGACAGGCATTTTACTTGCAGGCAGTCCTTCTGGCTTTGACCAGATAGGTTCCCGTACAGTCCCCTGCCGTCTTTCTTGCATCAGTGAATCCTCCGAGGTGTCTGCTACCAGAAGCCGACTGTCACGATTGATCGTCGCCGGTAAAGCCAGCCTGAAGATTGGCCGGTGCGTCCGAATCTCGACGATG
>CALNVZ010003429.1:28664106-28675764 GCA_940671915.1 Paracentrotus lividus | reverse complement strand
AACGCTTTATTTGTAACTTTGGCATAAATGTGTGAGGTAAGGTCATTCTATTGTGAATTTTGGATATTAGCCTATTATTATGTGTGCTCTTTGGGGTTGCTTTATTTATTCCGACTAGTGTATAATTAATCCTCTCACAATTTGGCGTCAATCAGGGGACGTGTCCCCTTGTTTTCAAAGCTGTTACTTTTTTGTTTTATTTTCTAATAATTTGGATAAATTTTGTATTTGCCCACTTGTCCAAATGTGATGGAAATAAACTTTCATGTTTTTTAAATCTTTGTTTCAGGCCGATCGTTATAAAAGTGACATTATCAAAGGGATTACAAACAATAACAGTGTTGTCCGCACAAAAAAATTGCTAATTGGTACTTTAGATGGGTATAATATATTAAAATTATTTAATTATAACTCTACACCGTTAATCTACCATTCATTTCCTGCAAGATGGATGAAATTTTTAACCGATGTGTCTAATAAAAGAAACCCAGTTTGATCATTAATACTTGAAAAATATTCAGGGTATTTATGAAATTTATTCAAAAGTAAGTCCAACTCATTACATTCTATGATATGTTCTCTCAGCTCACCAATATTACCGAATCGCTGAAAATCATGTTCTTGAAAAAGATCTTGCCAAAATTGTGGTGTTTTACTTTCACGCTCATTATCATGTTAATGTCAAAGTTGGTTTTTTTTTAGTCTTTTGAATAAACGCATCTCAAGTGTTTCACTTTACGCTTCATTACATGTTATGATCAAGTCTGGGTTTTTTCTTAGTCTTTTGATAACGCATCTCAAGGAGCACGAAAAAGTGAACACTCACATTTTGTAGGACTTTTTTTTCAGAACAAGGGTTCAGCGATGCGTGGTATTGGTGAGCTGGGAGACATATCATTAGAATGGTAATGAGTTGACTTTACAGTGATATAAATTTCATAAAATACTCTGAAATAGTTTTCAAAGTATTAGACAAGACTGGATTCTTTCATCGAACACATCCGGTACTTATTCAGAATTGGATGGAGAGGTTTCCCGATGTTATGCAAAATGCTCTGATCCTTTGGATTCTTGACCATAATCACATTAAATTTCATCACAGTTGTAAGAAAACGAATGGTAGTTTACGGGTGTAGAGTTATAAACAAATAATATTGTATTGTAAGTTATTATCACCCATCTAAATGCATTACACTTTAGGGGACACACGTATATTTTTTTTTTTTTTTTTTTTTTTTTTTTTTTTTTTTTTTTTTTTTTTTTTTTTTTTTTTTGTAAACGTTGATTAATGAGTTTCACTCGCTCTTCGGAATTGTATTTCTAGTAGTGATGTCCGCTAGTGAATACAATGATGTAATGTTATTTATAGTGCAAAAAATTTTAGCTCGCGCTTCGCGCTCAACAAACAAAACAGTCAATGATTTAACGATTTACTATGTCTTCAGGTCGATTTTGTGAATATGTTTTATTTGTTCCACCTTATACTTCTTAAAATTGTCCATTAGTTTCTGCATAATGAATATTATGGAAAATAGATCATTCTATTCCAATTTTGGGTATACAAAATTTAGGAAGCCTATTTCCGTTCGAGTCTATATAATTTCCCATTCCGGGGTCATCCGTTGTCTCCCCACCCCTGACCGTCATCACATGAAATACAACCCCCTAATTTGGGGAGACCGGGACAATAATTTGTAACACGGGCGATTGTAACAAGGCTCAATACATGTGGTATTGTGCCAAAAAACATACAGCCAATTTACGCACACTATGGTATATGTGTAAAAAAAAATAAAAAAATACAGCAATACCAATTACATATCGTATTTGCTGCCAAAGAACATACAGAATACCATACCATTATGGTATTTGTGCCAAAAGCCATACAGCAATACATACATAATGGTATTTTTGTGGCCAAAAAACATATCAGCAATACCATACCATATGTGTAAATTGTGCCAAAAAGTCCATAGCGAATACCAAACATATGGTATTTTGTTGTCAAAAAAACATACAGCAATACATACATATGGTATTAGTGCCAAAAGCCATACAAAATACCAAACATATGGTATTTGTGTTAAAAAAAAAAACCATACAGCAATACCAATAACATAGGTTATTTGTGCCAAAAAACATACGCATACTATACATAATGTGTTTTTGTGCCAAAAAAACCATACAGCAATACCATCATATGGTATTTGTGCCAAGAAACCATACATATGTATTTGTGCTCAAAAACCATACAGCATACCCAATCAATATGGTATTTGTGCCAAAAAAAACATACGCAATACCATACATATGGTATTTGTGCCCAAAAAAAACCATACAGGAAATACCATACATATGGTTTTGTGGCAAAAAACCATACGCAAACATACATATGGTATTTGTGCCAACAAGAAAAACATACAGAAATACAATACATATGGTATTTTGCAGAAAACCATACAGCAATCTACATATGGTATTGTGCCAAAAAACCACAGCAATACATACATATGGTTTTGTCAAAAAAAACTACAGCAAGTAACCATACATATGGTATTTGTCCAAAAAACATACAGAAATACCATACAATGGTATTTTGTGCAAAAAAACATAAGAAATACATCTACTATGGTATTTGTGGCCAGAAACCATACAGCATTACCATACATATGGTATTTGTGCCAAAAAACCATAACAGCAATTACCATAATACTATGTATTTGTGCCAAAAAAAACCATACAGAAATACTCATACATATGGATTTGATGTGCACCAAAAAGCCATACAGAAATACCCATTACATATGGTATTTTGTGCCAAAACCATAGAGCAAACATACATATGTCATTTGTGCAATACCATAAGCACTGCTGTATGGTATCTGTATGGTTACTCTTTTCCATGTGTGGTATTCCCTATGGTACTTCTTGGTATTTTATTGTACCATAGAAATACCATAGAATACCTTAGGATCATTCAGAAATACCATATGAATACCACAGGATATTCAGAAATAACCATAGGAATACACAAGGACATTTTTGTGTAAGGGCAGTATGCTAAACTATACAAATTAATATTCACATGAAATGTGTCTAGATAACAATGGAAACCTGGACCGAATCGAACTGCAGAACTATCATAGTAAACGGTTTTTATAATACATGTACTTCGCTTTTTTTAAAAAATAAAAAAAATTTCTGGGATAAACTTCGAATATGCTTTATACAGTACTATGCCATGTTACAACCGTAATGTCGCAGCGACCTTATGGCCATTGTCACATCAAATGCATTTTTCCATCTTGGACCAACCTTGGTCATCATCCCGAAGACATGACCTGATCGACCTCCGTCCCATTTCTTTTCCCATAATGTAATCCATTAAATTATTTTAGTTTTTTCTTCTGATAGGCTACTATATAACTGATAAATATCTAAGGTTCGAACCCAACCACAGCTTTCGGATTGTGAGTCAAATGTTGGGCCCAGACGTAAATTATACCCGACTGTTGTGATAATTATGCGTCGCTGCAACAATTACCAAGTCCGTATTTAAACATCTAACCATCTACCATGTGGCTCGGAAGACTGAGGCCTTAAGCCCCATACAAGTTCCTGCGTCCTGTAGTGACCAAAAAGAAGACATGTACATATCCAGAATTCCATTGTTAATTAGAAACATAATATCGAGTGTTACAAATGTGTCAAAGAATGAATATTTGAAGCATGTTTCAAAGATAATATCAAAGATCTTAATTTATTTTATCATAACTACCAGTTTAATAAAGAGTCAAGCAAATCCTGCCTATACAGAAAAGTTGAATCTTCTTGTATACTTTCTACTCTAAAACTATTTACTTAACGATATTATTGCTGCAACCCATCAACATGACACTCCTATGACCCATACATAAAAAAAATGTTGCAATAAGGTATTTCATATATTACACATTCTAACAATTAACACTAATTTGTGCTTTTAAAACAAAAACACATGGCAATACGATATCCTTTGAAAATTTATGTTCATGTCCCAGGTCCTCTATTTTTGTAAATCCACCAGTTGACTGGCAAATTTTTAAAACAGGCATTTTCGCTATGCATACCCTATTTTTAAACGTTGTGGCTGCCCACCTCCCCCCCCCCCTATTTTTTTTGGTACTATTTAAAAATAGGTTAGTTCTGCTGTGTGATAATGCCAAATGAATATCTTTACAATCAAAATGACTGTCTATCTATATTCAAGAAACATTTTATGAGAAACTTTTGGCATGTTTAGAAAAAAACACTTTCAGTTTTGTAAAATGACAAAGAAATTTCATTGAAAGTATCATATAATGACATAATATACGAGTGCAACTTCAAAACTGTAAAGACAATTGTATCTAAATTTGATCAACGACGGAAACTGAACCAAAAATAATAATAGAAGAAAGGGATTCCATCGGATCCTGATGAATACATTTTCTGTTACTTTCTTTCACAATGGATCTAATTGAAACATTGAAACAGTATTGTCTGTCACATCTAAAATAATTTTCACTATAAGTACCTTCAAACTAACCAAACTATGAGCTAATCTGAACGGGCAATACATCACAATCATGGGCAGAAGACATTTCAATACGAGATTAATTGAGTATTTAGACTTGAAATATCGTCAAATAAATCTGGTAAGGTACAAAAGAAATTTATTATTATATGAAATGAATTTTGCATGTTAGAATTATCATTCACCAAGATATAGCAATAGAGACATGTATGATTCAAATTCATCCTTTTTGCTGCATAAACATGTGTTTATTTTTTCATTTTGATTAAGTTTGAAGCCAACAATTAGTTTTATTGCACGATCTTCGCTGTTTACTTGGCATGACCACTTTTAGGTGCAGAATTGAGGGAAGTTTTGTCTTCTTTGTTATTGTTTTTATTAATACTTTTTTTTCAATTATTATATGCACAAGTAAAGGTCATGTGGAGTCCCCTCCTTTTTTTAACTAAAATATACTATATGGTATGCCACGGTAAATGATAATGTGATGTTTCCTTCAAACGCGACCAGAATGAAATTAAAAAAACAAAAAACAAAAACAAATAAATATTGACGGGAACGTCAATAATTTAAACATGAATACCTCTAATAAAAAGCTTCTAAGAACCTCTTCAAAACGGGCCACCTACACTTGAAAACCAGACAACGTAAATTTGTTTCTACCATATCGTGGGTATTTCACCTATGTATGAGTATCTGCAGGAAGCCAAACGTTGCAAAGCGAATAAAGCTCGATATTGCATCTAACCAAGAATACCAGATGTGGATGTTGACATCTTTGTGAGATTAAAATTCGCTTGCGGAATAAACTAGGAAGGTAGGCAACACCAGGTCCTATGTACAAAATGAATAGGAAAAAAGAAGACAAAACAATTAGAAGTTTGAAGTATAAAACCACTTCATCCACTAGTCTTAATATCCTTCATAAACTTGTTGAGATGTCACTTAAACTTTTCAAACGTCAAGAAATAATGTTAAGAAACAAAACAAAATTACTTTGCATTATACTAATTGCATAATAGTTTTGTGTTTCATCACAAAAATAACAATAACTTAGGTTTACTATATGGAGAACGTTTTTTTCCTTCCTTATTTGATGACCACCTTCATATCAAACATCAATGGAACATGATGGAAATCGCCGCAGTAACATTGAACCACTGTCAACACTGTAATTTAATAATGGATAAACAATATTGTGAATGTTAAAATGTAGGGGTCAGTCGCAGATTCTGTATCCTCAATAACATAGCTGAAAAAATCTTATATACATTTTAATTTGATGAAATCTTAGCAACTGCGATGATCTCGAAATTGTAAATCCATAGCAATATTAGATGTTAAAAAGCAGTATTAATTAGAGAAATTCAACAGCAGAGAACAAACCGCATAAACTTCGCCATAAGTACAAAGATTTTATATTAAAAAATATTTTGACTCTGACCTTACATATTTTTTACAATGATAAACCATAGAAAAATGGATAGCGCTGATCAAAGAGACGATTATGCATAAGATTAAAACAATCAAAGTATTATTATGTCACCCCTGTGTGTAACATGTGTTTCTCGACATTCAAAGCAGAAAACATGTGCTGAAATAGTGTGTGGCTTAATAACGCCTTATAGTTGTGATATTTAATGATATTATATATTTTAAATGTGAGATGATCACACTTACCTTAGAAACTTTGGCAATAGCTTTTCAGTTAATGTCATGTTGTAGTCACTGTCGCGATCTGTCATCCTAACTATTCTAAGATAAGGAAGAAACAAGGATAATTTCAGCACACATATAGATAATTAGAAAAGTCAAATACGAAATTATATCACTTATTCTCAGTTCTGTTCATGTTAAATTCATATTCAATATACATACTTGAAATCATGAAACAAAATTTTAATAAAACGTAATACTGGCCTGTTTTAAGTTAATCCTGAATTTTTTTTTTTGAAGATATGAAGCCAGATGTAATTTTTGGCTTTTTGATACGTGCAATTCTCGTCAGTTTAGTAATGTGTTCATTTATCACTATATTATTGTTAATCATAATAACATATAATTATTATATTAGAATAGAACAAATTAAATAAATTCTTAGTAACATAAAATATTTGCATGAATTCTTCATGCATTCAGAGCCATGCTTTAGTCTTTCTAAATCTCTCTTTTCTTGCCCTTTTTTCTGTCAAATCAACAAATACCAGACCCCTGATCCATGGCCATGCGCAGGGCTTATCATTGGTGAACTTGGTGACCTATTGACTTATAAATTATTTCCCCATTGTTATGTCACATCTACCATATGCTTTGTGGAGTGAACACATTAATCGCATTTTATCCTCATTAACGTTGCTTATGACTGGCAAATACAGGTAATTGTGTTCATACCCGACTTATTCCATTCCAATTATGCATGTTGGCAGTAGTAATGAGGTAATAAAAGTACATTTTGGTCAAGTTGTTTATCTTAATTTAAGCATCTATGGAGAGATGGGTTCACCTTGGAGAAAGCAATGTTTTTACGCATTTTAACAGGAAGTTTTCGTATCTTTTCAATTATCGTTCTGGCCCCTCCCCCCCCAAAAAAAAACAACTGAAAACAACAACAACAACAAGATCAACA
Organism: Paracentrotus lividus; assembly: GCA_940671915.1. Taxonomy (NCBI): domain Eukaryota; kingdom Metazoa; phylum Echinodermata; class Echinoidea; order Camarodonta; family Echinidae; genus Paracentrotus; species Paracentrotus lividus. The sequence goes on along the minus strand of CALNVZ010003429.1, from coordinate 28,668,583 downwards.
ACACATGTAGACAAGTTTCTCAATTAATGAGGTATAATAATCAGGCCAAGTAAGAAGGTCTTCAACAACATTTACAATTGCCAGTGATTGTACATAGGCTCAACAGAGAACGCGTAAAACTTCACGCACCCACGCCAATCTACTCTTATCTCTCACCTCTTTATTATATATACATTAATAGTTCATATAATTACTGTGTTGTAGCGAAACATAATTAGATAATCTCAATAGTTTGAACTCAAAATAATGGTAAATATTCTATTCTACCTGCCACGAATAACAAGAGAAGTCAGCACACAGGAGAAGTTCAAACAGAAAGAGGTGAACGCGTATCACTCTGTTTGCTACTGGACTATTCCACTTTTCTTGGCGTGGGTTTGGCAGAGGGGTTAGTCACTGGCTGGCTGGTGGGCCTATTTTTCTCTCATTACACAATTAGAACTTGCAAAATACGAATATAAAAAAATAGGCCTTGAAGTTTCTGTCAGGTCTACACAAAGAACAGCACTGCTGGAAAGTATTAACAATTTACATCAACTCCATAAAATGCCACACCCGGGTGAGTGAACCCAGGCCAACATTACGTTACTAAAGCGCGAACATTAGTCTGAAGTTACAGACAATTTCAATGCCAGATAGTATATAAGTCAGTTGATAGGTTTCTTTAACATCATTATAAAAAGATATATGAATGGACTAATTTTACTCAAATAACTTTTATACATGAACCAAAAACATATAATAACAATGTGTTTAATGAAAATAAAGAATGATTTAAAAAAACAAATATTCTAACAGCCATCGCGTGAGGCTATCAAGTGAACTTTTGCACCCTTGGTCTGTCCTTACCTCAGTGCAATGACCCCTTGGGGTGCAAACAGCACCCTCTCGGGTGCAACACGCTCATAATAGACGGTGGTGCACCCCTATTGAACCCTTTCACACTTTTAGTGTGTGCCAGAATCTATACAACGATACAATACAACATTTTTTTTATTATCGAGGAAGGTATAACGAATATAGATTTAAAAAATGAAATATAGCTAATTTTTTCGCTAATGGATTCATTGCTTATTAAATATGATATCAGAATAAACGTGATGAAAGAATCCTATAACAGTTTGGTTAATCATTAACACAAAACTACATCTAAATGTAATGTTCGTGAAAGACAGTTGATTAACATTTTTTTTTTTCGAATTGTGTTAAAAGTATTTATGTTGGCCTAGGGCTGATGCTATTAATAATATTCGCACATATAATTCTCATGTGTGAATCTTTTACTTTAGACGTTTATCATTTTAATCGGTTTTATGCTTGTTATCAAAAGCACAATGTGAAGAAAAATACATTACAACTACTAGTCACCCACGATAATCCTTAAACATACGATAAACTAGGACTCAAATATTGACTTTCTTTGGTCAAAAGTTGTGTTCCCTCAATACTTGGCAGTATGTCCCATAATATGGCTGACAATAGATATTTGTCACAAAGAAACAGTTAGTTTAATACCCCAAACGATTATTGATATCAATGGATTCAAACAATAGTTTAACATATACAGGCAAGCCAGTATACCTATGTTACCTACGAACATATGTTTTTACCTCTTCTATAAACAAAAGTACATGGGCAGATTCCAATTTTTAGGTTTTAATGAGGAGTCGATTCTCTCTTTCTTTCAGTAAGATATGATCATATCTTAATTAGCTCGTGAAGATTAAACAATGCAAACTGACAACACTGTATGTTATATGGCAATTCAGGAAATTAGGAGCACAAGCCCCCCCCCCCCCCTGCTCTTACCGATTTTAACTATTGTTGGATCTTATGATTGGAATGGAATGACATATTGGAAGGAAAATGTATATTGGAGGCAAAAAATTCTTGACCTGTATCAAATTAGGTACGTGTATTCGTAGGTACAGCGAAAAATATGTTTAATTTACCCCCTGCCACATAAGTCAATTTGGGAGATTTAAGCGGGCAATTTATCAACACGGATAGTTGATATGTTGAGGTTTAGATGGGTCAATAGGATCTAAATCATCAAGAGGTTCTAATTTTGACTCACTTTTTTGGCCGTGTACACTTTTCGCTGAATCGACCTATATTATAATTTATATATTATATATATATATATATATATATATGATATATTTTAGATGTAGGAAGACCGGGTATTGGACGTTACAAGAATATTCACATATTTGGGCCAGATAATTCTAATGAAGTACTCACACACAATCCATTTTGGTCTGTAGTTTAGCCTTTATGTTGGCTAAAACCTGAAGGCACAATAAATTGAAAAATGTAAACACTAATTAACTACAGCTATTAGTGAAGCATTTTTGTAACAACCTACCCCGTATAACGGGGTGGTTTTCAACCATACGGGGTAAATTGTTACTATGTATACAATACGGGGTATTTTTAAAATGTTTAAGTCCTTATACCGTACTTTTGTTTCAACTTTCCAGTTTCTTGGTTATCGTTAACTGTAGATCAAGTAGAGCCTAGCATAGACTAAAGAATAATAGAAATATCAAATATTAAACCCCTGAAAATTGAAACAAGATTACTTTACATGTGTAATGTATTGGGGTAAGGTTGTTACATTGTCAGAGGTAGGTTGTTTGTGAACAACCCCCATGGGTGATTTTTACACATAAAAATCAACTGTAGCAAGCCATTAGACAGAATTACAGGGCATGGCTCAGAGGGTATTTTAGTGACATTACATGTACTATATTCCATTACCAGACTAATCAATCATGTGCCTTCAGTTGTAGAACTATTAACAAATTTTAATTTTTGTTAAAACACTGAACTGTAAAAAATGGTTTTTGTTGATTTACTTTTTAATAACAACGGAGAAACTCACGACCAGCAGTTCAACAGCTATGTGTAGGCTGTATATAGATGCCAGTTAGCAACGAACTCTACTCTCTTGTTCCAACTTAGCACACTGAGAACTGTAACAACTGACCCGTGTAACTTCCATACCCGGTCTCCCCTACATGCAGGTAATATGTGCCACCTAAGCTCATTTGTATAATTTGCATAAAATTACAAAATGACACACGGCCTAATATTTGTTTATATGAATCAACAGCTCGTGCTCTAACTTATTAGGTGTTATTATTTTTTCAAACAGGTCATCATGTATCAGCCATAGGGGTAGGGTTGGGGGTCAATCGGCCCGCTCGTCTATTTTTGCTTCGTTTTTTTTTTTTTTTTTTCTTCTTCTTCTTTCTCCCCCCCCCCCCTTGTCTTTCTTTCTTTTCTTTTTCTTTTTTGCTAGGGGGGAGGGGCCGACGGGCCTGGGCCGCGCCTGTTGTTGCTTCGTCAGGCAAGCATTCAATGCCACATTGCACCCTTTCATTACAACAAACTGATCATACACGCTATTATAAAAATGAAGCTATAAGCTTACTAGATATACAAAAAATTGAGGTTACCCTCTCAAACACTTTTTTCACCATCACATTCTGTGAAATATCAAATGTTGGTTTTCAGCAATTTTCTCACAGAAATTACGGCATCAGATGCTCTCACGACGATAGATTTTCGTAATCAGTTCATATGAACAACATATGGCGCTCACACCGGTCACCATTCACGACATGATTTGCTCACGTATAGCCCATTATTACCTGCTAGTCCATATTACATGCATGTACCCTAATATGTTATGACTTCCTGACTTCCTGACTAACTATGGAGTATAAAACTTCATATAATCAACCAATAAAAATTAGATAAAAATAAAAAAATAAATAAATAAACAAACAAATTAATAAATAAATAGAAAAAAAAAAAAAAAAAAAAAAAAAAAAAAAAAAAAAAAAAAAAAAAAAAAAAAAAAACGTTGGCAGTTGTCTTCTTTGTTCGAAGGTAAACAATCATGATGTTCAAGTTCAAGTTCAAGTTTATTCAAACCAATCAAAAACACAACATTTTAACAAATAATTGACAAAGATAGAGCATGATGGGTTTGGGACCCCGGAGAAAGCAGAGCTTGTGATAGGGGCCCCTTACACGGAACAGTATAAACACAAAACAAGTATAATACATTTGTAGTATATTGAATATGGCATAAACATATTTACAATGATAAGTAGGGATTAAACATGGGAATACCAAAAAGTTTAAAATCACACACACACACACACACACACACACATACACAAAATTAACACACACATACACACACACACACACCCACACGCAGCAAACACGCAGACATACACACACATGGCTTTCCGGTATTTACTTTAACATGTTTTGTAATTTCTCAAAAAGATATTTTTTACATGAAAGTTTAAATTTAGATAATGTTGGGCTGGACCTGATGTTGTGGGGTAACTTGTTCCATTCTTTAATGCAAACAACTACAAAAGAGTTCAAAGCAGTTTGTGTCCTTGCTAGAGGTTGATGGATTAGGTTTCTTTGACGTGTGTTATACTGATGA
>CALNVZ010003429.1:28630767-28664081 GCA_940671915.1 Paracentrotus lividus | reverse complement strand
CAATTCAAGAGACCAATTCATCAGGAGGCAAAAATGAGTTGCCAAAAATAGAGGAGTACTTGGATTCTGTAAATTTTGAATTTGTAATGATCCTGATGGCTTTTCTTCTGGTTTATGAAGGACTACACTTGTTTTATTGGCCCTATACGTATTCCCCCATGCAACATTACAATAAGTTAGTGGGGGGGGACATAATGAGAGCATTATAAAGATGTTACTAAAGTTTTCTTTGGTAAAAAGAAGCGTACTTGGAAATGACACCTACACTCCTCGGACCTTGGGCTACAAACATTTACTAAGGATGATCTTCCAGTTAATGATATCCACTGTAATCCAAGCAACCTTACTTTTGACTCGGGTGATCAAGATGACCCAATTGTCAAGGCATCAGTATTATCTGGAAATTCTTTTCCCCTTTATCTAAAGACAACATATTAGAGTCTTATATGGCATTTAACAAAGTTTGTTACAACAAACCACTTGAATTATTCCTAACTTCTGTATTTTCAGACAGATTAAGATTATGCATGTTTGGGTGAGAGAGCAAGCAAGTTTCATCAGCAAACAATGAATAGGTAAACAACTGGATGAGTTTATTAACATCTAACATAAAATCAAGAAAAGTAAGGACCCAGGACAGAGCCCTGAGGCACACCATATTTACTTTACTAGATTAGATTTTAACTCCATTACCATTACAAACTGTAATTCGATTATGTAAGTACTTTCTAAAACCATCTTGAAGCATTCCACGAATGCCATTAATGCTCAAGCTTGCTTATTAATTATATCATGGTCGATAGTGTCAAAAGCTTTCGACAAGTTCCAAAACACCCCAAGACAAAAATTCCCGCATCAATCGCATTTATAATATATTAACCAATTCAGACGCCCAGTACTTGTCGAGCAATTCTTGGCGAAGCCAAATTTGTGGAATCAGACATCATGAAAGTCGAAGGGAAGTCATCCCAATCTTATACACTTATTTTTCTCTAGAATTGAAATATGGGTAACAAAGCATTGGTCTATAATTTCTCAATATTCTTACGATCACCTTTCTTGACAGGGATTACCTAGCTTATTTTCATTTATTGGGGACGATACCTTGAGCAGGACTTATTAAAAACATTGCACAATTGGATAACAATACATTTGAATACAATTTTTGTGACTTTGGGGGAATTTAGTCTGTAACACAAGCCTTGAGGATTTTTTAGGGTTGAGACAAAATTGTAAATTTCATTAACAGAAGTTGGTCTAAAATACAAAGACGAGGAGTGATTCTGCCTGGACAAAAATTGTATGATGTTTGGACAGGAGGAATTTCCCTGTTTATTTTCAATGGTAAATCAATGAAATATTCATTAAAATATTTTTATCTTTGTACATCTGATTGTAACAGTAAATCGTTATGATACATATCATTCGGAAGGGGCGTTTTTTCCCCCCTTCCAAGCAAACCATTAATATGGGTCCAAGTCTTTCTAATATCATTCTGAGCAGCTCGAAACACATTATCATAATAATCCTTCTTACTTTGACGAACAAGGTTTGTCAACAAATTTTTATAATCAACACAACTTTTCCTGTTAATATCATTTTTGTTTTTAATATATGTATGATATAGCTTGTGCTTCTGATTAATAGATTTGAGAAGACTTGGAGTAATCCATGGTTTCCTGCATTTCTTCTTTACACTCAATTCAACTAAGGGAAAATTTGTATTATATAATCTGAAAAAAATATTGCTGAAATAGTCATAAGAAACATTAACATCAAACAAGTTATATAAATTAGACCATTCAATTTGAAGAAGATCACGCTTGAAATTATTCATTCTTTTATCAGTAATCACACATCTAAATAATTTGTTATTGACCTTGCCCGTAGTGACTGCATTGCCTTTGTTAATGCTAAAAATTGGCATATGATCAGAGAAATCAGAACAGAATACTCCAGAATAGAAATGGTCTTGAACACAGTTTGTAAATATATTGTCGATTAAGGTTGCCGAAGATGATGTGACACGAGTAGGTTTAGTGATTAGAGAGAGCAGCCCAAACGAAGACATAAAGTCAACAAAATCTTTCACCTTTTCATCTACATCAATATTTATCACATTTATATTGAAGTCACCCATAATATAGATGTCATGTTTTTCTCTACTAAGAATTTGCATTACATGATCAAAACCATCAATAAAGGTTCTAGTGTCATTACCAGGTGCTCTATAAATGCATCCAACAACCGATTTCTTGTTTGCAATATCAATTTCTATAAATACAGATTCATAATAAACATTGGCCATAGACAGGTCATTACGTAACTTGAAATCAAGTCCATCTCGGACAAAGCATGCAACTCCACCACCTTTTTTATTTGATCGACAGACTTGAACATAGGAATATCCTGGAATGTTAAACATAGCAACATTTGTTGATGGTTTGAACCAGGTTTCTGAAATACCAATCACAGAAAAATTATGTTGTATACAGGATAGTAATACTACTAGATCATCAAAATGTCTAACACGGCTTCTTGAGTTAATATGCATCAGAGAAAGTGAGTTTCTGTCAACATACTTGAAATCATCGCAGTTGATATAACTACACTCGTTAACAACTACCTCATTAATATCTTCAAAATCTTCATCCATTAGGGAATATTAGATGTAAACAGTGTATACAAACAACAGATCTAAAATGGTCACATAACATATCACATACCAAAATAGAGAGATAAAACAAGGAAGTTTGCGGATAGCCATTACATTCATACACACACACAAACACATACACAAACACACTCAAAATGACATGAATATATTGATAAAAGAAGGTGCAAATGCACATCGCGAAATATTGAAGGATGAATATAGGACAAAAAAAAGGGAAATGAAAGATGTCTAAGTGATCAAGAGGGAAATATAATAAGTAGAAAAGAAAGAAGAAAAAAAAGGGAAAGTATCCAGAAAGTTAGAAACAACTTTAGGTAAAAAGCAAATGTTCATTATTATAATATTATCTTTTATAAGTATGATAGTGTGTACACATTTAAATATTGTTGATTAAATCAACATAAAAAAAACGAATATATAGTATTGGGGTGTTCTGGAAATGATTCGAAATATCCTAGATAAAACTCGAATTATGTGTTTTAAATTCAAGCCATACAGATGTCTTTCAGTTTTATTATTATCAATATTAGTTAGATGTTTATTTAATATGTGCATTTCCTTTATTCTTCCTGCAAAGACAATCTTAATAAGTTAGACATATTGAGATGTTTCTCTTTAATCTTCATATTAGATGGATTTTCCTGCGACTTTGGTACATTGAATAACGTCACAAGAACAGGACTCCATGACTGTGACGTCACTCATGCTCATAAATCAAGATGGCGCGTTATCAGTGGTGCTAACCATGGTGCTGAATACTGGTTGGATACAACATGGAAGAAAAATGGTAAGCCTTTGAAAATATTACGGATACTGGCTTTGAAACATAAAGACAGGTATTCTCGGAACGTGAATAAAGTTAGCAGGGCTACTAACTTTTATAGTCACCCTTCAAGAATATCAACTACAAAAACGTGTGTATACCAGTTTTCTTGGACGCTTAGGCCGCGTATCTGTTTACTGGGTTTAGAGTTGTACGGCAATTTGACAATATATTTCGAACATAGAACCGTACGAGAAAAACTCCCAGCACGAAGAAAACCTTCCCAAATGTGTCACTTCCGTACAGCTGGAAGTTCTAGTCAACTGAAACGCACAAGATAAAACCGGAAATCCATTGAAATAATGACGACACAATGATTGTTTGTAGCCGCTTTTTCCTTTTGACTACGAGTGTTGTGCATTGTCGCTTGTCATGCACTTTTAAATATCACGTCCTATTCATTAACAATTCAGTGGCTGGGATGGGAACAATTAACAGGCTTGGAAATTTCAGCTGAAAAAGGACAATGGTTTTATTACCTCTGAATAAATTATATAGCCTACCTTAAGGCACATTATGATCCCTACGGATGGTATCTCACTTTGAGGGGGACACATTCGGAGTGTTTTTGAGGGTATTCGGCTGGTTTTTGAACATTTCAAAACGAGCCGAATCCCTCCGAATTTTAATTGACTATATCAGATAATTATGATCCGGATCGTTACTCCCCAATAATGATACGACAGGCTTTTTTTATTCGTTTGTTCGTTTGTTTGTTTTTATTTTTTTTATTTTATTTATTTATTTATTATTATTATTATATTATTATTATTTTTTTTTTTTTTTTTTTTTGTTTTTTTTTGGGGGGGGGGTGTTTTTGTTTGTTCGTTTTGTTTTGTTGTTTTCTTTGTGTTTTTTTTTTTTTTTTTTTTGGGGGGGGGGGTTTGTGTTTTTCTGATCGAACTTGCTCTGATCAGAAAAGCATTGCCACAATTTTAAGTGGTTGCCTACTGCTGCAGTTTACTTTTTTTTCTAATAATGTAAACATAAAGATAGTTATAAATTTATAATAAAATAATATAATATAATAAATTATCTGTTCGTAGTTTTTTATTCTTTTGAATTAATCTCCTAAATAGCTCACGAATTTTTTCTTTCACAAATGTGAAGTGTCCATATTTGGCCAAAAGCAGTGAAACGTTGAATTTTATTCCGACATCACGCTACATGCATGCGCAAAAGTCTCACGTTAGGTGCATGCGCATCAATCTTTTTCTTATTACTATTTTTTTATTTTTTTTTTTCTTATTTGGGAGGTGCAAAAGTTGTAATAATGGGAAGGGGTAAAATATAAATTTTCCACTATTTAAATATTCAACTCTTTACAGAGCCATACACATAAACAATAAAACGTCAATGTTCATTAACAATATCCACTCGGCCTCGAAATCCCTACATCTATCAAATAATTATAAATAATATGGACCTTTGAAGAATGGTGGAATTTGTTTCCATTCTTTTTGTGTGTATTTTTTTTGTACATGTTGTATGTATGTATGCTCGCTATATTTAAATTGGAGCGGGAAATTCTTTAATTGTGATGAAAAAGGTAATCCCAGATTCAGGGCGGAAACCGAATTGCCTGATGATAACTACTCGTTTAGTATTTTGAATCCAATTTGCATAACTAGTTGTTGCTATGACTACAAAACCAGCGTTCATGTCTCACAAAGCAGACACCAAATATATGCAAGAAAAAGGAAATCGAGTGGGCCCTTATTTTATGTCAAGTGCCATTAATAATTCAGTAGTCTTGAAAGAAAACATTAGTTTACATTCTCAGTTGAAAATGATAATGGTTTTTTTCTCCTCTGTAGAAATTATGGACGTATGGGTGGTATCTGACGTCGTGGAGATGTCTCTGAGACTCGAACACTCGGAGACGTCTCCGATAATTGTTTTATGTATCATCAGAGACGTCTCCGGCGACAGAGAAAAAAAAAACACACACACATTCGTAAGCATGTTCTATGTTCTCTCGACTCATGAGATGTCGCGGAGATTCATGAGACGTCTGTGCGACCACTTTGAGATCTTTCCCCGACAAAAATCAAAACCGTATCAAACCCTTCCCAAATCAGACTCAAATCAGTCTCATGGCAAATACCTTGAGATACCACCATACAGGTGGTATCTAACTTTGTCCCCGCGACTCGGATACTCCAGCTCTCCGATATATATATTTTTTTTCTGTCGCGAGCATTCGCGGCGATCCCGGGGAGACGGGGGCGGGGGGGGGTGGACGTGTCCCCTTTTGATTTTTTACGGGGGGATCGACCCCCTTCGATTTTCAAAAATGAACAATTTTTATGTAGTGATTAGCTTGTGAAGCTAATAAAGAGGTAAAATGTATGTCAAATAAGATGCTAAATGTTATTATAAGGCAAAATTTCCGGCTCGCGCTTCGCGCTCGCAATCATTTTCATTAGTTTCTGCATAATGTGCGAAGTATGCGAATTTTTAGTGTATTATTTTTTCACTGTCTGGTGTTTCCGCCCCCCCCCCCCCCCCCCGCCTCCCCGTCGTGACATGAAATCGCCGCGCTTGGTCGTGGGAATATCTCGGAGACGTCTCTGAGACGTCTGCGCGACAAAAAAACATCCAAAACCATTTCAAACCAGTCTCAAATTAGTCTCAAACTAGTTCCAAATCCGTTTTTTCTAGTGTAATGACAAGTGACTTGCCACCATTAGTTTATTGTTGGTTTTCGCGTCAGTTGTCCTTTCTTCAATATGTCAGGTCAAACTAATACTTCAATCGTGTCGGAAAAGTCATTTTTGATGATTAACATGCAATTAATCTAATCGTTGTGGACAGTTCTATAATGCACCTAATTCTTAAACAAAGTTTTAACAACCTTTAACTTCAAGTTAACGAGAAAATTGATAAATTAGCTTCCTCCGACATAAAACTCGCAAAGCCATATCAAATTCTAAACCACCCATGCCCCTAGTGTAGAATTCTTTACAAATGCTTGTTCAAGTCTGATCCCGAATGACGTCATCCGAATCTACTTTCGTACGATTAGACGCACGCTTCACTGACGCTTCATAGAGAAGCGTGCAAATCAGAGTTGCATTCTCGTTTCATTACCCTTACTATTTTCGTGCGACAGCACAACTCTAAAACCCGTAACAGAATACGGGCCTTAGGGTTGTGTTTGTGGGTGTGATTCTAAGATTATTATTATTATTATTATTTTTTTTTTTTTGCGTGGGCGTCGGCGATGGTATGCGCGCGCGCGCGCGTGTGTGTGTGTGTGTGTGTGTGTTCATGGGTCCATTTTGCGGCTACATGTTAAATAATGTATGGTATTGAAATGACATATAACTGTTGTTTTCATTGTTTGATTGGAATATGTAAATAAAAACTGAACTGAACTGAACTGCGAGCCGAATACTCTATACCTTAACATCACGATTGGTCTATACATTAAACTTTTTTTCTATGATCACTCCAATTTAAAATGTTGAGGGGCTCATTATTCATTTTGATATAGCCTTTCCAGATGTCAACAGCGCATGCTCGGCTTTCCTTCTATTACAAACTCTTTGGCTCCGGACAAAGCAGACTCAGGGTCAGGCTTTGTAATGACGTCATATTTCACGTCACCAATAAGGACAAGAAATGGATTAAATCGCCGGATCTGGAAATCTGTTGTTACGCAAATGGCTGGCACTGGCCAGAAGTAAGTTAACCCTAAACCTAACCATGCGGTGATTTCATTTAAAGTAAAAAAAAAAAAAAAAAAAAAAAAAAAAAAAAAAATACCTTTAAAGTGCTACAAATCAATGTGACACACGGCTGATTGACATAAAGGAAAGGCTAGGCTATTTAGATATTATTTCATTATCTTGAAATGAAAACAAAAGTTTTCATTTCTAGTCAGACAATATCCCTAAAATACTCAGCGAAATCAACGTCAAGTTCCAGTTCATACAACATTGAAGACCCCATTTGCAAAATGGGTTAGATCCATTTGTCCTCAATTTTTATTTTTTATTTTTTTTGTATTCATCTATTCATTTATTTATATCTATTTATGAATAAATTATTTTTATTTTCTTATTTATCTATTTCTTATTTTTCTGTTGTTTTATTTCATTTATTTGTTATTTATGTATTTATGTATTCATATCCCCCCTTTTTTAAGGGGGGGGGGGGGCTTACTTTACATAGTTTAAATAGCCCTATAAAATTTCCCATAAAACATGTGGGGGAACATGAGGTACGGCAAATATATGTATGGGAGTCTCTAACACGAAGTAAATTTTTCTCAAAATGGTCTAATAAAAGTGGATCTAGCCCATTAAAAAAAAAAAAACGAGCTGTTTAATTGTGGCCGTATACGTATAATGTGTTTTGTTTATTTCTATATACATGAACATCTATCCATATAGAAATTATTCGAGGCAACTTGGAATGACGAATCTGGGAGGATAGCTTTAGATTGTATCACAGTGACTAGCATGGTAAATGAAGAGGGGCAGTATGGTATGTACATTACTTCCTTGTCTTAATTGCGTGTGTTTTATTTTTAGTTTAATTGCAAACTTTGAATAGTTTCGATATAATCAATACGACGTTTTGTTTACAGTAGATTGTAACAAAAACGAAAGGAATTAAAACGCTATTCTATTACAAAGGCTGTCTATTATTTTCATTTTTTCTAGTTATGACATTTATTTGAAGACAGCTAATGTTGGTTATAGGATATGCTTTCTTTGCATATTTTTTTGCCAACCCCAGATTACGTTCCGCACATAATGAACCTATTGTTACCATGAAAGACATGAATGACTAATTGCTTATTTGCAGCATAACTGTGCAACATACTGAGTATGTATGACAGGTGTATATAAAGCATCAAAACTACTCCATTATCAACTATTAGGACAATTGTGCTAGCAAATTATCACTTAATTATAATTGGCAGACGGTTAAATTTTAGACTTCAGAAGTGAATTAATCAGGCTATATCAGACATCGATAATTTGCCGTGTAGACACTACGTTTATGTAATCACAAAGTACAAATGATTTTATTTTAAGTGTAGGGTAATGGGGCGATCACAGTTCGTGGCGGGGACCCGTACGGCGAGGGGAATCAGTCGTTTTTATAATTTCTCTACAGTGCGATTCCGAATTTTTTTCGCATGAGATTTACCCTCAGAGCGACTTGGATAAAGACCACTATCGTGTCATACCTCCTTTCCCCAAAACCTTCTATTCCGGGGTCCGTACGGTGAGTAGGAAAAGACACTTTACCTTTACGTGCGGTTCCCGGCCGACTCCCTTACGATTTTATGTGCACACCGGAACATTTTCCAGTAGTTATGCTTTAAATGTAGGGGAGCCGGGAAGATCGAGAGTGTGCACTCGATTTTCCCGGCGTTTTTCTCAACCCGGTAGGCCGTAGAAAACCCGTGGAGTCACCAAAGGGACCCGAGCGGGGTTTTGCCGGTAGCCGTACGGGTTTCTGCTTGTGGCCGAGCGGGCTCCGCCCGTGTTTTTCAATGAGTAGTCCAAATAAAATATTGACAGGCCTCTTGCAATACGGTTCCCGTGCGACTTTCCTGCGGCCCCCGCCAGGGCCCCTAAAAGGTTCCTGAAGAGACTATACGAGAAGGTTAGACTGTCTAGGGCCATATCTAGGGTCAAACTCTGTCCTGAAATATACTTTTGTTTATAATATTTGTATATATATATATACAGTGTCCCCAAAAATTATTTGTACACTTTGAACAAATGAAATTAAACAAATCGATGTTGGTTTGAAATTTTAATTACTATTTATATCAGATGGTAGGTAATGTCTCCATCACCTGAACCCTTAATTCTAAATGTTCCGTCAGTCTCTGAAGTTCTAGGCCGCCATTTGCAATTTTCATGGCCCAAAAATTATTTGTACACTTCAGAAGATGGTTTTTTAAAGGAGTGTTTAAAATTATTTTGGGGGGACTTCATTGGCTTCAGGGCAGTCATCAACCTCCTTGGCATACTGTTGACCGATTAAGCACTCATTTCACCGCCAATACCATTCCAAGTTCGCTGGAGCGTGTCCTGGAGCTGCTGGAGGTTTGATGGTCAGTCTAGAGGGCGCTTTCGCTTCAGATCACCTCTCATGTGCTAAATGGGGGATTAAATCTGGGATCTGAGGTTCCTTTTCTAGCTTCTTAACAAGTTTCTGCTAAAATAATGCTTTAATATGCTTCGCTGCATGCTTGGGGTCCCAGTCATGTTGGAACACTACTTGAAGACCAATCATCTTTTACGCAAGTGGGAGCCTCTAAGAGGCAAAAATAGTCTCATGGACATCAGTTTTCATGATGATAATGATAAACAGATAGTAAGCAATTAAATATTGCAATTTGCGACCGCAGAAAATTGCATCCAAGGCCACAGAGGCTGAGGAATGACTGGGTGCCCTCAAGAGTGTTTGCAACAGGCTAAATGGCTACATGACTCTAAGTGGAATAATTAGCAAGAAAGAAGCCAAATGTAACAAAGAAGCGTCATGCTTTTGCAAAACAACATGTGAACAAGCCTGCAGAGGTCTAGCACTCAATCCTAAGACCTAAAGTGATTGGATATGATGCACAGGACCATGTGTGTCTGGTAGGAAACTTTCAGTCAGTCATTCTGGGAGTCAACAGTGAGGCATAGTGGAGGATGTTTCATGATTTGGAGTTGTATGGCAGCTAGTAGAGTTGGAGAGATAAATTTCATAACATGGCATCATGAATGCTGAAGCCATGAGGATATCCTTGCCCTCCAGAATGGCTCAGATGCTCCCATCTGCTTCAAGTATGAAAGGTCGTCAATTTACGGTCCAACATAACAATGACCCCAAGTACACAGCAATCCATATTAAAGCAATATTGCAACAGAAACATGTTGAGCTGCAAGAAAGGGCACCTCACAGCCCAGACTTAATCCCCCATTTAGCACATGAGAGGTGATCTAAAGCGACAGCGCCCTCTAGACTGACCATCCTACGTCCAGCCGCTCCAGGACACGCTCCAGCGAACTTGGAATGGTATTGACCGTGAAATGAGTGCTAAATTGGTCGACAGTATGCCAAAAAGGTTGATGACTGTCCTGGAAGCCAAAGAAGACCCTTAAAATTTTTAACACTCCTTTAAAAACCCATGTTCTGAAGTGTACAAATAATTTTTGGGCCATGAAAATTGCAAATGGCGGCCTACAACTTCCGAGACTGGCGGAACATTTGAGATTTAGTGTTTAGGTGATAGTAACATTACCTACCATTTGATATAAATGGTTATTAAAATTTCAAACCAACGTCGATTTATTTAATTTCATTTTTTTCAAAGTGTACAAATAATTTTTGGGGACACTGTATATATAATTTTTTTTTTTTTTTGGTTTTGGGGGGGGGGTGGGGCTGTCGCAGGAAAGACCACTTTGGTCTTTTTAGATGTTTATCTAGGACTAATCATCTCATTATCGTTTCCCAATACATGGACCATCAATGTCACTTTCAAATGAGTGTAATTTCTCTCCTAATGGGTGTAATGGGTGTACAAAATGAAAACAATATTTTGGATCAAAATTCGTCTCTGAACTATCGGTTTCATGGATGGATCTTATTTATTCATGTAAGATCTATCCATTTAGAGCATCTAAAAAAAAAAAAATAAATAAATAAATATTGTGAGTCGAACTCAAGTCCTCTGGATGAGAGTCTGTTCCTCATACCACTCGGCTAGTATTACTGATAGCGACAACTTGATTCCTAATTTAAATGAACCAAACTAGGATATATTAGTGCACGTTCAAGGCTTATTAGTAGTAATTAATTGGTAAACGGTTCGGAAAATAAAAATCGCGTGCAGCTCAAACAGAATTTATCAAAACGACTGATACAATACGCCGTCCGGGTCCGCAGATGGTACTGTGATCGCCCCATAACACCGTCCGGCGGAATATAGTTCGATGTAACCTACCCTCTTCCCATCCGATGATCATCATGATGGACAATATTAACGAACTAAAAAAACCAAAACAAAACAAAAGAAACAGAATATTCTTCGTCTTATGATAGTAGTTGTTATCTTTACGTTGTTGTTGTTGTTGATGTGGCCATTTTCACCTTTATACTTTATACATAATATGCATTCATGTACAATTCAGTTTGTGACTGGAATACATGAAACCAATACATACCATTTATCTATTTATCATCTATTTATGTCATTTGCAATATTTTCTGATAATTTTTGGTGAAATCCAGGTGGACGAGGCTGCATGATGCACACATCGACCACGCCCACAACCATGTCCACGCAATACCCAACACTTGACCCTTTACCGACCACACACCTGTCAACTAAGGATACTACACTTGCAACACATGCACACGAGTCCAACAGTAACTCATCTCTCGCGAATGACGGTAACGCCGACATGAATAGTGTAACGGCATTTACTTTTTTGATAGACATATTCAACACATCCGACGGCCCAGGTAAGACCGACGTTACTCAGCAACGTGTTGATATTGATATATTTGATGTACTGAAAACGTTTCCAACCAATCTGGCATTTTTCATTCCTTCTGGGACTTTAGTGATAATGGTTCTAGTGATTGTCGTATATGTTGTCCATAGATACTGTTGCTGATGCTGTGTTGAGACCATGCAAGTTAAGCGTTCAGGAAGTCTGACTCCAGAGCAGGAGGAGCCTAGGGAAGTCTACATACCAGTCAATTGAAGAGCCATGTGGGTCACTTCTGAAAGGTTCAAAAGTAGGAGAGACACCAGGTTTGACGAGCAACAGTGTTAGACAGGATTATAGTGAGTGTCATCTTGGTGCGGTTGTTGGACTCTCACCTCTTCCCATAAAGCCCTCAACAGTCCGCAAAGACAACGATGATCGTTATGATCACCCTAACATCAGAAGGGCAGAAACCCACCATCATTCACAGAGTCCAACCAAAAGGTCCAACCAAATCAATGAGGAAGCCAATTCCATACCCTAAACCGAAAATGAATAGCTTGCAATCTTACAGTCGTGTGTTGCCTATTGGGCGTCCTGAGCAGAGAATGCCGCACCCAAACTTCATATCCGACAGGTGCCATCCAGGAGAAGTCATCGAGGAAAAGAGCGATCCTCCACTACACGACATTGGACTGCTACAAGAGGACTACTACGACATGTCGGGGACACTCAATAAAGAGCAACCTAGCGGCAAGAAGACGAGTACCGCGAATGTTGACATCGCTTCAACGGTCCCAAACGATTATGATTACCATGATTACATGAACATGGTAATGGTAAAGGCGGAAGACACTACGAAGGCAAGCATAACTTATGAGGATGAATATGTCAACTTCAAAACATACGATAGTGTATGCAGTTAGAAATTTCTCCCAGCCTGTTTCAAAGGGATACACTACATTAAACGTTTTTAGACTGATCATTAAAGCTACCACCTTCCCCCCAAAAATAAATAAATAAATACAAATAAAATAGATAAATGAATAAATGAATAAATAAATAAATGAAAAATAAATAGATAAAAAACATGTATATATGTTATAATTGATGTTGAAATGTAAATAACATAATGTTTCTGAGTTGCACATTTTTAATTGTTTTTTTGTTTTGTTTTTTTTTTAAAGTTTATTATTACAGATAATATTACAGATAAAAGCTATCATGCAAATTAAAATATAAAATGTCTTTATTGATGTTTTTTTTTCTTTTTCAGTGCGTAAATATGCGTAGCTAAGTAAAGACTGTTTAATGAACTTATCTCTATACTGAAAGAGAATATACCAAAACGTGACACCAAGTTATCTTGTGTATCGGTAAGAAATACTGGCTAGCTATTCAGGACTTTGAATATAAATTTAGATTGGGGGTGATTATTCATATACATTTTATAACTACAATGAAATTGTATACATCATTTCATTACTGCACATGCTGTACACATGGTAAGTTGAATTAGAATATGTACATGTTGGTTCTCACTTCACAAGCGCCTTTTAAAAGTTTTATAGTAAAACAAATATTACTTTAAAGTCACGACAAAGATGTATAAATCTCCATCTGAAATTTTAGAACCTGAACACAAATGCAATGCAAGTGTTTGTGTAATAACCAAAGACGAACATAATCAAAAGTGGACATTACAAAAATAAACGCAATGTGGAGTTTTAGATAAATATCAATGAGTAATAGAACAAATAGTAAAAGACCTGACATACATTATGTTAGATTAAAACATCAATTTATAAACTGATACAAATACATGTAGACAAAGTTTATTCCTGAAGAAATGTAGATTTTCAAGTTCATCAACGTATCAGGACAAGTACCCCGCGGACAATTTCCCACAGGAAAATACCCCCAGATAAGGGGTAAAGGTTAAAGAGAATCTAGTGTAGTGGGAGAGGTGAACCATAGGTCAAGAAAATAATTGTGAGTTTTAAAAAAAATTTCAAGGTATTTATGAAAAATTTTATTGTAGAAAGTTCCACTGAAAATGATTGCTCTTCAAATGCCCTCATAATGATAATATGACCCAAAAATCTGATATGTTCGGGTCCCGAACATGTGAGGACATGTACATGTAGTCCCATACATACATTTGTGTCTGCAGTGCATGTTACTCCTATAAGAAATCGGTAATTTTTTTAATCATTTTCTTGATTCCAAAACCTCATATCAATAAACAATTCTTAGGTGCATTGTTATCAATCTTTCCCATCACTTTGAGACAGTTTCTTCCACGATTCAATCTCATGACTACAATACTAGATTAGCTTTAAGTGTTGCAGTGGTTAGGTGGTGTATTGTTGGTGGGGGAAGTTGTCCTGGGTAGTTGTCCAGAAGGTACTTTTCCCAGAACCGTTTATCAAGTATCAGTACAAATTAAGCATGTTAAAAATCATTGCGAATGGACTTGAAAGATTCGTAAGCAATCATGGCAGAATGAATTCCATACAGCGATGACAGAGGTTCAGGAAAAGCACCGAAGACCATGCCTTTCGTATGCCCGTAAAAGATTGTGAGCTCTGACCATGCATGAATCTCCACACTGCCAATCAACCATTGCGTGGCGTTGAGGATACCAGTATAGATCAAGCAAACCAACGTCCACTTTACCCCGTCCAAACCACGAATCGCTAGTCGTTAAACGACGAGCAGGAAAGACGTTATAGCCCATGCCGAGTAAGATTGGAAGGTGGCGAACACACCAGCAAAGCAAGCAAGGGAAACTTCTTCGGGAGAGCTTGGGATCCTTCAAGACAACTCAAGAAACGAGAAATTGACAGCATCGAACACTTCAAATCATGCCTCAAAACTCACTTATTTCGACAAATGTGTAGTAATTAACTTAATTTGGATGAGCCTGCGCCTTTGAATGTTCTCAACAGAAATATAATAATAATAATAATAATAATAATATCGTTTTATTTACCCAGGGAAGCCACTTCAGTTCTGAAAACCTTTCTTCCAGCGGGCCCTGGATGATGTTATTATTATTATTAGATATCCAGCAATCCGGTAAATCCTCTTTATGGCCTATTATCAAGAGACGCAGTCTTTCTTCTCGAGAGGAGTCTATTGAAATGAATTTCAATCATCTACGACCAACAATATAGTGGAAAGACGCAATAAACTTTATCCGAAGATTTTCAAAGCACCTTGGTCCTAGACTTTCTAAATGTTCTGTTCCATCCTTCGTAGGCAGACAGCATCTTGGAACAATGGAAGACCAGATGTGCCACATCATTGCAGCAGAAATGATAACGTATTCGGCGTAGAAAGGAGTTAGAATCATATTATTGCGATTAAAGGTAGTGTCATCCTTTTTCACAAATTTCGAAAACTAATGCAACTTGGCATAACTTTAGAATATGATCAACCTATATTGTCTATTCAATCTTACTGTCATAGGTTGCCAAGATCAGTAATATGAAACGAAAATCTGACTACCAATCTTGACCAGCTCTCCATCAACATCGTTGATATAACAGCGCGTGCAGCACGGGAAACATACAGCAATATACACACGGCGCATCAGCGTGCATTGTTCTCTGCGCTAACGGTCAGCGGTTAGCACCGTACGGTATATTTTTCGAGGTTCGAAAAAATAGGAATGAATTTTGATAATCGCAATATAATGACAAACATGCACAATTGAGCTTAATCATGTTGTGGGAAGATATAGTCATTGGTATACTACTATATCCTTAGTGTGGCATCCAGTGGGGAAAATATAGGTTTCGTTTGCAAGTCATGTTAATGTTTGGCAACATCTATATGTATGTTCTATTTGATCACACGAATCAGAAAATATATGTCGCCAATTTTTTAATTGACCTTTTGTGACCCAAAATGAAGGTCAAAGGTCAGGCTTCATTAACATAAACATAATTTTGTTCGAATTGTGTCAAATTTGGTGTCAAATTGTAGGTAATGTTATAACTAGCAATTAAGTCAATTATCATTTTTTCACCCGACCAGTCAGTTTCGAGCAATATGCAAATTAGTATATTTATGCATAATTGAATGCATAATAGAGTCAAGTTGAAAGGCGATCAGACACAACATATCCATAGACAATATTAATAAAAACTAACCAAATTAAAACGTAATCATACTAGTTCTAATATGTTGCCACATTCTGGTGACCCTTTGACCTTGAAAAGGTCAAAGGTCAATTTCATGATGATTAACAACCTGAAATGGCATTAATTTGCAAACAACCGAATTTTCTATGAACTTTGCCTTATTTTCTAGGTCTAATTTGTCAAGTAAGACGTATGACGACCCTCTATTTCTTGTGATGCAGTCAAGGAAATCATATTCATGTTAGTGCCAACAGAAGTTAAGCTAATACGAGCAACAGGTCAAGGTCAAAGTTCTGAAAGACGTTTTAAGAAGAGACAAAGTTTTTTTGTCTTGACCTTTAGCTTATTGGGCCGTATTACTTGAAATATGTTATTTGGAAACAGCTGTTAATGTTGTTTCTACTTGATTCCATGAACAAGAAATGTTCGTTTTCATTTGACCATACCTTTGAATAAAGTAAAAAGAGCAAAAAATACACAGATTCTACTATTCCAGATTTTTAGGGTCACGTTATTTGAACTTTGACCTTAACTACAGGTCATATATGTCAATGAAAGGAATAGCAAACATTGATAATTCGATTTATGGGAACAAGTTAAAAAGAATAACTAAATGATTATCAAATTATTAAGCTCTAATAATGGCAATAAAAACCCAAAGGTCAAGACACACATAGAAAGTTTAAGAATACGAGGCCCAGAGTTTCTGTCTTGATCATAGTCCTTTTTAGCCTGATTAACTTAATAATTTTGATAACAACAGATTCTACATATCCATGAACCATGAACCAGAATATCAACGTTGCTATTATTTTTCATTGACACATATGACCTCATTAAGGTCATCGTTCAAATAACATTGACGCCCAAAAACCTGGAAATAGTATAAACTGTTTGATGTTTGGTTTTCACCTCATTTAAACTCAAGGTCAAGAAACGAAACATTCCTGGTTCATGGAAATAAGTAGAACACATATACAGTATTCAAATAACAATTTCAAGTAAAAGGCCCAATAAGACTAAGGTCAAGACAAAAAACTTTGGCCAAAACGTCTTTCTTGAACTTTGACCTTTGACCTGTTGGTCGTATAAGTTGTTGGCAACTAACTTGAAAATGTTTTCCATGATGCCATCAACCAAAAAATAGAGTTCGACATATTTTTAGTTGACAAATTTGACCTAGAAATAAGGTCAAAGTTCATAGGAAATTCGGTTTTTGCCAAATTAATGCCATTTCCAGGTTGTTAATCATCATTTAAATTGACCTTTGACCTATTTTCAAGGTCATAAGGGTCACCAGAATGTGGCAACAATATTAGACTAGTATGATTCACGTTTTAATCTTGATTAGTGTTTATCAATATTGTCTATGGATATGTTGTGTCTGATCTCCGTTCAACTTGACTCTATTATGCATTCAATTATGCATAAATAAACTAATTTGCATATTCCTCAAATTTGACTGGTCGGGTGAAAAAATGATAATTGACTTAATTGCTAGTTACAACATTACCTACAATTTGATACCAAATTTGACACAATTTGAACAAAATTATGTTTATGTTAATGAAGCCTGACCTTTGACCTTCATTTTGGGTCACAAAAGGTCAATTAAAAAATTGGCGACATATATATTCTGATTCGTGTGATCAAGTAGAACATATATATAGATGTTGCCAAACATTAACATGACTTGCAAACGAAACGACATAGGTGCCCACACTACCTCCCAAAAACTAGAAATTTAATATTTTTGCCTGCAAAAGGCTGACACTACCTTTAACAATATTTCCAAACTTTCCAGGAAGCTTACATGGATATTCGTTAGTAGCATACTTTGAATTTATTATTTCCCCAATTGAAAACATTTCCGTTTGTGCAGAAAGCCATAAGCAGATAGCAAAAGAAAATGCTAATGGCAATGTAAACTTTGTTTCGTCCAAGAATGCTGCATCGTAGTAGTTCTTAAAGAATATCATTGTTGCGAAAATGGCGACCGTATAAGCTCCATCTAGCAGTACCTGCGATACAATGGCGATTCGGACAATTGGAGGTTTATTTGTCGTTGCTATGCAAACTATGTACGCCATCAATTGTAACGGAATATTGATGGCGATGACTATTCCAAAGATGCACAACGTGTTCAGTAGAGATTTATGTGGCTTGTGGTAGAAGGGATGGGGCACTTTCTCCAGTCCCCTCTCTTTATTAGATAGTATGTCAGAATTTCCACGATTTTCTTTGTCAAGGTGGTCCAAGGATCTTGATCTTTTCAATCTGCTTTTAGGCTGCGGGAGTCGTAGAACAATGGCACGGGCACAATGCTCACATCTCACTGGCCAAATTATCTCTTGCCTTCGATGAAAACTGTCCCTCTTTGTGATAAACCACCATAGAAATATTTCGATCGAGACAAGAGCACATGTAATGCAAAACCGCGTAATTAAGTTATGTCTCCCCTGTCAGAGGATTCCTCATCAGATCCAGAGGGTATATTTATCAACACAATGCAGCAAATTCCAATACTCAAGACAAAGCACATGTACAGCACCAGTGATTTATAATAGTGACTTCGTTTGACACGGGGTTGTTCCTAGGGAGTAAGAGACTCCATTGCTTTTTACGCATTTTCGGTGTACTATAATGTTAAACAAAAATAATACAAAACGAAAAGCCTTGGGGAACTGTATATATCTGGAGATAAAAGGTATTCTACGTAGCTATGACTGGATAAGTTCGAGTTTTCAAAACGCTCGTAACTACCGTTCCACAACACATGGAAAGGATCGCACTGTGTTATCCCCTTCAGCTCGAGGAACCATTATAAGGTATTATAGAGTTAAGACTCATTTAAATACTCCATTCCCCCTTGAACTTGTACACACTAGAACAGTTTTCCAACCAAATTACAACCCTGTTAATGACAACTGAAAGGCATAGATATAGATTTTAATTATAAACATCGGTATTTCTTAAGGATGGATGGAGGTGAGGAGGGTATGAGGTCATTGTTCAATTAGATGATACTGACGTAAAAAAAAGGCATTAAAACAAGTTGTGATGCCCGTCGACAATCAAAATGCTCGTCGACATCACAATTGCAAAGGGCACACGCCACTCACAGTGGGCTTCTTTCGTGATTACACAAAAGAACGGAAAGGATCGAGTGCTGCCCCTCTCCCTCCGATCATTTTTTTTTTTTTTTTTTTTTTTTTTTTGTTTCTTTTTTTGACGGCGAGGGGGCGCGGATATCCTGTTCAGTTGCTATGCTCACTGGGGCGGGCGCGAAGACGAAAAATAATGGCCCTATTCCGTAGTGTTCAAATCAAATGTCGAAAACTATATACCATAACCCTTGACCTATCTCTCCACAAAATATCCTGCTCGTAACCACCACAACCCCGGTACACAACAAAACTACCACAGGATTTTCCTTGGTATTTTGGCCACCCACCAATCACCACCTAAACCAATACCATCACAGCCCAACCCATACAGGCAAAATACCATCGGTCCTATGGTTTCTTGGCCATAAAATACCACCCAGGATTTCCTATTGTTTTAGCACAATACACAGCGATTTCCTATGTTCTCTCTCTGGCCACAAAATACCCAAAGGATTCCTAAACCATCTCAGGTATTCTCTACTTACACATGCAAAGTCAAAACCTATCCCTCTATGATTACTTGCTCGGTTAGGAAACATATTCCCTACAAAGCAAACAAAAATATCAATATGCGCATTGAATTAACTAGTAATGAGGTACAAGCCACCAGGCTTTAAATACTCATTTAGCCCTGCATACAACAAACATTGTATGCAAACTGAGCCAATTACTCATCAGATTACCACATGAAGCAGTTACCCACACGGTAAATACCATTCCGACTACCAACTCTCAGCAACACCTAAAACTACCATCAATACACTTTGACTAAAGCCCAGTTGGTTTCATCCTGCTTGACATCGTTTCGTCTTCAATCATGTATGTCAAATGACCATTATCGCGTCTAATTCAATCCCACATTCCGCTCTAATCAAGTCGAACTTGCGATCCAAAAACCACTTATAGTCATTCCTTTAGAACACTATCCCTTAATACCCCGTCACTCACTGATGCTTCCTACTACTCCTTGCCAAATATTGCCGACCACGCGCGATAGTCTGTGTGGTAAACTGAGTGTATATCTAAGTAAATACTTCTACGATCTGCTTCTACCGAACTTCATGGACTATGCTCGGATCGGGATTGTTCGAAAAAAAGGTGTTAAAAAAAAAATCCGGCGCCCATCTCGTCTGAAATTTCACGGAGGTAGCAACTACCTGAAACGATGAGACCG
Organism: Paracentrotus lividus; assembly: GCA_940671915.1. Taxonomy (NCBI): domain Eukaryota; kingdom Metazoa; phylum Echinodermata; class Echinoidea; order Camarodonta; family Echinidae; genus Paracentrotus; species Paracentrotus lividus. Next base: position 28,643,630 of record CALNVZ010003429.1, on the reverse strand, counting down.
TACTACAACGAAAATTGCCGTACTTAAATCTTCCTAAAGATGTGCTAGGACGTCTCTTTACAAACGAGCATTGTATAATTCATTATCCAGCTTGAAGTTACGAAGACGCATGAGTCGGCAAAAACGGGCTGGGTTTTTATGGGGGACAACGGGCACGCATTTGGGGGTTCAACCACGTTTCAGACACGGATGATAACGCAGTAAGAAACGAGATGAATTTCTGCAGAGTCCGTTGCGTCGACGTAAGACGAGAAAGAACGGATTTTGACGGATTAAAAACGAGCCCAGAAACTAGTTAGTCGGGACGAAACGCATTGGGAAACGAGTGTGGAAACTGATTAAGAACGGGTTGAAACTAAATGGCGGACGGGCTTTCGATGTTCAGACGGGCTCTGTTTTTGAGGAAACGGTCATTTTTCACCCGATTTTAACTAGATACAAACGGACTGCACACAGGGCAAAGACGTGGAATGGACTGTATTGAGGGGACTGTTATACGAACGTTGTTCATCTTTAATCCTGAAATAATTAGGTCAAATTGTACGCAGTTCTTTTTCGGACCAATGGCGTTTTTTTCGTATTTATTTAAAAGTTTTGTGAGATTTAATGAATTGTAACAATTAATGTGTGGCATCAAATAGCTGATCTATTCGCTATATACTACTATTCACACTTAACAATTTCTTACCATGTTAATTGAAATTTATTGCAGAACGGGCTTTAATCTATTTTACACAAGGAGTGGCGTACTTGAGACTATTTCAAATCTGCTCAGGACGTTAATTACCACGGGGCTTGATAGCAGTACGTTTCAAATTTGTTAAACAGAACGGACGTGTCATAATTTCCGTCACACTGAGCTAGTTCTCACTGCGTTCTTGGTAGTTCTTGTTTGAAACGGGCTCAATCTGTTACACACGGCTGAGACGTAAGTACAGACCTTTTATAATCTAGTACAGACCTTTACAATCTGTTTACGAACCTTGGCGAACGGAGAGAGAACGGAAAGGCATTTCCGATTTTTTTTAACATGTTAAAAAAAAATTTCGTACTGCTTCCAGTTCTTAAATTAAACGTAGTGACAGACTTTCCTTTAAACGGATAGGACTTAACTCTTGAACGAGAAGGACGTACTAACGAAACATCTGGTACCTAACTTTTTATCATGACTGCGCATAGGCACTTTGTACGGGTTTGGGAGTGCTACGAACGGTATTCAGAGTGAACGAGCTGTTTACTCGGGTCTTTAACGTATAACAAGTATTGCGCACGCGGATAAGACCGAAATTGACGTGAACGAGACTATTTTATGAAACTGCCTAGCATCCGTATTCAATAGAATTCATTTTTCAAAGTTTTATAAGTTTCCAACCCGACCAAAGCCCGCAGCAATTTTTTTAAAGAGGGCAAGAACGTTATTTAGAACGTTAAAGAACGACCTTCGCTGTGACGGCCCCATTAGAAAAAAAAAAAATCCATTTGGCATACCACTGACAACAGTTATGGTATGGCGGCGTCCGATGGACGGTGGCGACGATCGATTCCACCCCCACCCCGCTCGATTTTGCTTTCTGAGGGATTCGTCCACCCTCGATTTTCAGAGCCTTAACACAAAATATATGTACATCATAATAGACGACGCAGGCACAGTGTGCGCTAAAATGTACCAAGTTCAGGTCATTAAAAGCAAAAAGCTCCACAGTGGACCAGTTTGTGAGTGTAAGCAAGATTTAACGGTTTCAGGAACTTTCTACATAGAAAACAAATTTTTGAGCAGGAAATAATATCTGACATGAGCTGTCATTTTTTATTTATTGAGAAATTTAAGCCCGTATTTTGCTAAATTTCAACCAATGGAATACTTAAAGTACATGCTACTGTAATGATACTGCTGTATATGGTACTGCTCATGGTACTACTGATGGTCTGCTGTTATGGCTACTTGCTGTGTGTATTAAACTGGTGTGGTTACTAACATGAAAAGTAATATCTGACATGGGCTGTCATTTTCACTTATTCATGCTTATTGAGAAATTGGCCTGTTATTTGCTAAAAAGTTTCAACCAATGAATACCTAAAGCTAACATTACTAATTGTATTGATTCTGCTGATATGTACTGCTGTATGGTACAGCTGTTGGTAACTGTTGTGATCGGTACTGCTGGTATGGTACTCCTGTTATAGGTTACCTTGCTTGTACCTTCTGCTGTATGGTACTACTTACCCTTCTGCTGTATGGTACTACTGTATGGTACTCCTTGTATCGTACATACTGTATGGTTACTACTGTTGTACTTGCTGGAGATACTGATGTATGGTACTGCTGTATGGTACTATGTATGGTTATTGCTGTATGGTACTGCTGTGTGGTACTGCTGTTTATGGCTGCTGTATGGTACTACTGATGTTACTGCTGTTATGGTACTGCTGTATGGTACTCGCCGTGCGTACTGAGTGTTGGGTACTGCTGTACGTACTGCTGTATGTACTGCTGAGTATGGTACTGTTGATGGTACTACTGTATGGTAAGCTGTAATGCGTAGTGCCTGTATGGTGCTGCCTGTATGGTACTTGCTGTACATACTGCTGTATGGTACCGCTGCTTACTACCATAAGGATTGTCCTGCCCCCCCCAAAAAAAAAAAAAAACACTACAGCAATACCATACATGTTGTATATTGCTTGGCCCCCCCAAAAAAAAAAACATACAGCAACTACCATACATATGGTATTTCTGCAAAAAAAAAACATACAGCAATTACCATACAGTATGGTATTTGTGCCAAAAAAAAAACATACAGCAATACCAGTAACATATGTATTTGTGCCATAAAAACCATACAGCAATACCAACATTATTGGTATCTCCAAAAAAAAAAAATACAGCAATACCAATACATATGGTATTTTGTGCCAAAATACCATAAAAGCTATATACCATACACTTCGTATTTGTGCCAAAAAAAAAAACATACACAATACCATACAGATGTATTGTGAAAAAACCTAACAAGCAATACATACCTATGGTATTTGTGCCAAAAAAACCATAGAGCAATACCATACATATGTATTTGGTGTCAAAAAACCATAGCAGCATACCATACATATGGTATTTGTGGCAAAAAACATATCAGCAATACCATACATATGGTATTTGTGCAAAAAAAACCATACACCAATATCTAAATAACACTGAAAAAATGTACTTTGTCAACAAGCCAGATTAATTTCGTCCAATCGGGTAAAATATTTGCGAATTAATACTGTGAAATGACAAATCCATGTAGTATACATAACAAATTGATCGGCACTTATTACAAAGTTTCAACTCTTGGTGTGACAAAAAAACAAACTTGCGCATGACTGATTTATTTGCTGAACGACTCTTCGCAACCGTAATTTGACAAATCCTCTCCGCAGGTCAATGTAGAAATGAACGATTTAAGTCGGCCATAACCGAGATTATGAATACAAATTATTTGCTGAAAAACAAGTCAATTTGGTCTGACCGCAAACAATGCATGACAAAATTTAGCCCTGAAGACGGTTTCGGGAAACCCCGCACATAATCAGCGTCTTCGAATCACTCGCCGGTCGCCCGTGATTTAGCATGCGAGCAAGGGCTTAGAGTAGATCGAAAAAGGTCAACTTTTATACTAAAAAAAATAAAATTAAATGATTAATAATGATTTGACTTGTAGTATATTAACTGTGGAGAGTAACTTTTGTTATGAATTCATACTATAGTGAAATTGTTTTTCACCGAAATATTAGTTAAATGAGTATGCATACCTGCGATGTACAAACGGCTACCTCGAGCGAAAGTTCCGTGCAGCGCCCCCACTTCCACGTACACCACACTAACCACACTCCGTCTCCCACCTTACCCGAATAGTTACCGCATATATATGACAAAAATTAACGTCAAAATGCAGTACAAATTTGATGAATGAAAAAAGAACAAATTGAAATGAGATGAGGAATTAAAAATGTTGCAATGACAAACTTTGAAAAAGGTTTGTCAAATTAGACCAAGCTTTTCATGACAAAATTAAGAATTCGTCATGTTATGTGCATTGACCAAGATCTATAATGACAAATCTTTGCATGAACAAAATATTATTAATTGTTAAATTAAACACATTAATGACAATTTATATTGTCAATTTGACAAAGTTATCTTTTCAGATGTAATGGTATTTTGTGCCCAAAAACCATACCGCAATACATAACGTATCGGTATTTCTGCCAAAAACCATACAGCAATACCATATTATACGGTATTTGTGCCAAAAAAAAAAACATAGAGCAATACCATACATATGGTATTTCTGCCAAAAAACCATAGAGCAATACCATACATATGGTATTTGTGCCAAAAAAAAAAAACATGCAGCAATACCATATATGTGTATTTGCTGCCGCGACCAAAAAACATCAGCAATACCCATTACATATGGTATTATGTGCCAAATACCACAGCACTGCTGTATGGTATTCTTATGTGTACCCTTTTCCTGTGGTATTTTCCTATTGGTACTTTATGGTATTTTACTGTACCGTAGAAATACCATAGGAATACCACAAGACATTCAGAAATACCATATGAATACCACAGGACATTCAGAAATACCGTAGGAATACCACAGGACATTTTTGTAAGGGTATTAATCTAATTAACTTTTATACTTTATGTCCACGTGATTTTCTGCCGTCTAACTTCAGACAAAGGCAAGTTGATTTATTTTGTCTATAATGATCTAGATTGTTGGTAGAGAGAATCACTTTCGTAACGATCCAATTAACTTTTTTTTTTATTGTCGATATATTTCAATTAGTTTCGAATTTTTGTTTTCTTTACTTTAATCACCCTTTACAAAAAAGGAGCTTCAAACACAAGCTCATTGACTATACTTTCAAAAACATCAGTGGTCGTCTGTGATTGAGTAATTGAGACATTCGTCATTAATAAATCTCTCGAATTATTTCCGATTTATTTCAATAAATTCAACTTTCATGCGCCATATCTCAGCATCACCTAAACAAAATGGATCTACAATATGCCAAATTTGCACCATTTACTGTCATGCTATTGATATGTTTTATTGTCAGTTTGGGTATAAGTAGCACAGTTTTTCCACCGCTTTTCGCCGACCAATTGGACATTAAAGCAAATGCTGAGGACTTGTCTTACTCGGTCACTAGTTTGGGATTGACTCTTGTCGTAATCTTGAGTGAAATAATCATGATTCGATATATCCGTCATAAAAATATATACCATCGGTCCCAAGAGGTTTTTTGGCCCTTGCGATGTCGTCATTGCGCCATAGTAGTTGGCATCATTGAAAGCGAAACACCATCTGACACCACCACGGATAGCTCCCTTTTCAAACAAGAGAGCAACGTTAGTGTTCAACAACCACTTCTTACCCTTGAACAAGAGACAAGTCCATCACTGAACATTACCTCCATCTCAACTGTTCACCAAGACCTGACTGATTTCAGAAGGAGTACAACGTTTAGTGATGATTCAAATGTAATGGTAACTGAGAACTACGCGACACCCACAGATCAAATACAGCAAAACAGCCCATCTCATATTGAATGTGAGCATAGAACAGCTAGTGCCATACGGGAACAGACGGAAGATCAAGACTTTGAACCAAGAGAAAACCACGAAGCAAAGAAAGGCCACTGCACACCACTTTTCACACGCCCACAAAGATCTCTCCTCCGTATCTTCTTTGTGTTGATGATTGTATCTTTGACCAACATCGTATTTGTGATATTCGCCGATATCATCTGTATTTTACATTCTGATGAAACATCGTCCAGGAAAGTTTCATTTGCATTCCAAGCTCTAATAAATGCATCATGTGGCAGTATACTTATTGTCGTATTGATTTTCTTGTCCAAATATTATGACGCTGTTGTTATAAGGAAGGCGAAATTTTGTTACCCGCTAGGTCTAATGTTTGCTGGTTCTCTTTGGATCGTAGTCTTCCCGATTGGATATTTTATCACTGCAGTCAAGAGGGGAGATACTCTGAAACATCACATTCGCCCCTGCAGATTAAACGGAACTTTTGAAGAGGTCCGTACGACATTCCATGAAATAATGGAACCCTTTACAGGAGAATGTGGTATAGTAGCAGCTGGCATGTTTTTGCAGATTTTGAAGTCGGCATTGCCGGAAGATGCTTTGAAACTATCGCCATGTGCCAATATTTTATTTGAAAATCTGCCTACTAATAATTCCTCTCAATATTGGAAAAGACTATTCACATTTCTGTCAAATATTTTCAAGAACCAAAGGAGCTCTACGGCTTTCACATCCGAAATCGATATCGTTATTTCGCATTCGCAAAGTAGTATAAGACAAAAATATTTGAGGGCAAAATTGATGAAAGCGTTTTTAATTCTCGTTTTCGGTGTTCTAGCCCATGTCACTGTTATATTATTTCTTAGGTCGCATAAAAATCCAGCTTCTGGTCACCTAAATGATCTCGGACCCAACTTTACCGATATATATTTAGAATGGTGTTGCGAGATTGCCTTTGGTATCCCGCTCATAGCTTTATTCCACTTCCAGTCATACTTGACGAACAAAGCATCACAGAGCTTTCCTCTAAAACCTGGAATATCAGTACTTCGGGGACTGGAGAACACTGAATACATCCTTCTGCTTGGCTGTGGAGGAATATTCCTTATCAACATGCTTCGTTGCATCGTGGCAAGTACCGTCGTCATTCCCACGACATATATTTCAGAAGACAAGATTCTAGCTTACTATATGTTTGTCCATGCTCTTTTTAAGATCTACATAACTTGGCTGATGACGTCGTTTTTCATGATTGTCCGACGTCAGTATTTCGATGATATTGATAAAGTCAAGTGGACACTGATATGCATCATATACGCAGGGATATTCAGCTTAACTGGTTGGATCATTGGAAACACGACAGTTCATCCTACGGTTGGATTGGAGATTTTTATTGGTGAAGGAGATGGGACAATTTTAGGAAAACTTTTGAACCCGCTTAAAAGTCTATTTGAACTCCATGTGGCACTTATTGCATTGGAGACATATAATGATTTATATACAGAATAAATCCAGTCTTGTAATAGAACTTCAAATTGAAAGATCTAGCAAGAATACATTTATTGAATACACGGTATATCAACCACAATAAGTTTGAAAATATTTACATTATTCAGCAAAGACAAATCGACAAATCCCACATAAATGTCCTAAAGGACAAATAAATCAAATTCTAAATAAATTGCTTTGAATCGAAGGTATACAACTCATTATATCAAACAACGCCTTCCAATGCATATTTAAAGGGTCCACTCCAAATAATTGTTTCAACAAAGGGCTTTCCGAAACCACTCTACAAGAAGCTGTTTAGGGAAAGAAGAAAATACGAAGACAAAGAAAAAAGATGGACTGACAATATGACAGCGGACCAATTTCACAGTTTTGGCCATATTCGTGTCCTTACCCACAAAGGGGATAAAATGAAAGGATATGGTACATCGTTCTGCCAAGCAGTGCACCAACGACCAAGTAGGGTTGTGGCCGCCGTCAGCAGTATGAAAATAAAAATTAATCAGAAAAAAACTTTGTGAATCAAATCTGAAATTCATAATCACAATAACAGAAGTGCTCAAGATCTGCATCTTCCGTTACATAGAACGTCAGTATCGAAAATTCATTATTTTATCATGGACCATTAATTTGGAATAACTTGCCTGTACATATAAAAAAGTGCAAAACATTTTATCAATTCAACCGTAAATACAAGGGTAACCAGAACGATATGATATAAAATACTAGAACTGCAGTCGTTGACATGAACGATGTGCGTGCATTGACGCCTTGACTAAAAGATTTAAAGGACTTTTAAAATTTAAATGTATATTTTGAAATATATTGGGAAACGGAAGTATGCTTGACATATACAAGATCTGTGTGTTAAACGAATACGGTTTGTGTACTACAGTGCAATTTTTAAAACTCCGCTTTCCATACTATCCAGCGTTCACATGGTTCTGTCAAATTTGAAATTATTAGGCAAGCGGGTATAATGGCTCTTACAAAAACGTGATTTACTCAAAATTTTCTGTGACAACCTATATCATTTATGGTATCAATGGAAGGGCAATTTCAATGCGGTCATTGTGATATCAATTTCAGAAGCAAATATTGAATGACAATGACTTAATACCTTGTTACGTAATGCATTGTGAATTCCTAATTTTTTGTCCATACCTTTTTAGTGACGTCATCCAAGTTCACAAAAATTAGCAGATAGTTGTGAAATGTATTGATACATACATTATGCCTGCTAAGTTTCAAGTCCCTATATTGAATATTCGTAATTTTAGGGAAAGTTAAACTTGATTTCCTGGTATCAATATTTTTTACATTCTACAACATTTTTGAGCAATTTGGTCAATGAATCGATATATTTTTCTTTACATTGCTGGAAAGGATATAGTCTGAAGTACCTAAATAAAACAAAAGGTACGGTTTTAACGAGGCATAACGCAGATGCAGCCTCTTGGATTTTAGCCAAATTTTGAAACGTTAGAGGGCGCTATTTCCATTTTGCCTATTTCTTGGAGCGTGAAACATGTGGAGTGTGTGCACACTAATTAGAATCACATGCCCTGAAAATTTGAAGCAAAATGGAATTGGTTTTAAAAAGTTATAGCCATTTTTTAGTGTTGTTAGTCACAATTTTTTTATTTCATAACGGAGTTGATTTTTGAAATTAATTTAAAATATGAAGATATTTTTTAAATGAAAAGTTATTGAATACATAGGAAATGCAAACTCATAGACTATTTAATGCATTTTGTTAGAAGTCTGTAGCATCTATAATGACATAGATATGGAGGTTGGAAGAATGGCTTCCATATGGCGCAAAATGGACAAAATGGCCGATGGACGGTCACGGATGGGGGATTTTGGAAATTGAAATGTTAGGGGATCAATAGTGCAATCAAATAGAGAACATGTCTACGAAGTTTGAACGAATTTTGGAATGAGCGATGGGACCTGGAGAGGAATAACAGGATCACGTGTTAAATGAAGGGCATTTTGTGAAGAAAAGAAACGACGGATAGGAATGTAAACGATAACATAGCATTGTCGCTAGAGCGTCAATGCAATAAATGTATGTATATGTATACTTCTCTTCTCTCTTCTTCCTATACTTCGTTTTGTCCTATCCGTAATTAAGAGTATTTTGTTTAATTTGCATACCTGAAGAATTAACTTGTTCAAAATATTTATTGATATACTATGGGATCACCCGATGAGCCGCTTCGCTTTTTTTGGTTGATTTTCCATGTCTTTTACACTGAACAATGGCTATTTTTATAACATGCATTTTAAATATGTTTTTGTTTTATGAGAAGAGAATGGAAATAAATGAATTGAATTGAACTGAATTCATTTACTTCAATTTCAATGAATTGCTGTTTAATTGCGATTTTTTACACTAACATTGCATTATACATAATATAATGATCGTATCATGGAAATGAACATTAATTTACTTCACAGACATGTTATAATAGTCGAAGAAATTGAAAGTGAAATTAAAAGAAAAAGAAAACAAATGGTATAATACGACATGCATTAGTCCTAGCTTTCGGTTCCATTGTAAAAATAACACTTCTTTGTTTACTATAGCCACAAGTTAGTTGTCGCAGTGGATTATAATACCAATAGTGAGAACTCTTAATTGTTGGCCTTATCTAACTCATAATAAATACAAATTTGACAATTTGCACGTTAACATTTGTGACAAACACCTAGATAAATAAACTCTGAGAAAAAAAAGGGACTGTTGCATCATTAAAAAAAAAAAAAAAAAAAGAGAAAGAAAGAGGAAAAAAAAAGATTGTCATGTTATTGTTATTAAACAGTCATAACAGATCTGGTCACTACATATGCATGCCTTAATAGATATATTGATATAGTTAACATTCGAAAAAACACCACGGGACAGACATTAGTGTTCTTAATTATTTCATCATTATTGTGAAGATGAGGTAATTATATACATTTAATAGCATAAATTCCTAACATTGGGAAGTTGTCTCATTATACCACGTGATGATAGTGTGGGGATATCCATGGTATTTACAAGCACTTGTGTTAATACTTTCAGTTTCTTATTGTGTATTGTGCATCCACTATTATCTCCTTGTGCATATAACTACGAGTTTGTATCCATTGGAGACTTGATATTAAACCATACCTCGTTATATTTGAATAGCCCATCCATTAGGTGAGCATTTAAACTGATAGGACACTTATATCGTCTTTGAACTCGTTATCGAGATTTGTATAATACCTGAAATTCATACACGCGTTTTGTCTCGTCAATAATGGCCAGTCGAGGGTAGGGGAAATATTACCAGTTAACACGGCCATGAATGGATTCTACCCCTTGCTTGGTAGCATCTACTGAGTTGCTATCACCTTTGTATCCCTTCTCCCTCTCGCTCCGGACACTCCACCCTTTAATAGGGAGGTCCTCTACATCACGGGCAAGTTAAGCCTATCTAATGTTGCTCATCATCATCGTCCAACTGTTCAGTTTCATTCGGAACAAGAGAAAGCACCATGAGAACCAGACTGTCTTCTGGCCGAAGCGATGCGCTATTGTGCAATCACCCTTGGACTAGCAAATCAGGAATCCACCCCCACATCATCCCATTCCAGAGGAATTAACCCCGTCTGGCTTTGTAGTTTATGAGAATCCTGCGTACACAGTCCCGGCACGTGTTCGCGGCCAGGACGAAACCTACAACACAGGATTTCACTTGCAGGAGTCCTCGGCTTACAGATGGTTCCGTAAGTCCTGCGTTTTCTTCGGATCATAATCCTCAGGTGTCCTCTACAAATCCGATGGACTATCGTCCGGAGCCAGGTGAAGATGCCGAATCTCGAAGTGTTCCAGAAATGTTACGTTACCGCAATCGAAATCGATCTTTCCTGAAGATATATGGGGTGTTGTTGATATTTGCTCTGGTCAGCATTCCCGTAACCTTAGTTGACAGTATCATGTGTGTTTAAAGGAGAAAACTATAGTAAGATTTCAATGATCAGTTCAAGTATACAAAGTACTGAACTGCTTGCCTTGATCCAGTGTCAATGCAATTCGCTGTCAATTATTACGATGCAGTTTTGCTACACACGAGGGATAACGTTATGACTATGGTTCTCTTTATGTCTGGCGCCATATGGATTTCTATCTTCAAAATAGACATACACCGGTCAGTGAACTGTTAAACTACCATTACAGTCAACCGGGTGGTCCGTGTAAACTAAAGGGTGCTATTGCCAAAGTCAGCAATATCAGCTCTTTTGTTAACGCCGTTTAAACGCTAGAGTGTGCAATCATCGCGCTTTGTATTCTGCAGCATATGTGGGCGTCGTTCGTGCGCGTGATTCGATTCGTCCAGAAACCACTCACTCTGACCTCCGTGCGATATCTTCCAAGAAGACCGGGTTCTTATCTTGCATAAAAGTACTTCCAAAGATGTAGAGTGTTTATGGTCCGTGCCGTCCGTCGGATTAAGAGACAGACTTTCTTCACCCTTCTGTCCTAAATCTCCAGAATTGCCTTTCCAGGGCGGGGACTGTCCTATTGATACTCCTTGTCTACTTATTGCTACAATGTACATTACAATAGACCACCCTTTCAAAAGCCATTTTCATTACGAGTTAGAAGTCATGGTAGCATGATATAGTTTATATCCTACCGTTTTTATTCTCCATATGCATCAGTTGTATGTGTCCCGAAATTCACAGGAGACATTGCAACAAAATCCCCTAAGAAGTCGCAAAGATCATACGTGCTGCTCTTACTCTGTTCTTGCGGAATCTTTTGCCAATGCATCATGCGTCTGGCGGCTGGCAGTGGTCTCTTACTCAGTGATCTTCAAACACCTCAACAAAGCCAATACAAAGCACTATCCGTATACGCTGTCCTATATTCCTTTGCTATCATCATCATGATCTGGAAAGTGACAGCGTTTCTACTAACATTGTGAGATAAAAATATGTCTTGATATGTCTCATTTATATATCTGTGATGAATGGGTACGCCGCTGGCTTGTTGAAGCATCATCGTAAACAGTGTGGCACCTCCAATGTGCATTCTACGGGAAGAAGCGCTGGAGTGCGAGTTGGTGATACTGTTAGAACACTTTTCGCACCTATATGGACTTCATGCAGCAATCGTAGCTTACGAAGCATACAGTCTATTCTGCAAGAGACTCGTATCAATACACACTTCAGCCGTTAAGCGAGTTACACTGTATGGTGACCAGTAAACTGTGTTTCATAAGCGGGGGTCCCTCCCTTGGCCCCTCCACCGATATTAATATATATTAACAATTCATGAAGTGGTATGTACTGGAATACAATATAGGATCTTGTGAAAAGTAAATATTTGAATATCTAACCGAATGTAAATGTGTAAATTGTCATGCAGTCAAGAGGGGAGATACTCTGAAACATCACATTCGCCCCTGCAGATTAAACGGAACTTTTGAAGAGGTCCGTACGACATTCCATGAAATAATGGAACCCTTTATAGGAGAATGTGGTATAGTAGCAGCTGGCATGTTTTTGCAGATTTTGAAGTCGGCATTGCCGGAAGATGCTTTGAAACTATCGCCATGTGTCTTTAATCAGAAACACGACTGATAAACTTTTGTATTTTTATGTAAATTTTGTAAACAATTATATTCTGTGTCAAACCTTTTTGTAATATCCCTATTAATTATTGGTCACATGCGACGTGTGCGTGTGTGTGTTAGGGTGTGGGTGT
>CALNVZ010003429.1:28574228-28620793 GCA_940671915.1 Paracentrotus lividus | reverse complement strand
ATACATCATAATTATACCGTAAAATGTTAGAAGATAATAATAATCATTATCATGATTATACTTGCTTATATAGCGCCTAGCACTTACTTTTTCAGAAGTCTCTAAGCACTCTACAATTATGAAGCATAATTACCCTGGCTTTAGCAGAGCAGCTTTTACACGCGCTGCGTTTCAGGGAATAAATATTCCTACCAGGTCCCCATTCACCTCACCTGGGTCGAGTGCAGCAAATTATGGATGAATTTCTTGCCGAAGGAAATTAACGCCTGGTTGGGATTCGAACCTGCGACCCTCTGATTGAAAGGCGAGAGTCAGAACCACTACACCACGACGCTTCCACAATCTGTTAGATCCAAGATCTGTTAGATTCGTTTTATACGATGCAAGTTTATATGAATAACGCTCTTACGTCAAGTGATCATGTATCACATGGCTTCACACATAAAATTAACATGAAAAATTAAAAGGAAATTACCAATGGACTGTACGTGATTTCATATTCATCAAAAGGGGTATTTCACAAAGGAGATAATGTATATCCTTGATCTCACTGTATTGAAAACTCAGGCGAACGAAGTGTATTTACAAAGTATAACGAGAAAGTATCCTTGAATATTTAAAATTGCAGACTTGAGGAGAGTACTGCCTACTCATTTATGTGTATGGTAGTTTTATTTTTTGTTTATTTATTATTTTTTTTGTAATGTGCTTGTGTAACAAGGCAGTACAAACGAAAATTTGCCATTTTTTCAAACGATTTTCAGTCATTTTGAAGTTCTAACTGTTCACAAAGTTGGACAGATTTTTTTATTTTAATATATCATGGCATTGCACAAATTCGTTTTATTTGCCTGGTTTCGCAACTGAGATAGGTAACCCCTTTAGCTGAAGACTTACGTCTAACAAAAACACTTTCTTTTTATCAAGATTCTATACCTTGGTATTGTGATATATGCACCAGCACTCGCCTTAAACCAAGGTAAGAAATATATTGTACCACAATCAAACAACACATCCCGTCTTTCGGGGCGTTTGTACAAGTACAAAATCATGATGACTGACTAGTGAATGAAATTTATTTTAGTTTGCACAGGATGGGACAATTTTTTAGTAGAGATAAGTCAACGAACACAACTACACCGAAATTTCAAAGGGCAACATTTTCACTGAGAAAAAAAGAAAAGAAAAAGAAGTAGCTCAGGAAAATAACAAGAAGTCCTGGCTATCTTCAACTTATTATATTCATACGTTCTAAGAGAGTACGTAATGATTAATCCAACTTCAATTTCGGCTATAAAAATAAATTATGTTGACGAATGGCTTGTACCTTTGTTTGATTTAGTCAATAGATTCAATTCAATTGAACAACATATCATATAGCTGCGGCATACATTGTCAATTACTGTTCTTGTTGTTTTGTTTTGATTTACCTTATATGACAGTCAAGTTAAAAGGAAAGAATGGTAAGGAAACTGACTCATTTCAAACCATATTCTTGATCGTATAATTATCATACAGTAAGTGGTCTACACCTTTGGGGGTCCGTTATGGCGATTGGTTTAGTGTGCACCTTCTACACAACTATTGTAAGTATATATAAAGAACAACATGCGTTAGGATGAAATATAATGCATTTATTATAAACTAAATCAATATTAAATTAAATCAAATTCGATTCAGAATAAGAGACTATTTTATGACTATATCTAAAATAAATGAACACAACAAGGGCAAATAAAATAGAGAAAAGGGGGAAACATGTTAGCCTTGTTACATTTAGTATTAAATCCATGACAATAGATATATGATAAATAAATCATTGAAAAGGATGTCATTTTCAAATGTTTCCAATATCATTAAAGTAACCAAAAAACAAAACAAAAAAAAAAATGACCTGATGGTTAATATTGATTCCACATACCGATGATGATTATTATCATGTTTTTCCTGAAATTACTTTTCCAAAAGTGAAAATTATGTCACTAGTCTTTCAAAAATAATTCTTTATGTAGGGTGGTATGAAGGCAGTACTGTGGACTGATACCTTTCAAGTTATCGTCATGATGACTGGTTTCTTGGCTGTAATCATCGCAGGTTCCATGAACGTCAATGGCTTCGATGAGGTTTGGAGAATTGCCGGAGAGGGCGGGCGACTTGATATATGGGAGTAAGTCCGTAACAGCTATACACAGAGATTTTTATTATTATATATTTTTTACAACTGTGCAGTAGGCTTTGTAAAATAGGAACCTATATAAAGTTATAATGTGTGCATCCATCTGAATGGAATTTACATCGGTTCTTTTATTCTGTTGTTACAAAATCTTTAAGACTTTCCTGAAGATTACATATTTGTATGTAAGCGTACATCGTACCTCGAGGAGGGCGGGGAAAGGTCGTGTAAACTATTAAATCTCCACCTCTTCTATAATAACCTTTCAGTCAATAAGAATTTGGGGATTTTTATTTATTTTTTCTCTTTGGTGAAATTTAAGAAATCTGTTACCAAACGACCTTTTTATTTCATTTGAATTTATTTAGAGATGTTATTTTTGGTGTTATTAATTTCATTTTTGTCCTCTTCCTTTTTTTTTTTTTTTTTTTTTTTTTTTTTTTTTTTTTTTTTTTTTTTTTTTTTTTTTTTTTTTTCTTCTTCTTAGAATCCACACATTCGTTTCAAAAAGTGTTATTCTGTAAAAGTCTCCAAAACCAATTTTAGTTAGGTTTTCGGTGATTCACTTTTTGGTTTATGCAAAAAACATGACTGAAAAATTATGTTACCAAAAGTAAATTTCTACTCTTCTTTCTTCAGTGGTACCCTTCTTTTCTTCGGTTTCTACTCTTCTTTTCTTCGGGTGGGTTGAGTCCAGGGTGGTCCTCTTGGTAGAGCCCATCGCTGCCACCAGTGTAAACTATTAAATCTCCACCTCTTCTAATTCTCAGTTCACTTTTCAATATACAACTCTGCACTCTAGATACTCTTTAGCTCTCCTCCTCCTCAAAATATTCTTCGCTACAAGACACTAAAAGAAGACATCTACCAGACAAGTTCCTGGGTTGCACTGATTTAATAAAATAGAAATAAGGCTCTGACAAATCTTGAACGTATCTGACATAATAAATCATTAACTAATAAGAAATAAGAGAATGGAAGGAGCAAGTAAATGGAAGAGTCTTATAGAGGAAAGGAACCAATAGACAGCATGGAGGGTGATCATGAGAGGGTTCGAATATAAATGAGTAGGAAACAAAAGGATCATGTGAGGTGGAAATGGAAATGGAATGGAAGAAATCAGGCATGGCAATGGCAATGAGAATGAAGAGGCATGGTAACAGGCAGAAGATAAGATGTAAATAAGATGCAAATCATGGAGTATGGAAAGCAAAGTGTAGATTAAACATTTGACAAAATATACCTCTTACAGTCGTAAACACATTTGCTGAATAAAGACATACATTTATAAAGATTACAAAGGGCGTATAAAACTTCGCACAGTATTTCTGGATGCACAGTAAAAAAAATATATCCTTTTGAAGACCTTGACGGTTTATGATAAAAAAAAAACAAACAAACAAACAAACAAAACAAACAAAAAAACAAAGACAAACAAAATAATTTTTATTTTTATTTTCCTTCGGGTCAATTAAAGACGATAGCCATCGTTGATACACATGTATGAGCCTTTGCCCATACAAATAAACGACTACTAAAAGGGGATTTGAAATCAGACATTAATAAACATGCTCTTCTTTAAATCCAGCTTTAATCCGGACCCAACAGTACGTCACACTTTCTGGACGGTTGCAGTTGGTGGAATATTTTTCTGGACCACTGTTTACGGTGTCAACCAAGCACAGGTCCAGAGGTATCTTACGTGTGGGTCCGAAAAGACGGCTTTACTGTAAGTAAATCGTATATATAGCCCCCAAATTTGATATTGCGCCAGGATTTGAATTGTACATATATTTCATACTAACTTTTCTTTAACGCAAGTTCGTCATTGATCTTTGCAACAATACATATCACTGACAATTATTTTCAGGCCTACGCACATTTTAATTCCAATTAATTCCCAATTCATTTCAGAGATAATTTGATTCTACCCTCGTGTCCCGTAAAACAAAGCAATGTTCATTTAACACATTCAGTATTTAGTTATTATTTATTTTTCACATTTCTATAACAGGTCTCTCTTCCTCGCAATTATCGGTATGATAATAGTCGTGTCTGTTGCCTGTATATCGGGCATCGTCATGTATGCAAACTTCGCTGACTGTGACCCGCTCACCATGAAATATGTTACAAAATCTGACAAGGTGAAATGATCCATTATTTTTTCATTTTGGTAGCCACTAAGAGTTTTCGATTGTTTCATTTTGCTCAAATGATAATTTTCGTTCAAATTAAGGCAGGTTTCATCTCGATTAAAGACACTGGGCCTTTGCCGCTACAAAATTCTGCTCTTATATATAGAAGAGCAGGAAATCGCTATCATAGCGAGAGAGGAATTACCCCAGTGGGCCGTATGCATACCAAAAGTTGTTACTAGGATATTTTAATGAGATCAACTTGCATCTAGTAATAATGAATCTTTTATAGATTTTGATTTTCTATTTGTTTCAGTTTACAACCAGTCTGTGGTGAATGATGAATATGAACGAAAAAAAGTAGGAAAATATATTTTTTATAAATTGATGAATAAATGATGGTAATGTATATTTTGATTGGAAATATGATTGTTATTATATCTTTCTTTCAGCTTTTACCATATTTTGTAATGTTGTTTGGTAACGTGCCTGGATTACCTGGCTATTTACATCGGCTGTCTTCAGTGCTGCTCTCTGGTACTACCCCCCCCCACAAAAAAAAAAAGAAAAAGAAAAAGAAAAAGAAAAACAAAACAAAACAAAAACAAACAAACAAACAGACAAACAAACACAAAGAAAAAATCAATAAGAGTCTCAAAAGAGGAAGAAAAAAAATATCGATAAGTATCTCTCTCTCTCTCTCTCTCTGTCGAAATATATATATATATATATATATATATATATATATATATATATATATATAAAACAAATAAAAAACAAATTGAGAAAAAAAAAATAACGAAAATATCGACCACATGAAAATATTCTATGTGCATTGAGCAACACCATATGAAGTATGATATTGGCCCTATCGGACATGTTGGACAATGAATGAATTCACTCTGTCCAATGATTCCCCCCCCCCACCCACCCTTTTTTCCCCTTTCTTTTCCCACCCCACCCGTCAGTGGTATCATAGGTTCCCATACAAAAAAAGAAAATTGTAAATAATTAATTCATTATATCTACAATATTGTTCGATTTTGTATCTATTAACTTTTTGAAGACGAGCTATTTTTTTTTTCTATAACTCATATTTCCCATGGACGCCAGCCTGACAGCATTTATAAAAAACTGTGTAATGAGACGGTTATTTTCAAATAATATTAGTAGTACATGTAGTAGGTATTTGGACTTAAAATGAAAGCGAATGATATGCAAGTTCTCTTCGCTTATATCCTTGTTTCGTTGAACAGTACGGTCTCATCTGGTGTTAACTCATTGGCTGCTGTTTTTGGTGAGGACATCGTGAAATCTATTTGGCCTGACATGAAAGAAAGGACCTACACATGGACAACCAAGGGGCTTGGTAAATACACTTCACACATAACCTCGTTACAGTTTCGGATTCAAGATTGATAATATCAGAAACTTGTTTTAAAAAATAAACCCCCCTCCAAAAAAAATAAAAATAAAAATAACATAATAATAATAATAGGGGAGAGCGGGGTTATATGGAACATTTTTCACAAAAATGGCTGTAAAACAAAAGCGGATTTATTTCAAGAAACAATAAACAATCAGGTTGAGTGTATATCTGAATGCTACAAATGTACCCCATAAAATTCGTAAACTTAGTGATAGTTCCGGAAAAAAATCCATCTTCAACAAGACCATGTCAAGTGTTCCAACTAACCCCAGACACGGGGTTAGTTGGAACAAGGTATGGGGTAAGTTGAAACATTGTGCATTATATCATATAAAATTATATTTAAAATACCTACAACGTAATTGCATGGGTTCAGCTAACTTGCTTTATTGATTCCAATTAAAATATTAAAGATTGGTGTTCATTTTTTTTTAACTTCATGTTTTATTACACTTGATAGCATCCACTCAGATACAGATATTCTGAAGTCCTGTGAAGTAGCATTCTGCAATATATTTTGTTTAAACCAAAATAAAATTGTCCAGTGTGCACTAATATATACTTATAGGAATATTTCGGAACACTTCATTGAATTATATGATTTTTATTTTTTTATTCAGCTGAAACCTATTTACTGAGTACATGTTCCAACTAACCCCGTTCAAAATGTTCCAACTATCCCCACAGGCCCATTTGACATTTGTAACCTTACAGCTAAAAAGAGGGACAACAACATGCCATATATTTAACATTGTTT
The DNA here is from genome assembly GCA_940671915.1 of Paracentrotus lividus. Lineage (NCBI taxonomy): Eukaryota > Metazoa > Echinodermata > Echinoidea > Camarodonta > Echinidae > Paracentrotus > Paracentrotus lividus. Next base: position 28,614,299 of record CALNVZ010003429.1, on the reverse strand, counting down.
TGTAGCTTGGTATAACTGTTTGTTATAATCAAACACTGGCCAACTTAATCTATGATCCTCTCTGAGATAATAAAGCATTTGTAAAAATGACAAAATTTACTCAGAAGGTGAAAAAACAAACATTGCTTTCTAACTTCATGAGGCTTGAAGCATGTGTGCTGTCTAAAATGTGGTGGATGGCAGTTGCTAATAGCAACAACCTGAGGGTCGATTTGCATAAATATATTTATAGACGTTCAAGAAAATTACAATGTTTCAACTAACCCCGTGTTCCAACTAACCCCACTCTCCCCCAATAATAATAATAAAAAAAAAATATATATATATTAATGATAAATTCACAAATGAATAAATAAATAAACGAATAAAGAAATAAAATGTATAATACTAATGATACAACAAAATCCGTTAGGGACTAAGTTTTTTTTATATTAACATGTATGTTTCATTATGCGTGCTAAAAAAACAAAAACAAAAACAAACTATGGGGTCCCACACATTTTCCAACCCAGTTTCCAACATTGTTCTCACATAAGGTATTGGCCACCTAACCAAATGAAATGTCCTGTGGATACTTTGCGTTATTTCCTTCAGCTAGGAGTGTTTATACCAAGACCGAAATGCATATGGTTATTAACAGTTAATGATATAACGCATTTCAAAAATGTGTAACCTGAGCATAAATTCTGGATGACCTGTGGGTGGGTGTGGGCGCCCTTTTAAAGTGTGGAAATCACACATTTGTTTTTACTTTACGAATTTTTCCCCCGTTTAATTATATATATATATATAAACCCCTCAAAAAATGTCTTGCAATTCAACTTTGAGCCCTCATATCTTTTTAATTTGATGTTAACATATGATTGGTTAAAATTTCGATTCATTAGAAAGTTGATTTTAATTCCTTGTCACATTGATACCCCATTTGTGATGGTTTATGTTATATGCTGACATGCACAGTACTGCAAAATCGAATAAAGTCAGAAAAGGAAAGTTGCCAAATGAATGGCTATTGCTTACATCGAGTTCTTAACTGTATAAAGGTTTTGTGTTCTTTGTCGTTTGGTATTGGTTTGTGCGTTAGGCGCTCATACAATGTTGATACTCTTGGTTGAATGTCAAATAATGTTTGAGGTAATTTAAAAAGGATGTATTTGTTGTTAATTTGTTTATAAAAAGAACTATTTTTAATAACCAGCGAGTGGGTTGAGCATTACTTGTGTATTGGTTCATACAGGTTATTGCAAGTTTCCAGCATAAAAATTCGCTACTCATCTCTTTTTCATCCATCTCCAACAAACAAGCAGCAGTATCAACAAACTCTTTTTTTTGTCCATTTCAGCACACAATCGTTCTCTGTTCTTGAACCGTATTCTCAACATTTGATAAGCGCGCCATCTTAGCTTTATCAAACGATCTTCATGAAAAATAAGCACTGCAAGCAAAAAGCTTGGGCAAGGCACATTTCTTCTTCCAAACAATAAGTGAAAACATTGAGGAATAATGCATGACCCATTTAATGATACTCTATAGAAACTCTGCTCTTCAACAATAGCCATTCATTTGGCACTTTCACTTTGACTTTGATTTGTATTCGGATACTGTGCATTCAAGCATTGCACAACCTTTACAAATGGGTATCAGTGTAAAGAGGTAAATGAACTTTCCCAATGGTATAAAATTAATGAATTATAGACAATTAACAAAAGTACGAGGATCAAAAGTGATTGCAAGACATTTTTTGAGGGGTTATATATTATATTATATATATATATATATATATAGTATTTTTTTTTTGGGGGGGGGGGAGAGACGGAGGCAGGGGAACATCTATAAACTATTGTCATGATACTAATCGTAATGTTTCTTGTTTCGTTTGATAGCTATCTTCTTTGGGCTAATGAGTATTGCAATGGCATTTGTATCTTCAAAACTCGGTGGAGTTCTAAAGGTATGTTTAAAAAATGTATTATGGAATTCAAATGTAGTATCATTTTATCCGAATGTGCTGTGTCTTGTTACAGCCTGTGCCATGCTATATATTACCTTGTTATGATAAGGAGTAACAGTCAATTCCGTATAATATCCTATCAAAATCCGTGTTGCACTTATTTTTTTTTTCGCATAAAACTATCACTGTGAACCAATCACAGTGGTTGTTGCAAATTTGCAAATGATCGTAAGTCTTTATGTTATAGGGCACATGCTTATATCCTGAATCCTTTAGTAGATTAATGATGTTTGGTCAAACACACCTACAGATGATTCCCCTATTTCCAAATATTTTCATGCTGCATTATATTAAAGCTTGAACCTTATCTATTTAAAAAAAAAATCATTAATATCTACCCAGCTTGTTACTTCAAATTTTGTAAATTAAACTCCTTTAAATAACATATTGTCAGGCTCCTCACCAAATTGATAATTTGACCATCAGCTTCTTGACTTTTCAAATACTAATTTCAATAAAGGCGGCTATGAGTGTGTTTGGAATGCTCGGAGGACCGACTCTGGGGCTTTACTGCGCTGGGATGTTCTTTCCTTGGATAAACTCGGTTGTAAGTCAATTATTTTCCCCTGTTGAATAACGAGCTGCGCCGTTAGGGCACCCATTTAATTTCAAATAATTTGCATAATCTTCAATACATTTTTATTTGTGATGAAGACAGTACTAGAGTTGAAATTTGCCGATTTTAGTGGTACCCCTAAATGCCATTGTAAGGGGTTGTGATAATAATGAAGATAAATGTGATTAGAAAATTCTATTACTATTTTTGTAAGTTTTTACTTAAATTTATTAAAACTCCAAAGTACGAAAGAAATTTGCCGACCTCCATGTTCGGCCCCCTGCTTGATTCTCTGAGACAGTAGGTCTTTAAAAAAGAAACGACGCTGTCATAAATGCGTAGTACATGTATCCGTTGATTCAATTTGTTTATATGCGCATGAAAAGCTCAAATTCAAGTTTATTTCCATTTTTATCCCTGAAAAATTACAAAATGGAACATTTATTATCATGATTATCTCAATGTTATATACACATACATTTACCTATTAAAGATTTCATGTTCATAGGCAGATTTTTTCTCTTTCTTTCTCTCTCTCTCTCTCTCATTTCTCTTTCACCCTCTTCTCTAAATTCTAGGGTGCATTTGTAGGAACCCTGTGTGGATTATCATGGTCTCTTTGGGTAGGAATAGGGGCACAGGTTTACCCTCCCATCTATGAGCGGCCAACGTTAAGCATAGATGGATGTAATGTTACCATGGAAACCATGACAACGCTCTCTGACTTTATGATGTTGAATTCAACTACAGAGCCACAAATAAGAAGGTACATTATTATTATTTTTTTAAATATTTATTTATTTATTTATTTTGGTAAGATATGACAGATCGTATTAATTTTTCCTCAGTCTTCCTCAACAGAGGATAAGTGTCGTTATAGTCTCTTTCTCTTTACATATTACACTGCAAAAACGTTGGTGTTAAATAATGTGTTAAATTAGCACCACTAGGTTTATATAGAACAACTTTTATGTTCATAGTGATATTGTCCTATATCATGTAAATAAATTGTAGTGGCGTTGACTTAACACAAAGTTGATACCAACGTTTTTGAAGTGCATTATACTTCAAAAACGTTGGTATCAACTTTGTGTTAAGTCAACGCCACTACAATTTATTTACATGATATAGGACAATATCACTATGAACATAAAAGTTGTTCCATATAAACCTAGTGGTGCTAATTTAACACCAATTTAACACCAACGTTTTTGCAGTGTAATATGTAAAGAGAAAGAGACTATTTGCCGTATCTGTCTTCTTTTTATCGAGTTCTGTTTCCCATTTTCTCTCTGTTTTGTTGTATCATAACTTTCTCGTTCTTTCTATGACTCCTTCTCCTCCTCCTCCTCCTCCTCCTCCTCTCTCTCTCTCTCTCTCTCATTCCCCTTTCACTTTTGATTGTGTTATAATCTTGTCCAGACCAGCCATCGCTAGTCTCTATAGCTTGTCCTATGTGTGGTACAGTGCCGCAGCCATGCTTATGACCATCTTTTGGGCATTGACTATCAGCTTCCTTACAGGTATATGCAACAATCCTCTTGCTATCGTGAAAAAACTTAATATATTCAATATATCCCTATATTTTACTTCAGCAAAATATTTAGGTTTACTTTCATTATTGTTGTTTTTATTTGATTCCTTGAAGAAAGGGTGAGCAAAAACGTGAGTTGTGGGAAGAGGAAAGAGTTTTAGATTATTTCATTATTTTATATTTGCTATCAATAATTTTTTTTTTTATTATTCAATTAATTGATTTGTTTCTAGCTATGCTGTTTATAAATTCATAAATATTTTTTTTGTCTATTTTACGAACCATTTTGACCTAATATCATAACCGCTTATCCCATTCCCCCTTTTCTTTTCTTCTTCTTCATTTTATTTTTCTTGTTCAAGGCGCCAATGACCCCAGAACAGTCAATCCTATGCTGATCAGCCCTATAGCTGATCGGATGTACTGCTGCCTTCCAGATTCAATAAAGCGCCCTCTGCGGTGTGGTGTAGGTGAACTTTTCGAGGAAGACATTCGCAAAAAGGTGCGATGGGGGTGTCATTGACCTTCTGTTCAGTAATCACATGGACTTCCATTTCAAAGGGCCCAAAATAGTCAGATGATTTCTCATATCTTGTTCATCCAACATAGTCGACCTTTCCTTGCTATAGTTTTGCTTTCGAATGCTTTTAATTTTTGTCTAAGATTTCATTATTTCACATTGAATCACAGATTAGGCATACTTATCGAAGTGATGGCTATAATAAGTCACACACTCACTTAATCAAATATAATAATAATGATAATAATTGTTATTATTATTATTATTATTATTATTATTATTATTATTATTATTATTGTTATTATCATTATTTTTATTATTATTTATATATATATATATATATATATATATATATATATATATATATATATATATATATATATATATATATATATATATATATATATATAAATATATATATGGGCCATTTCACGGTAACTCGCGTTACAAATAATCGGTACCCTTCCAGATTAAAGTCCTCTACCTTTCAAACTGCGAGGATCTACAAGTTACTTTTTGCACCAGATGTAAAGTAGACATAGACCAAAATGGATTGAAAAAGAAAAATAATGGCCTCGCTCGTTAAGATTCTTGGATTGGTGAACTTCGGTAACTTGCGTTACGCAAAAAAGAACATGGTCAAAATCATGATGAATGTGAAGGTTAATTGTCCTCAAACTACACAATGTTATCTAAATAGATATTAATATATTTATAACCTATCAGCTGCATCAAAGTAAAGAAAAAATTAACAAATAAAATACAGGGAGCGTTTATGTCTGTAACTCGCGTTTCAATTTTCATACCTTTTCTGTGACGTCAGGTTGAATTTTGTTGTTACTATAGGTGTGATTTAATATTCTAAAGACTATCCAGTTGGAAAAATTGCTAAAGAAATAAAAGTTCTCTGTCAAAGTCTAAAAAAACTTTAAAACATTGCATGTAGTCCCATGTGCTTCAATCTATGTATAGTTTGGATTCTCCAATGACATACAATTTGAAGGTAAAATCAAAATTAATCTGTGTTTCCGAATGTAACAATAGTTTCAGAAAATTTTAAAGCCAAAATACAACCTGAATTTGAGATAAAGCAAAAAGAAGAAAACATCAAATGTCCTCCCGACCGTGGAATGGCCCATATACATGATATGATAGGCTATATATTTTTATCATTTAATTAATTAGTTTATTATTATCATTTTTATTATTTTTTTGTTTTTTAGGTTGACGGTGAGGAAATGAAAGTGGCTTATTCTAATCCAGGGTATGTTGGGCAGCTATCCCCATCTTGCGCCGGTCATGCTCCATTAAATTATGTCGAGGAGGTGAGTACATGCTCAGAGAAGATACAAGATAATTTATTTGGTCCATACGGAAACTTGCCTTCCTTGAGGAATCTTGTACTACGTTAAATTTTCACCTTAAAAAAAAAAACAAAAAACAAAAAAAAACAAAAAAAAAACAAAAAACATTTTTTACCTATTTTTCACCATCATTGTGAAACATCTTATTGGAATATTACTCTGTAGTCTAGTTAAAATTAAGAAGCTACAGTGAATATTTAGAAGTCATAAAGCGAAACGTGCAATATCATGAGTCTTGTCCCACTTAATCCCGCTTCGAGCTGTAGTAGAGCAGCGCCTCATTTTAGTACGATGTTTACACTGCGTCACTGCCTGCTGCAGCAAGTGACGCAGTGTAAACACCGTACTATCAATGAGCAGCAGGAACAAGGCGTACCAAAATGATGTCATGGATGTCGTCATCATGGATATGCAATCATTTAAGAACGAAAGCATTACGGTACCATTATTACAAACATGGAATCGCCATGGATAAACATACTGATAGGAAACCATAAAGGAATACATAAGATTAACCTTAATATCAAATAGGCCTAGCTTCAAGGATTTTTGGGGAAAAATAATTTAGCACGTTTGTTGACTGACATAATTCTTTGTAGCATTTGTTTCACCTTCATCTAACCTCGTGACCATAATTCTTTATATATTACTAAATTTTAACTGCCGATATTTTGAATGATATTAACCGGGATTTCGATGATGCCAAATTAATCAGAACATTGAATATGAGTCTATGGACGAAAAAATACCCCTCATAATATTCACAAAGCATTTTTGACCGTTTAGTTTGTGTTAAACGTCTTAGATTTATATCTCGTTGTTTGTTAAGGATCGGTTAACAAATATAAATAACAGCACTTACATATCGTATTTGAAATATACTCAATATAAACGCTTCCATAAACAAAAATGATAATGAAGAAAAAAAAAACATGTCATTATAATAATATTACATGTCATTATTTTGCAAACGAATGCCAGTGTATGATTATAGGTCCCTAACATCCGTTAGCTTTCTGATATAAACTTTATTCCTGTGTCACATTTATTATACATTTTTGTTATCTTTCTGTATGTATATATAATGTAATAATTATATAACAAGTTTTATATTTATGTTTATTATTATTGTCACAATTAACTCAATTGGCTGCTCTAATGATGCTCAATTAAAACCTATTCAATTTTAATTCGATTTTCTTTATTTGTTCACAGCCATACCATGAAAATGGACCTTAGCAATGAACTCCTGACAACGATTTCTTCATTGCACGCATTATATCTTAAAGATATTTTTAGCAGTATGTTAATGTTCTTTGTGAAGGAACGAAATTAGACCATGCTTCACGTGAAGAAAATCGTACCTTTAATTATTAATTTGAATAGCTCTTTGTTATGTGGATTTGATAACAACGAACTTTTGACCGCTACGTGTTAGACTAAAGGTATTTGTCAACTAGTATTCTCTTCACCCATTTATTTCAATATATATATATATATATATATATATATATATATATATATATATATATATATATATATATATATATATATATATATATAAAAGACAATTTGGATAATTAAGGATTTGCATGCAATGAATAATGTACTTAGTACATAATAACTAGAATTTCAGTAAAAGAAAATCAACTTCAAAAAAGTAATTCATCTTTTGAACTCGCCTTTTATTTCATTAAATTTAGTGGTAGTTATTTACGTTACAAAGCAATAGATGGCACTTTATCGTTAATTTATATATTTTTTTACATATATATCAGTATCAAGTTACAGACATCCATAATTGACATTACCTGTGACAGTTTCGACGACGGGCTGTCATATTCCACAAACAGACAAACGGCGTCTCATTGGTGACTGATGATTTTGGCGCCAAATAGGTATTGCCATTGATACTGGTCCTACGGGTCGGACATAGATTTTGTGTAACATATAATATCAGCTCTAAAGAAAGAGTTTATATACACTATTGCTAATAAAAAGAACATTTTGTAAAAGTAGCATAATCATTAGTAATACATTCATTATGGATATAAAACGTTTTGTTGATCGTTCTATGAATAAATGCTATAAAATGAATTATATTTAGATTGAAGGCAATTGTGTTAATGTATGTATCTATTTACTTCTCTTTTCTTGTCAGTTTATTATTATGTTTGTTGTTACTCTATGTTTTATTTGTCTTATTTTTCTTGATTGCCATTAATAATAAATAAGACCTGAACATATTTCTCGTTCATGGTCAAATTGAATAGAAATACAGTAATACTATACATAAATAATAAGTGCATGTTTTAGTTTTTGGCTATAATGAAAGTCGTCTCATAACAGACATGTATATTGCCATTAGAAACTAGCAACATATATGCTGATTGGCTTCGATAGTTCTTGTTAAATTGATATAAAATAGATTAAATCAACATGAGCGGCATTCAGTACACTTTGTTATATAAAATTTGTAATATTTTTAAAGAGACCAATGACCAATTAAAGAGCTGAAGTAGAAATTTTTTTAAAAAAAGTCCATTTCTTCGTTGCAATATTGAGATAATCATGTAAATTTTATACATGACTCTATCGTGTGTGTAATTGATTACCCTGATCCCCCCCCCCCCCCCCCCGAAGTGCCTAAAACACATGAAAACTTAGGAAATCGTGGACTTGGGATGTTCTTACATTAATATCATAGTGCCCTCTCTCATCAGCTGGACACTTTTGTACAGCAGCCTTCTATGCATATGTTTCAAATGATTTCACAAGTCCAGATGATTCAAAGAACAACCCCAAAACAACAAGCAAACCGAACCGCCTACAAATAACGTGAATGTTAATTATGATAACAGATGCATTCGAACTTGTATTTGTTTATGATGTTACTTACTGCCATAGTGAAATATAATATTTAATAGATGCGAAAAAAAATAAGTTTTCATTGATTTACTCGTAATTACCCGCTTTGGACTTGTGTTGTACTTATTATTCAGATACACAACTAATATTCCTGAAACTACACCCCACCTTAAACATTACGAAACTCTAGGCTCTAGATGTTGGTTTACATGACGAATGTATCGATTCACGCTATATTTTATTGGATCTTCCCATAGTCTCTAAATTACCATGAGTGATCAAAATATGAAGTACATGATGCGCTATGAATATCTGGTTTGCGATTTGAATTACAATAGGCCAAGTTGAAGTTAACACGGTTGATAACCGTGTTCATAAATGCACGGCTAGGTATCTCGTATACATATTATGCAAATGCAACCATGCGCGTCGACATAAGTAATGACGTTTATTGTGATAATTGTGGCAGGGTTCAATAGTAAAGCAGTTCAGTGTGAATTGAATACACCGCATACACCCATACAGTAATGCAAAATGATGTAAGTGTGGTCCATAAACATAATTGGAGCAATGACGTTAATTTTATTCTGGAGTGATATCGAACTATAGTAATTCCGTTTACCTCGCGTTTCTTTCCTCGCCTGTAGCCCCGCCATATATGTTTAGGTGTAAAACACCATCATTAATGTATTGGACTCGTTGTGCAAGTGGTATCAATAATTTCAATTGAAGATATCGACGTTTATATATATATTTTTAAAAAATGATTATGGAGCACTACGTGAAATTATTCACACAATGCTGTGACAAACACACCCTTTATAATGAATGGAAATGTCACCAATACAAATACTAAGGGAAATTGAAGTTGTATTGTTGTGAATATTACCATATCCACTTGAATATGCAATTCAGGAACCAGCGGGGATTTAATTCCATGCCTCCTCGTTGGAATATAAAGGTAATATTTATCATGTTTATTAACTTACCATTTCACGGATATACCACGTATGCATATTATGTACATGACATAAAAACAATGAAACTTGTAGTATATAAAATTAACTGTGAGATGCTTAATATATTGGAAAGTTTCTGACCCGTCAGTTTTTATGAAACCCAGTTATGTCATATTTTTCACAACTCAAAATGTATATATAATTATATATATATATATATATATATATATATATATATATATATTACGAATAAAGCCCGATTAAAAGTATTTATCGTACACATGATAAACATAATGATTGTTGAAGGGCATTAAAGGCAATACGAACCAGCAGCCTTGTATAGCATCACCTCAAGTCCTCAACTGCAACTGCTCAAATCAGGCCCGCTTCCTAACCCATAATGCAACGTTCAGAGAAGTGTATTATTATACTTGAAGCCCATTTGAATGATATTCACTACTCAATAAATTCACTCCGCTATTCGATTGTTGTTTTTCACTCTGTTTGATTTGCCTGGCAAATTGGTAATTAATTTTTAAATAAGTTGTCCCCTATCTTCACTGATCATTTTGTATAAAATATATTTTAATTCCAAAATGATTTTTTTAAAGAAATGGATTGGTGAATATATTGGCAATTTCTTGTAATTGTTAAACGTTTTTATAAAACCCCGAGTCAACAACATAAAATCATATTAGACTCGTTTTTATATACATGATTTGTAAACATACATCTTTATAATTTTATGACTGGAACGAACGATCAAAATAAAGTTTAAATTAGTTTAATTTTCAATACACTTTCATTTATCACTGGAAACAGTATATCTTTCCAAACTGAATTAATCATTTTTCCCTTGTTAGAAAAAAAAATATATAGGCACTTTATCACTCTTAATATTGTGGTTGGGGAGTTTGAAGTGAGGTTGAGAAGTATTACAAGACTTTATCAATCCAAAATCCCACATAAGCTCAATCAAACTGCTGACAAACAAGCACCATTCTAAACTGACACTATCATACCCTCCAAATACTAACAACGAACGAAACTAGGCCAGATTTGTATTAATTTGTCTCCAGCCTATTTCAGTCAGTCGTATAAAACCATGACTCGCTATATCCAGTGACAAATTTTGTTAATATTTTTTTAAATATATATATTTTTTTTCAAATCAATTTTTAACATGTACAGTTGATAAGTATTTTTTTCTTCAAATTATAGGGGGTGTGCCCCCGCCTGGATTCGTCACCGACATGACATAATAAGCTTTAATCGAACTCTTGAATTTTAAAACTCATATGCAAACACAAACACTTAGAAATTTACCCTCGTCTCTGTCATATACTGTTATACCAAAATACAAACAATAAAGGAAATGGAGAGGCAAGCTAGGTACAGTTGTGCATCTATTTGATTCAAACGAATGGATCATTATTGTCACAGTAAAAAAGCAAATGAACAGAGCTAGTCACAGAAGTTGAAATAATCTCTCAGTAGCAAGTCAAATGGGTTAAAATAATCTCCCAGTAGCAACTGAGTCAAAATAATATCTCAGTAGCAAGTAACATGGGTTAAAATAATCTCCCAGTAGCAAGTCACATGGTTTAAAAAATCTCTCAGTAGCAAGTCACATGAGTTGATTTAATCTGCACTATATGAAGTCATATGAGTTTAAATAATCTCTCAGTAGCAGGTCATATGACTATGAGTTGAAATAATCAAGTAAGCAAATGAGAAATTAGTCACATGAGTCAAAATAATCTCTCAGTATAGCAAGGCACACGCCTGTGCAAAGTGCTAAATCAGTCGTTGCATTAATAAGATTTGCAAACCCTATCTTGAGGGCCACAGTACATCGAGCACAAGACATCGAAGCCATCCTTCATTGTACAATTTGTACATATTTTAATTTCATATTGATTATGCTACAGTTAATATATTTTTGATAATTTATATCTAATTCTATATCATTTTCAAAATGAACATAATAATTAAAATTTGTGGAATACGTGGAATTCACCTGAGACACGTCCATAATTGGACATTTGAAAAAAGGAAAAATTCTAAATTCGATGAAAATCTTCGGATATTATCTTGTGAGACAAACATATTAGTAAAACGTGAGACTAATTATCTTAACTAGACGATGTAAGAGTTTGAGAAAAATGTAATTACGATAATAATGGTGATTCTATTCAGGTGTGTGCCCTTAACGTTCACAAAATTGCAAAAACAGATAAAGGCATTGAACGATACCCACCCAGCATTTTTTTTTTTTTCTTTTTTTTTGGGGGGGGGGGGGGGGCGGGGGGGGGCCGGGGGAGGCTATATAGGCCTAATCATCTATCAAGAATATATATGATGTAATTTGGTTTTCAGTATTATGTGACATACCAGTGCTGCTACCCTAGAAGCTAAGGGCCTGAAATCAGAGTTGTTTTTGTTTTTTTGTTTTTGTTTTTTTTGAGGGGGAAGGTTTGAAGGTTCTATCTACGGTAAAATTTTGCAATAATTCCACATATCTCATCGATCGAAATAAAGATATTTTGGCCATTCTGGCTAATTTTTGACCCAAAATGACAATTTTTGGTCACTTGTGGTCAAGGGTATTCTTATTCTTTAAAATTTGCCGCCAAATTTGATTTTCCAAACCTATCTGATGTTAAGATTATTAAAGGGGTCATGTTGCTTAGTTTCAGTCAAAAAGTGCATTTTGAAAATCAACTTTTGGCCAAAATACAATAAAAATGACCATAAGAGTCATGCAAAAGATGCCTTTTCTATCCCAAAATAATTTTAAAAATCTTCCTTGGGTCTAAATCAATAACCCCAAATCCTTTTCTTAACCATCTAGGCAGACTTGGTCATTTAGGCCAGTTTGACATGCAGTTTTGCAGGATTTTGTTGTACATGTATGTCTTTTAGTCAATATAGGTGTACCACGGGTACTGATCGTTTTGTTCAAACTTACTGCAGTAAGGAGCTGTAGTGGAGAAGTTTGAACAACTTATCATCTGTAAAAATTGGTGCAAATCTCTAAAAATAAGGTTATATTAAACCTACCCATAAGGCTCTGGTCAGTTTGGTAAATTGTTGGCCTAATGTTGCCCATTAACCCCAATGAGATAAAATACTAGTAATAATAATGTTTTTTTTTTATTCAGAGGTGCCCGTTTGAGGGTGTTTCTAGCTGATCTTGTTATTATCCGCCATGTTGTTGCTCCCTGATTTTGTTGGAAGGATACAATGCCTGTAAATCGAAATGCTTCATTAGAATTGATGGTGCACCTCAGGTCCTGCTAAACTGGCTGTCTTGCAAATAACTTGATTGTCAACCACACTGACCCAGAGCATCCTCGTTAAGTACCTTTGTTCCAGGATGAATCCTATCCATGTACACCATTCAAGATCCATCCCAAACTGTGGATTGACAGCAAATGCCACGCACCCTTTTGTCTTCGCAGAAATGACTGTGGATACCCATGAACGGGTTGTAGACAATTTCCGACATTTGCATTCGGCAGATGGTGATGACTGGACAACCTTCAAGATCTTGACCAAGTTTTGCATAATAGACATAATGGTATATCACACAAATTATTATTCATTACTGGTCAAAATAGTCATAACTGCCAAAGTGGACATTACAATAATTGAATCATGTTAAATACAATATTCTTTTACTTACAAAGTTTTACATTGATTTTGTGCAAGCAATTCGTAGTGAAAGCAAACACTATAAACACATTTCTTTCATCTAACGGTGTCCCGACTGGAATGCTCCTCAGGGAGCCTAAATTTGTTAACATAATAATATGTCTGTAAAGCTTAAAGCTATATGTATTGGGGTCTATATGAATAAAAAATATATTATTATTACTATTGTTTCATCTCATTTGCATAAATGATCAACGTTTGGCCAATAAGTGACGAAACTGACCGGAGCCTCTTAATATGACCTTTATATTAATGGATGTATACGTGCCACTTCAAGTTTGAACCTTCAGTATAATAATGTTGTGTGTAAAAGCGCAGCCTTCCCACTTGATGGTGGGGCTGCACTGATAGGCACTGTGTCATTGACAAAGGATGAGACACGGCGCGCCGCGGCGTAGCAACAATCTATTGGCATTATTAGTGGATATATTTGCCACATAAAATATGATATTCATTTAATTGAATGTGTTTATTGAACCGTTTTAAGTTCCTTACAAATCAGCCATGAATAATAAATAGTGTTGTGCGGTCCAGGAACGTATATATCAAGTTACACGTATAGTTCCTTATAGTGTTTACACACTATACAGACAATTTTGCATATTCATTTTTGAATTCTCTCTATATTATTTTTGCTCTATTGTCAACCCACTGTGAAAGACAGAAGAATGTTATTCCAAAACAGACAGTATGTACCCTGAATTTATCAAAACAACGTGTTTTGCAGGTAAGTGATATTTCTTGATTCTTCTTAGTATAATTATATAAATATAATTTTATTGGAATTGTTCCAGATTAATAGGTTAGATTGCACAATGACCATGATGACCTCCAGAATACTTGCGTTGTCAAGACAATATATTGCATATATTTCGATTTGATTATGACAATATTCCTCGGTTGACGAGATTCTTCATAAATCTAAGATGTGAAATGAAAACATATCGAACTCTAAACTTACAAAAGTTTTCATTTGAGTCGAGAGAGGATTGTAATTGAAGGATTATGTCTGCTTTTCGGCATTGTAACAACGAGCGATCGTTTATGTATTAAATTATATCATTACATCCATCTCAATTACAGTGCTGGATCAGGGGATGATTGAAAATAAAATGGGACCTGTGGGGTGTAACACAAAGACTTACGGTTCATAAAAAAAGTTACAATTGATTTTTTTCTCGGTAGCTTCATCATGGACAGGATGCTCCAACGTTGATATTAATCCTAATCCTAGCCCTAACCCTATATTGTTAATCATATCCAAATCCTAATCCATGACTGTACCTGGTTACCGATCAATCGTAACTTTTTATAAATCGTAAGTCTTTGTGTTACAGGGCACAAGACATTAATTTCGGATAATGCATTCTAAAAAAAAAAAAAAAAAAAAAAAATGGCAATGAAATCAATAACCAAGGTCTCGTCTATTTTTAAAATTTTATTTATTTATTTTTCTTTAACAGGATTTCATGGTCTAATCGGCCAAAGTTATCATTTTTTATCAATGCAAACTATTGTAGATACATATTTGTTTTTCTCCATTTTGGTAGAGGTTATGTTAACGTCCCACTAAATCATCTCCTGAAATAAAGAGCTGTCGATCCAGATTTATTTCTACACTTTTGAGAATCAATATTTGGTTATTTTCTTCGGATAACCATTAGTCAACCAAGCATCCTGCTATTTTGAAAAAGAAAATATGATCTTAATTATAAGGCAATTGGGTGTAAAATGTTTTTTGTTTTGAGGTTAACTTAGATAGATAAATGGTTTATCAAAACATATACAAATCCATTTACATATTTCCATGCTTCGTAGTTTAAAAACTAAATTGTGTAATGTATTACAGATTTTTTCACAGAGTAAGATCAATAAATAATAATGATACTCGGTACACTGTTGTCGATCCACCGCCCCACCCAGAGTTACATGAGACAAAAGGCCATGCACCCTTCATGAGTTGCGTAGGGCAGATGATCGACCTCAATGCATACATTATAAAGCAATATTAACAGTGAAATAATTAATATTAATCGACAGGAATTGCAGAAAAGAGAAAGGGAAAGAGGGGGAGTATATGGAATAACTAAGTTTTAAAACGTCTACTCTAAAATTATATGTATACTACGGAATGGCAATTAACTAGGCTGGAACATATTTTGCGAAGGAGGACAAGGAGTATGTTCAGTGATTGAATGAGTATTTCAGTAATTGTTACACATAATTCACGTGCGAATGCTAACTGGTAAACATTTAATACTAGAAGCTTTTAATTGTGTATTTGTTTTTTTTTTTTAACGAATTTTACAATAATATACTTCCTGATATCCGACCTCTTAGCTTTTATTTGAGAAAACAAACAGGGAAATAATGATATCCCTTGTCTTGTAGAAGGATATGCTGCAATATAAACAAATATATCATTGATTGCATTTGATGCGTCTTTATAAAAAAACAAATCAAGGTTATTTGCCATCAGGACGTTTAGGATTTAATTTCAATTAGTATCAACCTAATTATTTTTGTAGGCATGCTTATATCAGGCAGATGAATCAATCATTATTATTTTACTTTTTTTTAAACAAGAATTATCATAGACCTCCGTCAAACAGATCGGCTTTAGGGACTTTATTCTATACCTTTCTATATATGAAGAGCTTGATTCCAAAAGGCGCTAAATCCACTTTTGACCAAAATGGATTTTATAGGTTAATTAAGTGCATCTTAGGCATGGGAATCAAATGCAGTATATTGGATAAAAAAATATTTTGTGGAAGTTTGAAAAAAATTGGTCACAAATATGAGTTTTATTCCAAAAGGAGCTAAATCCAAAACGGTTTTATTCCAAAAGGCGCTAAATCCACTATGGTCATTTAGGATTTGTTTATTTAACCACTTTACCTAACAAAATACAATTAGATCTTTTAGCACATGTTGTGGCTACCAGCCTCCATCATCCGTGCAAAATTTTTAGATTATTAGAATAGTTTTCATAATTTTATGAATATTTTTGGATTTAGCTCCTTTTGGAATAAAACATCGAAAATCCCGGTCTTGAAAAAGATAAGATATTTAAAAAAAAAAAAAAAAAAAAAAAATATTTTCAAAATTTAAACATCAGAAAAGTTGTATCTATACTCTGGTAGCAATATTCATGTGTTTCGTTTTGAATTTCATTTCATTTATTTATAGGCTTTAAATCTACAAAAATTGGCATCTGACGGAGGTTTTATTCCAAAAGGCGCTAAATCCATGGGAATTGAAATTATAAAAATTTCTTAAAAATTGAAATTGATAGCTAGATTTTTAAAAACGTGATTTAATTATTCGAATACGATAGGTTTATCATATATATCAAAATAATTTACAATGGATAAGATAAAATGGTAAATTAAAAAACCTTGATTTACTCTAAAACATTAAAGTGGATTTAGCACCTTTTGGAATCAAACTCTTCATATATCCATTTATTTGGAGTAATTATGAAAATGTTCTTTCGTCACAATCAGTAAAATAACATAATCATCTAACGGGTGTTTGTTTGTTTTTATTTCCATATCAACAAGTTAAATATATACAATGTTGAATTATACATAAATAATGAATGCCTGGCGGATAGCCCATTTCAGTGCAATTTACATAATTGCTCTGTTCCTCAATGGGGTCCTATTGATGTAATAATATGCATAACATGTATAATAATACACTTCATTAACACAATACAGTAGGGATACAAAACCTCACAATCCCTGTTCAAAAGAAGAGGACATAAAAGATAGAGAAATGCAACAAACGTTGAACTTTTAATAAAAAAAGAGCGTACACTTTCTTTAAAATAATGGAACAGTAACTTCTTCGTCATTGCACAGTCCGTGCACATGGTAGCTGGTAGTCATGCTGTTATTAAAATCTCACCTATTCAAGGCAATATTACTGATTGTGTCAAAAAAAAATAAGTTGAAACTCTAGCGATATATTTGGATTAAAGAACATTTAGAAAAAACAAACAAACAAAGAATCCTATAATTCGATCACTATAATTTGAACATTGATCAACTGGGTAACAGATTTTGTTATTGCCCAGATTAAACATGATAAGTTTATTCATTTTCTGGACGATATTTGACTCATCTATTTAAATTGAAACAAAAATATGTACCATTCTGATGATAATTGATAATAATTACATTGCGAATGCTTTTCCCTAAAGAATGTACCCGGAGATGGCACTGACGAAATCGCACTTCTGCATTGTCCTTCTTGTGGGCGCCATTGGGTACATCCAACTCGTCGCTATGTTGATGAGAGCAGATTTCCAACCCACTGAAAAGGGTGACGGCATCTTCAAGGACCTTGGAATGTTCAGAGGACAGGATGCAAGACACATCGCCATCATTCCACGTAATAGTATACCTGACTCTAACGAAAACTTGAAACATGTTTTAGAAAAACCTTGCAATGGAAGTTCAAATGCTAATTGCACTTCAGACAAGTTGCCGGACATGTCGAACGCTGAAATACCACGTGAAAGTAGCTTAAGTCCGTGTCCACGTAAGATCCATCTGTGGGCCAACATGGCCGGGGAATTGGGATTCCGAAAAGGCGTCCATGCAATAGAATGCCCCGGAAGTATTTGTGATGTCCAGCTATCCGTCGATACGAGTCTAGAGACCATGCAGCAGAACGAAGCTCTTATATTTTTCCACTGGACAGGATGGAACTGGGATAACATGCACAGCCACCGTCCAAAGGGCCAAAAATGGGTGTTCTACACCCTGGAAAGTCCCCGGAACACAAAAAGACTCGTCGTGCCCCCTGATAAATATTACAACACAACGTATGACTACATAATGTCATTTCGGTACGACTCTGATTTTCGAGCTGACTATGGGCAATACAGGGTTGGGATTCCTGAGATCGATGCAGGTGATACGAGAAATTGGTCTCAGAATCGGTCCAGATTAGTGGCGTGGATGGCGTCCAACTGTAAAGGAACCACGTGGCCTCGAAAAGACTTTGTGCAGAGATTAGCAAGGTAATATGTTTACACGTAATCAAGAGTTTCCAAACGGAACGCAACCTAGACCAAAGGGGGTGGGGGGGGGGACTATTTTATGATGGCGTTAATAAAACCAAGAATAGAAAGCTTTGATAGATGATTGTAATGCTTAAATACAAATGCCTTATGCAAAATGTGTATTTGTTGTGAGCGACGGTAGATGATGAAAGTTAGTTTTCTGAACGTCATGACAAGGTACAAGATGCACTTTAAAACAATCAAAATGTTTTTTTTTTATTATTCATCACAGCTTCAATCATTAACCGTTTTTATGCGTCATCATGAAGCAACCGAAGTGTCGACATGCCATTCAAAAACTCCCTGTTATAGCACAAATTCTTGCTCTCTACGATGCTTGTGTTGACAGCCAAGCAATAATTGGATCTTCTTCCATTATGTTATTAATGTCTTTTTCCGGGCAGGGGATGGGTAGTTTGCAGGCACAAACCCATATTGTTCGCTTGGGATTCATGAATATCGACGCCTATATTGTATAATGGAAAATGAATTGCACAGTGAACCCCCCCCCCCCCCCCTTTCCGTTTTATGAATAGATGACTTTATGAAATACAGTCCTATATGGGAAATACTCCTTAAGAATAGCTCCTACCTGCTAACCGTATTGGTAGGTAAGTTGCGGTTTAAGGATATTTATAAGGTCTTTGAAATTTTGTATTTTCTTTTCTTGCCCATTTTTATCTAATATGATACAGGTATATCCCCGTGGATATGTATGGTCGTTGTGGAAACCTAACCTGTAAATCTGGCACTGAAGCATGCCACAGCGCACTGAAGGACCATAAATTCTACTTAGCTTTAGAAAACAGCGAATGCACAGACTATATTACGGAGAAGTTCTGGATCACAGCACTGCACCGGGAAATAGTTCCAGTCGTGTTTGGCCCACCGCGAAGTGATTACGAAAAAGTGGCACCGCCTAATTCGTTCATTCACATCACAGACTTTGCGACTACGAAAGAATTGGCAGAATACCTGCTGAAATTAGACGCAGACGATGCTCTGTATAACAAATATTTCGAATGGAAAAAGAAAGGTTCCTTGAAACCATATGGAACGGGTCCGAACATCATGTGTCAGCTCGGAGATCGGATGCTTGCTGATGAGAAAGCTGTGAAAAATGGGACATATAGGCCATCTGAACAAAAGGATTGGAAAATATGGTGGTCGGATTCGTGCAAGAGTAAAGGGAAAGTACCTGATTAACAGCATTTGAAGGGTCCAGTAATGGTTGAATACTGCTTGACGCCATCTACGTCTTCTCGCATACACACAGTTCCATCCCGGACACAGTGTGTTGGACTATTAAACAAGTGTTGTGTACCGGTAAATAGAAAATACGTTGATGGCGATAACCAGAGTTTTCCGGTTTCTGGACCCTTTAATGTCCCAGCCATACTGCCAACTGAATTGTTGTAAAGACTTCAACCAACATAGTGAGGGTGTGGTCTGTAAAGATCGAGTCACTTTGATGTCAGGCACGACGCATTTGGGTTACTGGGGTTTAAATATATCATGTATATGCATAGTTTTATTCATCATTATAAAAGAGACTAAATCCGGTTTATATCCACTTTGTCTAACATCTGTTGGTCTTATTCTCCGTTAGTCTAATACCACATGGGCTAAACCCATTTGGTCTACTAACAATTTTGTGTAATATACAATTTGTCCAATACATACTTAGTCTTATTCTCACGTCGTCTAATGACCACTTAATCAAATTGCCGATTATTCTAATAGTTAGATAGTCTAATTGCATTTTCGTATAATGCTTAAAATAATGAATATTTTGGTGTATTACCAGTTTGTTAATGGAATTGACCACGTGAAGAGACACCAGGTGGACATTAGAAAAATAAGACATTAGACGAATTGTAATCAGAGAAAATGGTAAATAGGCGAATTGGTACTTAGACCAAAAGGTAATTAGAGAAACTGGTTGTAGACGAAACGGGATAAGAACATGTGGGATGAGACCAGACGGATATTAGCCAAAGTGGGTTTTGACCAATTGGCAATTTACCACTGTAAATCCATATGTTATCCATTTTTTTTCTGTCAATGTACAATGTCGTTTTGAATTCATTTTTTTTCCTTCTTTTTTTTTTTTACTTTTTTTCATTCATTGATTGAATGACTTATTTATTTATTGGTTTACAAGCTTATTCATTTTGGTGGGGGTCAAATTTATGTTTCATTCCACAAGAGACTACGTCCAATACAAATGTATTCTATAAAAGGACTAAACCCGGACACCGCAGTGAAGACCAGTAGCGGACGCAGACCGGAGTCACATAATGAACTTACCGGGCCCATGCGTAAACATAATATAGCCGCTTTTGTCCCCAGACAATTCGGCCCCCGAAATGCATTCAATTCGATTTTCTTGGATCTGCGCCTGGTGAAGACCATATATGCCTGTCTACAATCTAACAAAAAGGGGGAAAAGTTTGATTATATGTGCTGAATATTTAAAACTTTCATAAATGCTCTTGGATTTTGTCCCTTTCGAAATTAGATATATAGTCAAACCGCCTAAAATTCAAAGTTTTGGTGGGGAAAATTCTAAATAGCTAAATAAATTTATTTATGATTCCCCAAAATTCCCAGTAAAGCCCAAATTAGATTTTTTAGTAAAGTAGACAACTTATAGAACTGTTATTCCTACAAGGAACTAGATCCAAAGATGTTCAAATAAAGATTTAATGAAAAAATGAATAACATTTAAACGCTATATTATGATAAAAAGTGGACAATTATACATCGACGATTATTAAAAATCCCCCTCATAGTGGATGTTATCCTTCTTTTAATTAAAAACGAAATGGTACAAGCTTATAAATAAAATAATGTGTTAAGGATGTATTATAACATACAGTATCGTAATATGTCATACTATAGCATAAAAATAAATGGGTGGAAATCGGCAAAAAGGCAATAATTTTATCTGGTACAAATTAAAGTTATGTATAATTTTAAATAAATTTTCTACAGAAAACCATCAGTTCCCTGTAACATAAAATATACAATATATCTTATTATTGATATAAATCGTAAGTTTGTAGAAAACGTGTACTAAGAGTTCCCATCGATCGTAAGATTTGATCATATCTTTTCATGTTACTAGGTACTGGTCGGGTATTATATTGTTCTGCATGCATTTAATTTTGCATTCGGGTTTATGATTCTTGTTGGTGTAAAGTTGATATTTTGATTTTTAAAAATATATTAAAAAATAGTACTTGAAAATAAGTTTATAATAAAATTATTTCATCATTTTAGAGATTTTTTTTTCTTTGTCTTGTCCGGATTCGAATAATTAGATGTTTTAAAGGAACACAATCCTAGAATTTGTGACTTAGGGATCGCTATGCTGGGTTTGATTAGCTCCCTGTAACATAATAGATACAATAAATCAATACGATTGATATCAATCACACACTGTTCGTCTTAAAGGTGGAATATTTTTTTCTGGCTCAAGCGACATCATGTTGCTCCGTTATTAATTTCTTGAATGTGTTTGTCACCGCTTTCACTTCTGGGATCCTGGGTATATCTGGACGCTCCCTCGACCCTTCCCTAGGATTTTTCTTCAAAAAAGTTTTGGGGACCTTTTTTGTTCATGGAAGATGGAATGAAATATTCCGAATTTTCACCAATCTCGTTTTTTACTTCAACCCCTCCCCTAGACAAGAGACCTTAGCCTGTCCAGAATATTAGATTCAACTTAAAGAAATATAAACAGTACACCTCAGTCGCGTTTCCTGAGGGTAGGACTGAGGGGGTTGATCGGCCGGAAAATAAAAAAGGGCCAAAATGAGAACAAATGACAAAAATGGCATCAAATGGGTGACAAAACTTTTTGGAAAAAAGTCCACGTGAAGGGTTGGGAGAATGTCCAAGATATAACCAGGGTCCAAAAGTAAAACAGGGACACATATTCAAGAAATTGAAGTCAGAGCAATATAGCGGCAAAAAAAAATTCCACTTTTATGACGGACAGTGTAAGTCTATGGAAAAGTACAATGACCCCAAATCCTATTTCTTTGTGAAATTCTTTAACACAAATGCACATGTTTGGTTAAAAGTACACTGAAAACCTAAACGGTAGACCGACTAGCTTAAAGCTAGTCGTAGTGATGCCCAGACTGACTAGCTTTAAAGCTAGTCGGTCACGACGGACTAGCTTTCATTCAACACAACCGGGTATTACGGACTAGCTTTAAAACTAGTCCGTCTATACGGACTAGCTTGAAAGCTAGTCCGTCAAGTTAGTCCGTCAAGACAGACTAGTTTTAATGTTCGTCGGTCACGACGGACTAGCTTTCCAAAAAGCTAGTCGGTCATGACAGACTAGCTTTAAAGCTAGTCGGTCACGACAGACTAATTTTAAGCTCGTCCGTCGTGACCGACTAGTTTGACAGGACTACATAAAAGCTAGTCGTAGTGATGCCCAGACTGACGAGCTTTTGAGCAGGACTAGTTTACAGCTAGTCGGTCATGGTGTAAAAGCTAGTCCGTCGAGCTTTTCTGCCGCGATGTTTTTGCTGCTTCTTGACAGACTAGCATGACGGACGAGGTTGTCTTCACCAGCTTGTCAGAGACGTCAAATCTGAATATTACAAGACATTTAAAGGTACGATTTAAAAACATGCATTTTGTCACAAGAATTCGAGCAAAAAAAAATAAATATTAACAATTTCATTATGATGATATAAATCAGAAGACAGGAATTAATACAGGAGGCACAATTAGGTAACATTATGGCAATTATCAAATAATAGGGGCAAGTTCCCAGGGGTCGCCGCCATGGCTTGCAACATCATTGCTTTTGTTGTAGGCCTACCTGCTTTTGTATTTTCGGCCTATACCATTATCCTTGAGAGCCACTTCAGAAATCCCAAAGTCGTGCCTCTAATCCAATGCTCTTTTTATTTCAGATACAAGTTATCTAAAAAAAAGTGGCGCCTATATTTATTATTAGAATTTTTAAAATTTAATTTTCATTGTTCAATGTGATTGATATTATCGTTGTAATTACACACCATCTAAAATTGATTTGGCAGCCATAATTTTTCGCGTTGGTGATTATTGCATTAATCTATGTGAAAAAATAACGCTATCTGTGAACTGAAACATAAGGAATTAAAAAAAAAAAGAGTACTCACACAGTCATTTCACTCGAAGGAGATCGCCATGATAATCAATCTTAAACTTTACGGGGTATATCAAGTGTGCGTCTGTACAGTTTGCTCATTAAATGGAATCCATATACAGATAATGCGACAGTAATGCTACAGTCACACAGACACTTACGTTGAGTTACGTCCGGTTGCGTCCATAAATTCCTTTCTTTTTGCGGATCCCCACGGATGCCTACCCGTCATAGTCAGCAGTGGAAATATTAATAATTTAGTTCATACAGTAAAACAAAGATATACATAAGAAATGATAGAAAAGAATATGAAATAAGATTAAAACAACACAAACGTATCTATATGTAAGTGTCTTTGTGACTGTAGCATTAGTGATGTCCTTTTCGCAATGCGCATGTTATTCAGTCAATTGTACCACCTTCTATTCACTGCTGTTGCTAAGCGGGCATTCACAAACAATCTATAAGAATAGACGGTTCACGGGTTTTCTGGTAACGAAGTATTCAATTCGCCTGTAATTAAAGAATCACTATGGAACAATATTCCTAACCTACTCGTGAATGGCATACTTTTCATGATTGATGTTATGTCGGCAATCGTAAGCTCTCTAATTGTTAAGCCAAAACAACCTTTGTTTAAGAATGTTGATTGTATCCAACTTCTATTCACTGTTGTTGCTAAGCCGGGCATTCATCAGTAATCTGTATGAACATACCGGGTTCTTGAGTTCTATAGTAACAAGGTATTCAATTAGCCTGTAATTGAAGAATGGAGAACAATATTTGGAATTTACCGGTACTCGTGAATTGCATAATTGTCATAATAGATGTTATGTCTCGTAAGCTTTCAGATTGTCAAATCAAAACAACCTTTGTTTGAGAATGTATCCACTTGATTATGCTCGGAAACAGAATAAATAGAGAAGGTACATTGAAACGACATTGCAACTATTTGTATCAAAAGCTAGTCAGTCATTTTAATGGGTAAACTGTCCTACCCCCTACTTTTTTTTGACCCAGTCGGTCACTAGCATCAAGCTTGACGGACGAGCTTTAAAGCTCGTCCGTCAAGTTGAGAGATGTAAATTCAGTTGTATGCTAGTCCGTCTCGACGGACTAACATGACAGACTAGATTTAAAACTAGTCCATCTTGACCGACTAGCTTTAAAGCTAGTCGGTCCATTGACGGACGAGGTTAGGTTTTCAGTGTAATGTGCTAAATAAGATATAAATTTCCCGTTCCTAAATATTGCAACATTGCTAAAATTCGTGATTTTTTTTTTCACTGAATTACTTCGAAACTCTAAAAGGCACCGATGTGCGAACTCCATTTTTTTTTTCTTTCTTAATCTCAGTGCATTGTTCAATTAAAACGTAGCGTCTTGGCATATTGTAATACACGTGAACATTTGTGGAGGCTTGCACAATTCTGAGTTATGGGGGCCCTACATGATGTAAGTGCATATCAAAATGTGTCAAAATAAAACCCCGGAAACTTCATTCCATGCACTACATTACGTAAAAATGCGAGTGATTGGAAGTATAATGCTACCGTCACACAGACACTTACGTTTAGTTACGTATTTGATGTTTTATCCTTCTTTCATCTTCTATTCTATCATTTTTTATGTATTTCTTTTTTTTTATTGGATAAACAAAATTATCACTGTTTCCACTGATGACTATGATGGGAAGGCATCCATGGGGATCCGCAAGAAAAGAAAATAATTTTTGGACGCAACCGGACGTAACTCAACGTAAGTGTCTGTGTGACTGTAGCATTAAGGCCTCGTCACACCGAGTCCGGTCCGGTAACCGGTACGGCAAACCGTCTCAAATCGCTCCAAGAGCGATCACATAAAAACCGTACCGGTTGCCGTTCCGGCTAGTATGGCACAGCCCGTGTTTGTTGTGACCAGTCTCATTGCAATAGTACACGGCCGATTCATTTCGACCGTTTTTGCCCATTGTTGAACCGGAACGGGCCCGTGCCGTGACCCGGACCGGAATCGGTGTGACGAGGCCTTTAGATTATTTTTCGTCCATAGACCGCAGTGCTATTTTGAGTTACATGTACAATTGGGACGCTTATGAATGGGTAATATCTCGAGTCTCGTCATTTAAACGACCGATTGGTTTAAACATCGCAAACGATTCATGTCGGACCTAAAGCTCGAAAAGTAATTTTTGTTAAGATCATAAATGAAGCTAAAACAAGTGCTTTAAAGCTTGACAAACTCCTCGATCATGTATATCTCTATTAGAGTGTCATGATACACATTTTAGTGAGGGCGCTAGACTATTTACCGCAATGACAATATGGTTCAAATGTAAAGAGTTTCTTGTCTGATATGAAATCAATAATAAGTATAAATACGGAAGTGTGACGTAATAGATAATATTTAAAGAATTAAAAAAAAAAACAATAAGATAAACCATTGTATCGTTTTGGATACCACATGTTAGGGGCGGTAAGATAAGACTACATTAATTTAGCCCAGTTGAAATAAACATATTGCGTTCTTTGTTCTCATTTTCATGTTAATTTTTATTTTGTTTATTCTCAATTCCGATAAAAATATACAAAACTAACAGATTCAACGACACATAATAAAAATTGGCAAAATAACAAAATTCAACGTACAAATATTATAATACAAAATTAATATTCTGAAAGGAAACGAACTGCCACTAAAGACAAACAAAATTAACATCAACGATTTTTTTTTTTATTTTGCAAACGTCAATGTAATATACATTTACCACATCATCTAAATCGAGGTTTGAAAGGGGAAAAAAGCAAAACAAATAAAAGCATGTTTGTATTTTATATATTTACAAGACTTCATACTCGTGAGGTTGTATTTTGTCATCGAACATTGTCCAGATTTTAATTAACTTGAGCATCGGTGGGAATCTAAACCAATCCCAGACACGATTATTTGTTTATCGAAACCTCTGCTTCGGGTGTTCCGCCATTACAAATAACCAAACTCTATCATGCTACCGATGTGTCCTATGATGCAACTAATATCAATAAGATTATATATTTTCGAAAGCTCTATCATATTTTATAAATATATGATATTTCAACAGTATATATATATATATATATAATATATTATATTATATTATATTATATATATATATATTATATAGTTATATATATATGAAGTATGCCTTCTGTCGTCCCGTAAAACATTGTCAACTCAGCCCAGATAGCTGTGTAGAACTGTCGATCAGCCACTGAGTTGCATTTAGGATACCAGTATAAGATAAAAGCAAATCAATGTCACTTCACGCCGTCTGAGTCACGAATTTGCTGTCGCTGAACAAACAAAATGAGTTTGTGGCTTGTGATGTCATCACCAAGCTGAGTAATCTGGAAGAGGGCGAAAATAAGAGTATAGGAAGCAAGAACAACATTCTGCACGAGATTTGTTACTGCATATCAGGGTGCCTCTGACCTGCAAATCGGAATATGTTCAAAGTAAAAACACCGAGACAGCTTAGCAAGATAATACGGTCATGTCCACCAACTAAACCTTTCACAAGAGCTACTTATATTTGGTTGAAAATACCGAGCACTGTTAGTGAGATATATACGATATCTGAACATTGCAAAAAGAGGCAGATAAAAGGCAATCTGCAGGAACCATTTAAGGTATGTAAGCGTGCTTTCAGTTGTAGAAGGTCTTTCACGCAATCCCAATTCAGATATTCGAAAACTTGACGCAATAAAAATACGTGAGGCCGGAAGTTATGCAAATCACCAAAGCAAATCCAACGTTCGGGTCAGGATCCTTAGATGTTCCTTCTTTGTATTGTGCCAAGATGCTCTGTGTTTCTTCATCATTTGATCTCATCAAAATCAATTGCAACCATCTACAAGAGAAGGAATTCCTTATACGAGAATTGATCTTCTTCATACTTTCCGAAATATCTTGGACCTAGGTTCTGAAGCCGTGAGATAGACACGATTGTGTGAGATAGCAGACCACATTTGCCATATGATTGCAGCAGCAATAATGGCACATTCAGCGTAGAAAGGAGTAATCTTTTTCTCGTCGTTTGTCGACAAAGCTCTGAAGTTGCTCGAAAGATAACAGGATGGTCATTTTTTGCCGTAATTTGAGATTTATTATATCACACAAGAGGATAGATTATCTTTATGCGGCATCCAAAGAGAAGACCTAAGCTCTGAGCAGAGAAATACACGAACTTTCTTTCCGTCTTTAACTATTTTTACTACGAGAGACTTACTATAATCGGATATATCGATGAATGGAAGTATTACAACGTCATCACAATACAGGACTAACCTCATTAATTCACTACGAACAAATTTTATGTACATTATTCTTTTTGGGGTGATGACGTTTCTCTACCCTTTGTATTGGCACACAAGGACATTATTATATTTGCAACGTGTATCAACTATACCATTTTCCAACAAATCTTCTGCTTTAATTTAGCAATTAAAACATAAATTTAGATTAATAGAACATACACGTAGTATGATTGTTAACGTAAGTGGAGGCAATATAAGCCTATTGAGGAAGAACAGTTCTTGTTTGTTTGAAGGCATACTTAATCTCATCTGAAACCAATAACACAGACAATGCTTTTATATAAATACACCATTTATATTTAGTTTCACAATAATTTGTTTTTTGATTTTTTTTAAGTGATTCACATTAGTTTGTAAGCAGGTGAAAAGACTATGTGACTAGTCAATTTCTCTATAATAAACACAATTAGATAAAAAATAATAAAAATATAGAAAAAATACATGCATGTTTGAATCAAAGTCATAGGATGTACATGTATTAGTGGGGAAATCAAATTGTCGTAAACTAGGAAGCATCAGAATTATCCCAGATACGAGGTTACGTTGGGCAGCGTCGGCAATGGTCGTGGCTACTTCGTTGGGCCAACTTTTTCTTGCCGTCGAGAAGTTGTGGACAACCTTGGCGACCATATGCCAATATTGGACCAACGTTCGCCTTTATATGTGCGCGACGTCGCACTTTTGTATACACTTAACGTGATATCCAACGTCGGCATTTGTGCTCGCTGCAAGGGGGCAACGCTGTGCCAACGTTAGCTCCAACGGCAATGATACGTTGGCCCAACGTAATAGCTCCGACCATTACCGTAATTTTGGCCCAACGTAACCTTGCTATCTTGGATAGTGTTTTAAGTCATTGCTCACGATTTCAACACGACGTGCATTTTTAAAGGGACTCGTAATATTGATAAAAACTGGGGAATCACATTATCTCGGATGAATAATAACATTCCAATCGGAGCCTGAGGCGTGTTGCGTAATTCCGCACACCCGTCTGGGGTAATCCGGTAATCCTTCATGGCTTATAGACTCCTGACGCAGAATTCAGAAGTAAATCTAACCAATGTTTGTTTTTTAAATGGAGCATTATACAAGTTCTTCTCTTGAATTTATACGAAGAGACCGTTGAGAGTCTATTGTTGATGAATCGAGAACCGAAGCTACTGACCCGACTGACTGGCTGAATTCGGCCAACTTCGTCATGTTTGTGCTTTGATCAATGTTAATCTCCCATTAGTCCGACCCATGCGTAAGCCTCACTGACATTGTGTACAGTCAATGGAGCTCAGGAAAAACGCGCATTCCGCACGATCTCGCGAGTTTCAGGGGACTTTAAAAGGTGTTTCCAAATTTTATAGCCAGTGGGTATTGTATTTAATTGTTACTGCAATTAATTGTTTTAATATCATCTTAATAAACATTAGAGTTTTACGTTCACATTTTGTGTACCCGCGACATTTACTGAGTAATAGCGTGTCCAACATTGTAAATATTTATATTTTAAAAAAAATTTGCCCATTCTTCTATGAAATGACAAATTCAAAAAGGAGGGGAAAAAAAGGGGAAAGGGAAGAAAACAGTAAAGGTAACAACAGAAAAGAAAGGGCAAGTCATGCGAGCATTTACGTTTGCGTTAGTACGCAAATTGACTCCAATCGTCCAAAACTCAAAAGTTATCAAGAAGCCTTTGAAATACATTATGGCGTCGAAAATGAGGATATTGCAAATTATCTGTAAGTTTTCGTAGGCAATCATAGTGAAATGTATCCCATAGAGCGATGTTAGGAGCTCTAAAATAATCTGATCACCATACGCTTTGTGTTGTCCCGTAAAATACTGTCACATTCAGTGGCGGTAGCTGTGTCCAAACTGTCGATCAGCCCATGCGTTGCATTTAGCACGCCGGTATAAATCAAGGCAAATAAATGTCCACTTCACCGCGTCTGAACCTCGAATCTGCTGTCGCTGAGACCACAAGCAAAAATGACGTCATCTGCCCAACTGCGTAGGTGGGAAGACGACGAAGTTAATAGAGTATAGGAAGCAAGAGACACATCTGCACGAGATTCATAATTGTGGACCAGGGTTCCACAAGCACCTACAAAGCGGAATATGTTCAAGGTAAAAATTCCGAGACACACTCAGGAAGATAATTTGGTCGTGTCCATCTCAACTAACCCTGAAATCGGGAGATGGTATTTTTCGGAGCGAAATTTGTTGAAGCGTTATGAGATATATACGATATTTTACTCGTCAAAAGGGGAAGGTAAAAACAATCTGTAGAAACCATTTAAGATACGCGCATGTGCTTTCAGTCGCAGAATTGACTTTCATGTAATCCGAAGTCAGAATGTTCAAACACTTGCTCAAAGAAAAATAAGTAACTGCGAACGTTATGCAAACGCCTACAGCGAACCAGACGTTTTCGCGTGCTCTTGACAATTAGTTCTGTGGATCTTGGCAGGAGGCTTCGTCTTTCTTGGTAATTTTGTTCCCACTGGTTGAGCGTCGAAAAATATCCCTACAAACAGCTTACATTCTCCCATATGATGGGTCATATAGGCTGAGCAAGGCTTTGACGATGTGCAGCCAACAGTTCGTTATTTTAAGACTGGACCGACGAAGGATCGCAGACGAATCTGCCACATCATTGCAGAAGCAATAATGGTACTTCTTCAGCGTAGAAATGACTTAGTGTTCTTCTCATGATGACAACAAAGCTCTGAAATGTTCGGGATATAACATGACGTTTCAATAAGTACGTAATTAGAATTTAATATAAGCAGCGCCAAGGGGGATTGTTATTCTACGTTGCAATCCAAAAGCAAGAAGCAAAGCTTACTGCAATGGAATATACGAACTTCCCTTTGTCGTTGAAAGCTGCATCATAATAGTTCTTGAAAAAGAATGTCCCTAACAAAATAACTGCCACAGACGTCAAATCTAGCAGAAGCTGCACCACAACACGGATAGTTGAATAAGAATGACTGTCTAAATTGATGAGGCACATTATATTAGCAATTAACGGCAAAGAAATATTGATAGCAGCTATTGTGCCGAAGATATAGAAGGTATTCAGAAGAGACTTGTGAGGTCTGCTATAGAGTGGAAAGGGTGCTTTAATTGAAGCTGGTGCTTTTTTTACCAGAAGACAACGACGAAGACGAAGTAATATTCACATGGTCGGTCTCTGCTTCCAGCAGCAATGTATCTGGCTGGCATTCGTTGTCGCACTCAGCATGCTCCGACGAGTCTTTCTTGTTCCCTAAGCTTGTATTTCTGACATCGTCCAAACTCTTCGATCGACGAAACATTCCATGATTACGTCTGATCTTGACTGGAAAGACATTGCCACTAGGCAAGGGCAGAGAAATTCCTTCACTTGAAATTCTGTCGGCCACGGAATGGGGATTACAAAATGTGTCCTCAAATGGATGTCGTACAGTATTGCTTGCAACCTGGTTTTGCTCAGGGAGAAGTCCAACTGCTCGGGCACAATGTTGACATCTCATAGGCCAAAATACCTCCTGGTTCTCGTGAAAATGGTCTCTCTTTCGAAGCACGTACCAGGCAAATATTCCAAAAAATACAATCATGAGCACGAGGCAGAAGCAGCTAATGGTGTAGGCTAGGTCATTGCGTTGTGATTTCGTGCTGATATTGCCATTCGGTATTTATGTAACAGGAAGAACAGCGCAACACATCCCAATACTTGCAGCAAAGCACAGCAACAAAATGCTATTATAGTGAGACTTGTTAATTTTTTATTCTGCTACCTCAGATTCAGGAGCCATTTTGAGGGAATAAGTTGGTGTAATCTCAAATGTTGTTATCTTCTTGTTCTGTTCCTTGATATGGCCTGTTGATTTTACACTGACAGATAGTGCTTTTAAGTCATACAAGCAATTTATGAAAGCGAAAAGGGAAATTTACCAAGGCGGCACAATTAGTGTACTGATTTGAAATTTGATATTAGAAATGAAACAAACGATTTAAACACGACCTGGTACCAGATACTTTATACTTGATATTAATATTGAGGTGCCTGATATTGCCATGAATATATTTTTTTAACACAGGATATTAAGCGAAACCAAAACCAACTACGAAAAAAAATAATTATTTCATCGACACTATACAGTTGGGGGAAAATTAACATTTAATAAAAATACTTTCAATAGAAAACTGCAACCGAAGCCAGTTTTATATTCCTTAAATAAAATAATAGCCTTTTTGAGAAATACATAAATCATGGTAATAACAGCAGGTGCACTTCAAATGGGAATATTCAGTGTGATTAAAACATTGAGGTGCCGTGTCTATGGAAGCATGAGACCGTCAGACGCGCTTAAAAACAGGTCCTGTTTCTTTCAAATTATATTTGAACTGGAAAACCTATATAAATAATAATAATATCAAAATGCCTCAGAGCAGGTTAACACGAAGAAAAATACCAAGATAACAATGGCTTCCTCACACTGAAAACCTAAACGGGTAGACCGACTAGCTTTAAAGCTAGTCGTAGTGATGCCAAGACTGACTAGCTAGTCGGTCACGACGGACTAGCTTTCCTTTAGCACAACCCGGTTATTACGGACTAGCTTTTAAACTCGTCCGTCTCTACGGGCTAACTTGAAAACTAGTTTTAATACTCGTCGGTCACGACTGACTAGCTTTTCAGAAAGCTTGTCGGTCATGACAGACTAGCTTTAAAGCTAGTCGGTCACGACAGACTAATTTTAAAGCTCGTCCGTCGTGACCCACTAGTTTGACGGACTAGCATAAAAGCTAGTCGTAGTGATGCCCAGACTGACGAGCTTTTGAGCAGGACTAGCTTTACAGCTACCCAACTAACAAATGGACGTTTTAAAAACGTTTTATAAACGTTCCAAGTTGGTTTTTTGGACTTTTTGTGAAAACGTTTTATGGACGTCAAAAAGGGGTAGGTTTTAGACGTTTTAAAAACGTTTTATTGGACGTATAAAAAACGTTTTAGAAACGTTAAAAGAACCAATAAAAAAACCTT
Source organism: Paracentrotus lividus (assembly GCA_940671915.1). Classification (NCBI taxonomy): domain Eukaryota; kingdom Metazoa; phylum Echinodermata; class Echinoidea; order Camarodonta; family Echinidae; genus Paracentrotus; species Paracentrotus lividus. The sequence goes on along the minus strand of CALNVZ010003429.1, from coordinate 28,581,157 downwards.
TAAAAACCTTTCGTTTTGTGAAAACGTTTTATTGACGTCAAAATGTGGTAGGTTTGAGACGTTTTAAAAACGTTTTATTGGACGTATTAAAAACGTTTTAGAAACGCTACAAGAACAAGAAAAAAAAACCTTTAAAAACCTTTCGGAAGCTCGAGACGTAAAAAAAACATTTTGAAAACGTTTTAAATACATTGTGGACGTTGTTAGAACATGCAGAAAACCTTTAAAAGACGTTTGGAACGTTCTTAAAACGTTTTTAAAACGTTTTTAAAACCTTGAAATGTAATAATAAAACGTTTTAAGAACGTCTAGAAAATCTTTAAAAAACCCTTTAGAAACCTCTTAAAAACTTGTTGACAACAATATAATAAACAAATATGTTTCATGCACCTCAAATCCTTTGCCACCATTTGTGAAATGGCACACAGGAGTGAAGTGTCTCCAATCTAAATCATGCTTAAAAGCAGACTTCACTGGATATCATTAGGATTTAACACTGTACGATGCTCCTGAAATGTATAGTTATTTAAAGTATAGTTTTGTGATGGTTAGTTATATACTTTATTGTTATGTAGTACATTCCAATACTGAATTATTTTTTTAATATATATTTATGTGTGTTTTCAGAGCAATATTACAATAAAAATAAAACACACAAAAAAAATAAGAAACTAGGTTTCATGAGTAAACCGTTTGCTACTCTTGGAGGCGATGCTTTTATTCGTATTATCACGTATTTTTACTTCAGAATCTGTGTTTCTGTTAAAAGTACACACCCGCTCTTTCCAGAACATGTAAAAGTTACTAAGGGATACTCAAGAAAAAAAAATCTTCTTGAGTATCCCTTAGTAACTTTAATGTTCAATTACGTAAAATAATTGTGCAAGTGAGTTTCTCTTCAACTTGGTTACGGCTTGGTGGATGATCGGGTGAAAACACTAACAATCGAGTAAATGTGGAATTGTGCTGAGAAATTCTATATAGCCTGTAATTCACTAGATGAGTAAACTACGACACGTCTTCGTACGTCTCAAGTCTCGTGAAAGTCTTGAGAGTAATTTTACTGGCTATGCGGCCTACGTTTTACATGTTGCGCCCCGGTACGCCTACTCGGATCACGAGTAGCAGACATAGAACTGCACACGAGGTATGTTTCTACGCGTACATACGTACATGTATTAGCGGAACCATAGCGTTACACTCTGTGAGCGAAAACGGAGGGCGGAGAGCCTGCATGCTCTTATTGTCTTTGTGGTGGAGTCGTACTCCTTTTTGTTTGTTTGTTTGCCTGTTTTTATAATGATATTTGGAATGTTCCGATGATATACATCGTCTGTATACACTAACAACTAAGATTAACATGCATGGATTTCGCATTACTTTGTCAGTCATGTACACAGTTTGAGTAATTTGATGCATTGATCAATGCAATGTATTGGTTGTTGTGAATTGATGCACTGAAGTGAGTAATGCAGTGTATTGGTTTTGAGAGAGATTGATGCACTGATGTGTATATCATCGGAACATTCCAAATATCATTAATAAAACAGCAAACAAACAAACAAAAAGGAAATGGACTCACCTAGTGCAGTACGCTTTACATACTCAGAGAGTCAGTAAGTAAAGGTTGCACAAACTCATCACACGCAAGTTGATGAGTTTTAAACCTTTACTTACTAAATCTCTGAGTATGTAAAGCGTTACTAACTAGATTAGTTTGTGCAATGTACTCTAAACAATCAGTTATGTTACTCAATAAAATGAGTTAATTAAATAAACTCATTTTGGTGTGTCACTATATTGTCAAATTTAAAATACTCGATTAGGTGCGTTTTCAAAGTAGCTTTATTGAGTGAAAGCACTCATGGATGTGTGCCACTATATTGTCAAAAATACTTGGATGTTTGAGTGTGATCACTCATGTATGCAAGTTCTCATTTTTTGTGTGCACCAAAGAATGAATTTATAACTGTTAAATGGAAATAATTTCATTAAACACGTTTATTTCGATATGTCTAACTATTATATGCTAATCACCTTCTCATTTGCATAAGGTCCCATTTGGACGTATAAAAAACGTTCATAAAACGTTTAATAAAATAAGTCTCATCATAAGGTTCAATTAAAAAGTTTTGTGAACGTTTTGATTAAACGGTTACATTTTGTAATGTTCTAAAAACGTTCTGTGTTTGCTGGGATGACGTCATCGATCAATCCTCGGCGAGCAGCCTCGTTCGTTGATGTGTAAAGATCATCGTAAATGAAATGATTTGAAATTACCGGTAATAAAATTGAATATGTAAAATCATTAAAAATATTTTATTGTTATGTATTTATCTTTTTATGAATCGTATGTAGGCCTATATACACATATATAATGAAACAAACAAATCTCGCTTTCAATATAGAAATCCTTATAGTATTTTAGTGATCTGTGTTTTTTATCTTTGTTTTTATTTAGTTGCACGTAGAAAACATAGTGATCACTTCTGGTATTTGTTTTTAAAAGTTCTAGGTTGATCCATTTATTGAACTGTGGACGTATATATATAGTTCTCGTAAACGTTCATTTCAAAACATCCACAACGTTGTGTAAGCGGTCCATATTTCAACGTTTTGTAAAGTCTATACAAAACGTGTCAATTTTGTAAAGTTCCAAAGAGCGGTTTGTTTAAACGTTTCTCAATGAAACCTAAACTTCTGACTAAATGAGAAGTCCAAACAACTTTATACGTTTGTTATAAAGTAAAAAAACGTTTCAGTTTAGGACCGAAGACGTACAGGACCTAAAAAGACCTTTTGGAAATACCTGTTCTAGAACGTCTCTGGTGCTTTGCTGGGGGATGTCGTCACTGGTGTTAAAACTAGTCGTCGCGGGCTTTCTGTCTCCGATTTGTCTTGTCTGCCTTTGTTTACCCATTAACCGACAACAGCTATGTGCGCGCTGGGACGGAGTTGATACTTGGGCTTCACCAGCTTTTCGAGAGCGTCAAATCTGATATAAAGACATTCTAAATGATAGATTAAGAAAACCATGCATTTTGGTACAAGAATTCAGCAGAAAACATATTATTAATGATATAAAATAGAAGACAGGAATTAAACAGGAGGCACAATTATTAGTTAAGCTCAATATGGCAATTATCAATAAGGGGGCAACCCAGGGGGCAAAGAGGCTGTGGACTACTGGGTCGAGTATCTAAAAAGTATACTATCTAATATTGTCTAATGTACCCATGCAACACAGCTAGGGTGGCTACGCCGGTGGTAATGACACGAGGGTCTCTACAGGCGGGGGCGCCAAAATTGCCGCCCTTTTTACAAAAAAGTATTTAAAGAAAATGGACTAGAATATATCTCATAATGAGTTGGGTCTCTATATGAAAGAGTATTAAATTTCTCAACAGTGCTAACTTTAATGAGAATTGAAAGGAATAAATTCAGTTTGTACTTAAAAACATAATTTTTTGCATTTTTTTTCTCAAAAATGAGATTTTATATATTTTTCAATCTAATGTATTAAGAATTTCTAATTAAAGCTGAAAGTTTATTTCTGGAAAATTGCCATTGGTGATGTTCCTATTCATCTGTAAAAAGAATTTGAGCCAAAACCTTTTTCTTAAAAGTTTAACATACTTATTAAAAAAACATGAATGTCATAGTTACAAACAAATTCAAAATTTGTCTATTTAAGTTGAAAACGTCGCATATATACCTGAGTCATACGTACTACATATACATGTATGTGTACGAAACGGTGTGAATGACGTGGCTAATCTTACATTCTTTACAGATTATTGAACTTTGGGAGCACACATAAAGTTTGTAAAAGAATTTAATTAAAACGACAAACATTGATGTTCTTGCTATTTAGAAATGGACCCATGTGTTGGGGCGGCAGGTTTTATTTTTTTTTTTTACAAAGAATACGATTGGGTAATGACATTTTGAACTTGTGCACATTCTGTATAAATGCAATGTACACCGTACAAATTCCAATCAGAGCCAGCGGCACAAAATAACGAAATGGGGTCCATTTACGAGGAACCTAGGGGGGGGGCCTCATTAGTCCGCCAACCAAGAAAATTAGGGGAAATGTCCTAAAATCGGGGAGATTGTGGTTAACCCCGCACCCCTCCTCGGGGGAAAGCTTGGAACAGAAGTTCTTGATGGATGTCCGAGCCGAAGTGAATGGGTTAATATTCCTCAGTGGCCTTTTTCATATTAATCTATCATTATTGCATTCATGATCCTTCTTTTCTATACCTAGGTGGCCCTTTTAATGAGGAATATTTACTCTGTCAAGGCCCTGTTCTATACGGGTTTAAAAGCAAGTTAATCTGCACTTGTATATTAATCAACGTACTTAATAAGTATGGTATACATACATAAGAGAAATTAGCAATACTCTTATTTGATATTAATGTATGACAATATTGGAAGGCGAGGGGACGGAGTTTTATTATGCTACCCACTATGCCCTTCCACAAATCAAGATCAGATAAAGATTGTTATTTTCAAAATGACGAAGTCAAAGGACATGAACCAAAATTTAATTGTCGCTATCAGGGGTAACCCCGCCCCCCCTCAGGAGATCAACTATGAGCACGTATTCCCGTTCGATTTTTTTTTAAAAAAAAAGAGATACCCCTATCAGTCGGGAAACTGTGTCAAAATTACCCCTAATTGAGCTTTTTGAGGGAGATCTGCATCAACAATTACCCCTATTAGCAGCTTTTGAGAGAGCGATCAAGAGAAAAATTACTCCCTTTTCACAATTTTTGACCATATTCAGGCGCCATATTTCAGAATTTGTCCGTCAAAAGAAAACTTCCCAAATTATAACAGGTTCACGGGAAAAAAGCTAAAAGCCCCTATTTCAATGATGATTCTCGGGGATTTTTCTCAACGACACATGAGCCCCAAAATATATCCTTTCGGAGAAATGGAAACAAGCAGTATGTATGCTTGACGCTGTCCATGAGTGGGGGGGGGGGGGGCGGGGCAGCACCTTACCGTGAGGCCTCAGCATGGTTGTATGATGAAGAGAGAGAGAGGGGGGCGACGATTTATATAAAAAGAAACGCGCTTATTTCATTACTTTCATTTAAATAACCATTGATGCTTTTTAGGCACGGCATGGGGGAATTCATGCTTTCATTAGCACTTTAAGTAAGTTATATTATCTTGCGCTCCTTTAAAAAAAATGAGTATCCATAGGTAGGATCCGGCACCATTCGCCCTGACCTTTTATGAAAATTGTGGACTGGCCACATTTACATGTATCACGCATATCACAACTTGTATAATACACGAGACTTGATAAATTTTGTTATGGGAGTATGGCGGGGCTCGTCAAGGCCCATAAAAATGTATTTTAACATGAGTGGCGGTAGCAAATGGGCTGATGCAAGAGCCTTGGTGAGGTGTCATTATTATCTTTTTTTTTTTTTTTTATTTTATTTTTTTGTCTGTCCAATTATAGTAAGTGACAAAGATGCCTGAAGACATAATTCCCCATTTACTGGTTTAAGATTCACAATTGATTAAAATTCTTTATTTTGCAACCCCATGGTCCAAGTCGCCACTCGTGCGCCCCCCCCCCCCCCCAAAAAAAAAAAATAGAATAAAAAATAATAAATAAATAAATAAATAAATAAAGTAAAAATAAATAAAAAATAAATAAAATTAAAAAAAAAAAATCAATATAATAAAAGAAAATGATAATAAAAATAATAAAATAAACATAAATTAAAAAATGACACTAACTATTCAATACGTGAAACGACATGCTGTCTAAATTGGGTTCAGTTTCCAGTTTAGATTTGTGAGCAGTTGTTAATGATTTTGCTTATCACCGTAAAATATATCAACAATTTAAAACGATTATATCGGTAATAAATATTGAAAGTTCAAATTTGAGGCAAAAAATTAATGACTCTATTTCCCTTCAGTTGAAATATTAGGAACATATTGTTCATGAGCTTAAATCTAATATGTCGTAAAAAGCGAGTATAAAAAGACAAAAAAGGCCTATATTTTTATATACCATTTTTGGAAATGTGTTTTATTTAAAAGGTTTTAATACTCAAAATGCCCATGACTTTTAATTAAGGAGTTTACAGTGATTCAAATTTCCATAATGAGTTTTAATTTTAAGATCGACTTATGATGTAGTGCAGCGATTCAACGTCTCTTAGAGGTCGGGGGCATGCCAGAAATCTTGATTTCGATTTTATCAAGTTCCGGACCCCCAAGAATTTGTTAGCGACACACGCAGCTGAGTTAAAAACGTACGCCACATTTACGGAACAGGATTTAAATTGTCTCTCAGGTGTGAGGGTGTGTTTGTGTTGGAAACAGAAAATATCCTTCGGTCTTTATATGAGGCATCAAGTTTTCAAAAGAGAGTAATTTTAGTTCAACGTTTATAGATTTATCTTATTTGTATGTTGTTGTTGTGTTTTATAATTTTACCGGCGCTTTCATCATTTATATGAATATTATATGTATTATTAAATATTTGATGTATATCCATTCACTGACATACGTGCCAAAATGATTATTGCTTCTTAACTATATAGGGCAATAGCCTCCTTGAAGAACCAAATTTCCGTTAGTTTTAGATGTCAGGCTGTATAATATAGACGTGAGATAAATGAGATATGTTATAAATAGATGAATGAATCAATGAAAATAAGATACAATAGAATTATTACATGACATAAAGAATTCTAATGGATGATGAAGTTGATGATGATAAAACAAATGAATTAATGAGATAATCAAATAGAATAGAATAAATATATACATATTAATAAATAAGAACATTGTGGGTGAGTCAAAATATTAAATTAATTTTGTCGGCACCCGTTCTAGATTTTGTTCCCCTTCCTTTTTCCTGGGTGTGGGGGGGTAAAAGCAATCCG
>CALNVZ010003429.1:28541699-28568130 GCA_940671915.1 Paracentrotus lividus | reverse complement strand
TTTTTAAACTTTTTTGGGCACATAAAAATTAACCGTTTTTCCCCCAAAATAATATTCGGTTAAGCAAAGAACCTCATCACAACAGCGGATATTTGAATAAGATGACTGTCTAAAATTGATGAGGGATATTGAGCAGTTAACGCAAAAGAATATTGATAGCGCTATTGTGCCCGAAGGATATAGAAGGTATTTTAGAAGAGACTTGTTTAGGTCTGTGTATAGAGTGGAAAAGGTTTGCTTTAATTGAAGCAGGTGCTTTTTCTCCAGATGACGACGACGAAGATGAAGTAAATATTTAAACATGGTCGGTCTCTGCTTCAGCGGCGGGAGGCGGCCCGGCGAGGTCGTTGGCCGAGCGGGTCAGCATGCTCAAGACGAGTCCTTTCTTGTTCCCTGAGCTTGTATTTGTAACATTCGGTCCAAACTCTTCGATCGGACAAACATTCCATGATTACGTCTGATTTTGAACCTGGAAAGACATTGCCACTAGGCAAGGGGCGGGCAGAGAAATTCCTTCACTTATAATTCTGTCGGCCACGGAATGGGGATTACAAAATGTGTCCTCAAATGTATGACGTACAGTATTGCTGGCAACCTGGTTTTCCTCAGTGAGAAGTCCAACTGCTCGAGCGCAATGTTGACATCTCATAGGCCAAAATACCTCCTGGTTCTCGTGAAACCTGTCTCTCTTTCGAAGCATGTACAAGGCAAACATTCCAAAATATACGATCATGAGCGCGAGGCAGAAGCGGCTAATGGTGTAGGCTAGGTCACTGCGTTGTGATTTCGTGCTGCTATTGCCATTCGGTATTTGTGTAACAAGAAGAGAAGCGCAACACATCCCAATACTTGCAGCAAAGCACAGCAACAAAATGCTATTATAGTGGGACTTGTCAATTTTTGATTCTGCTACCTCAGATTCAGGAGCCATTTTGAGGGAATAAGTCGGTGTAATCTAGTATAATCTTGTTCTCGATCTGTTATCTTGATATCGCCTGTTATTACACCCTGGCATGCTTTTAAAGTCATGCAAACAATCATGAAGCGAACAAGAAGGCATTACAAGGCGGTAATTCGGAGACGGCACAAGTGTACTGCCCGTAACTCAGGTGCGCTTTTGTATTATAAATGAAACAAACGATTTAAACAAGAACTGATACCAGATACTTGATACTTGATACTTGTTATTGATATTGGGGTACTTGATATTGCCATCAATATATTTTTAACAACACGATATTAAGCGAAACCAAAACCAACTACGAATAAAGTTCATTGTTTTATTGACAATATACAGTTGGGGGAAAATTAACATTAAGTTCATTTAATAGAGAACTGCAACCGAAGCCAGTTTTATATTCCTTAAATGAAATAATAGCCTTTTTGAGAAATACATAAATCATGGTAATAACAGCAGGTGCACTTCAAATGGGAATCTTCAGTGTGCTAAAAACATTGGGGTGCCGTGTTTATGGAAGCATGAGACCGTCAAACGCGCTTGAAAAGAGGTCATGTTTCTTCAAATTATTTCTATAAAATATGGATTAAAGATCACAGCGGCGGGCTTCGCACCTCTGGACAATAAAACACTATTCATTAAAAGCGCAGGTGTAAGTTTTAAAATGAAAGCGGGGCTTATAACTTATAATGCCTACTGCATTTGGCAGACTTTACATTTCATTACATCATTATAGTTACAACAAAATAGTTAAAGCAAAACGTCTTTATCGTGATAAGTATACATGTATATAACCTAGCGAGAATCAGAAAACGACAGGCTTAATCTACATGCAACTAATGTTTTATATATATCTATAATAATGAACATTGTTTTAACCCCTTTATCATTTCTATTTCTCTCTCTCTCTCTTCTTCTCATTCTCAATTCTTATCTCTCGTCTTTCTCCTCTCGAGATAGCTTTATTGGATTATTTCTTCCCTTCCGGAAGCGTACGCCAAAAGTTTAGATCGGGAATTCGTTGCTCATGTAAACAATTGTGTTAATGTAGAAATGAAGTGCATTGTTCTCGATTTTTTTTTCTTCACGTAACTAGGTTATTGCTTTAATGGATATTGAAAATGAATATATCTTTGTCCTATTCCTCAAGAATTTAGCCCCAAAAAGCTGGTGAAAAGCTGGAAAAGTTTGTCAATATATTAGGGAATTATCTCGGCTTCTGTAGAAGCCCGTCGCAGCCAAAGGGTTAATATCCGAACAAAATATGTATATTATCTTCTTGGGGCGATGACGTTTCCTCTCCCTTTATCTTTCAACCATACGACCATTATTTATTGGCAACATATATCAACATGCCATTTTCAAACAAATCTTCTGCTTAAATTTAGCAATTAAAACATAAATTTAGATTAATAGAACATCACGTATTATGATTGTTAACGTATTAGTGGAGTGCAAATAAGCCTAAATAAAAAAAAGTTATTTTTGTTTAAAGGCATATACTCCATCTCATCTGGAAGCAATAACCACATACAATACTGTTAAATACATACACCATTTATATTTAGTTCCACAATAAATATTTACATTTTAAAGTGACTCATTTCATTTCATTTTTCATTTAGGTTTTATTTCCACAATCATCTGCATATTAACAATGTATACATAGTCAATACATGAACAATGCAATATGAAAACATAATATATTCATAATTATAAAGATAACATAATTACAGCAATAAAACACATGCTAAAAAATAAGTTCAATGCATCGACAAAGGCTGGTTTAATACTTAGCAGATGAGTGAAGGAAACCTTGGAAGCAAATTGCTGTAAATAAGGTTCCCTTTCGTTGTACGTATACTTGTATTTATAAACAAACGAGACAACAATTAAAGGAAAGCAAATGAACAAAAAAGAGTAAGGACAAACAGTGAGAACCAAAACAAAATGACAAAGAAAACAAACAAAAATGTAAACAAAACAACAGTGTGCTGCAGCCAATCAAAGCATAATGCAATAAATGATATCCAAAAGTAGTGAACAGTGATGTCATGACCTCATGCTTCTTCATACTGAAGTAAAAGTTTCTGTTTCAGATGATGTGTGAAAGTATTAAGTTAGGCAATTGTTTTGAGTGTCGTGTCCAAAGAGTTCCAATAAACGGGTCCAGTAAAAATCACATTTCTTTTGCGAAGACGGTCCTCATTCTATGTAAATGAAAAAAAGAAGATTGACGGGGTAGGATAATTATGCAATTGCTGATTTTTCTGAAATAAGGAAGTAATTGCACCAGGAAGTTCATTTGAGTTTAGCTGAAACATAAAACAACCTAAAAGAAATTGTACAAATCGTGTATTTCAAAAATTTTATTATCTAAAAATAATTTGTTTGTGTGACCAATCTTTCGGTGTTGCAAATTATTCGATAAATCCTTTTTGAAGTATTAATAATTTGTCCAACTGATAATTAAATGAATTGCCCAATGCAAGCAAGCCATAATTGAAGTAAGGTAAGATGAGCGTTGAATATAAGCTTTTCAAAATGTATTTAGGAAAATGACCATTTCAGTTTATTGATTATTCCAATATTCCGCGATAACGTTTTTACTTAAATGTAAATTGTGTTCTTTCCAAGAAAGTTTATTGTCGATAGTGAGAACAAGGAATTTTAACGAATCAACTAAATTTATAACAGTTCATTTATGCAAATATTACCAGGTAATCTGAAATAGAATGGCTAAATAGCATACTTTGAGTTTTATTATATTCAAGGAAAGTTTGTTTGCACATATCCACTCTTCTACATTCCTTAGTTCAGTATTGACTGTTTCTAATAAAATGAGGGGGTCATGATGAGAAAGAATACAGAAGAATCATCGGCAAATAATGTGAACGATAAGTCTTGGACGAATTTTGAAAGTCGTTCATGTACAAGATAAATAAAAGAGGCCAAGGAGTGATCCTTGAGGAACACCGCAGAGTAAATGTTCAAAAGGTGAATTAATACCATTAATAGTTACAAATTGAGACCTGCCCATGAGATAGCTTCTGAACCACTCCAAGGCCCTTCCACGTATGCCATAATGAGAAAGTTTGTATAATAGAATGTTGTGATCAATAGTGTCAAAGGCCTTGGAGAGGTCCAGAAACGTCCCAAGGGCATGACAATGAACATCATTCGCAGAAGTAACGTAGTTAATAAAATGTAGAATGGCATGTACTGTAGAATGTTTTTGTCTGAAACCGAATTGGGAATCAGAAAAAATACTATTTGGACTAAAAATGTCACTGTGCGATCATAAATTAATTTTTCTAATAGTTTAGAGATTGAAGATAAAAGGGATATTGGCCTGTAATTACCCGAGTCTAAACGGTCGCCTTTTTAAAAATTGGAACTTCTTTAGCAATTTTCATTATTTTTGGTACTATACCAAGGGTCATAGATAAATTAAAATGTAGTCTAAAGGATTTACAATTCGTGTATGATGTGTTTTAATAAGAAATTGCTAATTTCATCGTGGCCCGTACTCCGCTTGTCTTTCATATTCTTTACAATTTTAATATTTCAGATGGGTTGGTTGGTTTTAAGGAAATAGAATTCTGATTTTGGTTCTTTAAAAACGAATCAAATTTTTTGCCAACATTAGGAATTTTCTTTGCAAGATTAAGTCCAATTTTTCAAAAATATTGGTTAAAATGGTTCGCTATGGATTCGTCATCTTTAATAATCCTATTATCTTTCCGAATTTGATTAATATCATTGATTTTGCTCTTTCTGTTCAAAGCTTCATTAATTAATCCCCATGTTTCCTTTATATTTGATTTCTTTTTTTTTTTCAAACTGTTTACAATATATTTCTGTTTCTCATTCGCAAGAGTTTCGTTAATGTATTTTTATATTTAACATTTTTAACACGAAGTTTTGGGGGGGGGGATTTGCTCGAAATTTATAGAAAAGTTATTCTTCCTATTAATTGATCTTAATAGTGACTTGGAGACCCATGGATTACGGGGTTCGTGCCTATAATTTGAAAATGTACATTTTTTCTAGTGGAATACACTCACCAAGAGCATTTTTGAGAGTATGAATAAATTTATCGTAAGATGCATTGACATCGTATGAACTAGGACCTGTGACCAATCGACCAATCCAAGTTTCTCCTTTAATTTCTCAATTTTGAGGGTGTAAAATTTCTTATCATTTTTAAAAGAGGGTTGTGATTTAAATACCACCAAGAATATTCCAAATTTTACAATGAACTGGACAGTGATCAGAAATATCAGAAAGAATAATACCAGATTCTACTTTTAAGTGGTCAATGTTTACAAAAATATTATCAATGAGAGTACACGGCTGGGAAGATAACTTGTGGGTTTGGATATCGCTGGAAACAAAAGAGTAAGAGAGAAATGTATCCAAAAAAAAATCACGAGAAAATTGAATATCATTACACTTCAACAAAGTCAACATTGTAGTCCCCCATGAGAATATAATGTTTATTTTGTAGAATAGGGTGATCAAGCAGGTGCTGCATTTCTAGTAAAAAAATCATTATGACTAGAGATGGGGGGGGGGGCGATAAATAAAACAACTATTATATTTCTTGTTTTCTAAAACAATTCTATAAAGACTGCTTCCATTGTTACATTCATGGTATTTATATCAGTAAGTACGTTGAACGTAAAGTGGTCTGGAACATACAACGCAACACCTCCTCCTCTTCTATTTACACGATTATTATATATAAGATTATGATGAGAAAGAGAGTACATGGAGTGAGGTTCTTAGTTAGCCAGGTTTCAGTAAGACTAATAATAAAGTTGTTGACTTTCATATTATCCAACAATAAAGTTAAGTGCTCAAAGTTCTTGTTCAAACTGCGAATATTAAGATTCAAGAAATTCATATCATTATTTGTACAGCTTTTACAATTTTCTTATAACTGATTTTTGAGTATAATATTTTGATTCAGAAACGAAATGATTATCATTGGGGTCAAATTGAAGTAACATTTCGTTACTAACTAACTCATATTAGTTATCCGTTATATTAAATGTAAACAGGTGAAACGAGTTTGTGACAAGTAAATTTATCTATAATAAACACAATTGAGTAAAAAAAAGTACATGCTTGTTTTAATCAAAGTCATAGGATTTTACATGTATTTAATGGGAAATCAAATTTTCGTAAACTAACAAACCTCAGAATTATAGTGTTTTAATGTTTTTAAATTATTGATGTAATTATCACTGATCACGATTTTCAACCTCGTCATTAGAACATGCAGTTAAATGGTGTTTCCATTCAAATTGTATAGCCAGCGGGTATTTATCATTTATTGCAGTTAATTCTTTTAATACCCTCTACATGTAACATTTCGAACTTTTCAACTCCATTGTCTGTAACCGCAAACAAATTACCGAGTAATGGCGTGTCCAACATTGTGTATAATTCCCATGCTTTTCCCATGCTTCTAAATGAAAACTGGAAATATATATCTTCAAATTCGAAAAGGAGGGGGGGGAGGGGAAAAGAAAAGGCAAAAAAAAAAAAAAAACATTTACATGTGTGTAAATTTAATACTCAAAAGTTATCAAGACGCCTTTGAAACACATTATGTGCATTAAAAATGAAGATCATTGCAAATTGTCTTGTATGCTCGTAGGCAATCATAGCTGAATGTATCCCATACAACGATGTTAGAGGCTCCAAAATAACTCCGATCACTGCACCTTGTGTCGTCCCGTAGAACATTGTCAACTCAGCCAGGTAGATCCATCCAGATTGTCGATCAGCCACTGCGTTGCATTTAGGATTGCCGGTTATAGATCAAGCAGATTCAATGTCCACTTCACGCCGTTTGAACTCGAATGTGCTGTCGCTGACCACAAGCAAAAATGACGTCATCACCCAAGCTGAGTAGGTCTGGAATACGGCGAAAATAAAGAATGTAGGAAGCAAGAACAACTTCTGCACGAGGTTCGGTACTGCGTATCAGGGTGCCTACTGCACCTGCAAATCGGAATATGTTTAAAGTAAAAAAAAACCGAGACAGCTTAGCAAGATAATACTGTCATGTCCACCAACTAAACCCTTTACAAGAGATTTATTTTTTGGTTGAAAATACCTTGCACTGTTAGTGAGATATATACGATATTTGTACATCGCCAAAAGAGGCAGATATAATGCAATTTGTAGGAACCATTTTAGGTAGGTTAGCGTGGCTTCAGTTACAGAGGGTGTTGCATGTAATCCCAGGTCAGCATGATCTAAAAATTTACTCAAGGAAAAATAGGTGACTCCGAGTGTTATGCAAACAACTAAAGCTATCTTTACGTTTAGCGTAGGCCTTTGAAATGTTCTTCATGTGGATCTTGGCAGTAGGTTTCTACTTTCCTCTTTATTTGATACTAACGAACTAAGATTCAACCATCGACATCGGAAAATATCCTTTAAAAGAGCACAAATCTTTCCCCACGTTGGTTCAACGTAGGTCGGGCCGAGGCTCTGGGTCTGCGATATGCAGTTTGTTCTTTTTAGACTGGACTGCGGAGTGATCGAGGACGACATCTGCCACATCATAGCAGCAGCGATAATGGCACTCTCGGCATAAAAAGGAGTCATTGTTCTCTCATGATTTTTGACGGAACAAAACAAGTGTCACGAACGTGATATCCAACAGGACTTGTACAACAAGGCTAATTTCATTGAATATAGAATTGTCTAAAGTTATGAGGTATATAATGTTAGCAAGTAATGCTATAGGAACATTGACAGCGACAATGACTCCGAAGATGTAAAATGTGTTTAGGAGAGACTGGTGAGGTTTACAATAGAGCGGAAAGAGTATTTCAGTACCAGAGGATGAAGAGCATAGTGTAGCATTTTCATTGTCGGTCTTTACTTTCAGCAGAAATGTTACCCTGTCACGCTCGTTACCCACTCAGACGAGGCTTCCCAGTCCGTAGGGGCTGAATCACTTACTTCGTTTCAACTTTTTGATCGACGTAACATTCTATGATTAAGAAATTTCTTCATTGGGTCAACACTGTTCCTTGGCATAGATCCCAACAAAGAAAGGCGTTTGCCTTTGGTTTGGACCAAGGAGTGAGGTTTGGAGAATGTGCCATCAAACGTACGTTTTTGATGATAAATAATTTCATCTCGATTTGCATGATTTTGTTCAGTTAGAAGGCCAACGGCTCGGGCACAATGGTGGCATCTCATAGGCCAAAATACCTCCTGGTCCTCATGAAATCTGTCTCTCTTCCGAACTATGCACCAAACAAATATTTCAAAGAATAAGAGCATGAGTGTGAGGCCAAAACGAGTAGTTGCGTAGCTTAGGCCACCGTCTGGGGAAACTTGGTTGTTATTGCCAAGCGGTACGACTGGCAGAACAGCACAACATATTCCAACACATAGAACAAAGCACAGCAACAGGGTGCTGTGGCAGTGAGACCTGTAAATCTTAGGTGCTGCTAGTTTGGATTCAGGATCCATTTCGGGTGTTGGTGATGGGTCTCAATCAAAAGTAAAAGTTATTCTCGTCTGTAGTTGTACCTTTTGCTTACTCGCTGGTAATTGATGGGAAACAGAACAAGGCGTTATACTTGTAGATTGCATGAATCCACTGTCCGTAGCTCCGTTGCGGTTTCTTATTTCAATCGGAACATAACACTTTAAACATGATTTCTGTATTATTTTGGTTACCATTATGGTCCCTGATACCGTCATTCGATATTTGATAAACGATGTGGAACGATATCAAAAGAACCACTTATAACGGTAATTATTTATTGAGTTTTGTTAATATTATTAGGAAATTAAAAAGGAAGCAATAATTGATTAATGTGATTTTTATTAGACAATTAGAATATTATTTTTTTTTAACATATTGCAAAAATCAAAGTATCGGCTGTCGCCACGAAACGCAGTTACCCTCGCATTTTAAATCGTGAAACCTAAGCTGGGCTTTCAACGATTGAAATAATGGCCAGTGTCAGTATAGGTTGATTTCATTGAACACCATGATCGTAGCCTGTTTTATCTTGCCATGACTGAAATGTTTACGATTGTAGCCAGGCATCGGGTATGGGTGATTCCAGCGTAACTGACATTATATTAAGTAGGCTTAGAATTTCTGCTGTTTAAAGCATCGCAATTTAAACAAAACCAACAGTTCCACGATATATTTTATTATTTTTATCATGCACATGATTTCATAAGTGACAAACATAAAACAAATTTTACGGTATTTATCTTAATAGAATGATAGAACATTGATTGTATTAAATGGCAACTTTATTTTATTGTTTTTATTTATATTACCCCTATAAAGAATTAAAATTTCCGTGAATTCTGCAATAGAAATAACCTAATTCGGGCTTAATTTGATTTAGATTTAATTCAATTTGACATTCTGAAGATGACTTAAAGTTTTCAAATGGTGTGGTATGTTTTTTTCTGTTCAGATCCCAAAATGTAGCGTATACCGAAAATGGCAGTTTTGTTCGGAGTTGCTTTCACTTCCTTTGTAATAAGTTAAATCTTAATGCTTTTGATATTGTGTTCATCTTCTTCCATTTAGCGAATTTCTAAAAGAAATATCAAAAGAAACCCGTGTAATTTGGACTGAAGTGATCATTATTTTGGCCTTCAATACCACAAGTGCAATTTTGAGGCCTTTTTGATATCTTATAAAAATCAGCAGAAACATTTTTTCACTGCAAAATGTGAATATTGTTTATATGAAAGAACTAATACGTCAGACATAAATCTTTCTTTCTGTCTTTTTGTTGGTCCATAATGCGTAGCGAATTATTTTTATTATTTGTTTCGAAATATCAAACAACTCCAGAATAATTTGCACTTGAGTGGGGGTTTTTTTTTTTTCGTTTTTTTTTTTTGGTCCTTATTCCAAAATGTGCATTTTTTTTTTTTTAAAGGATGTTTTGATATCTCATAGATATCAATCATTGCAACAAAAAAAAACATTAAATGTGAAAGGCCTTTATGTTTTCTGAACATCTATGGCAATAATGTTATCGATAAATCAAATAATAAATATGTGAGACAGATGTTTTGTTTTTGTTTTAGTTTTTTTTAACGCAAATGACGTTGTTGGTTGCCTCGCACATTAATTGAACCAGCAATAGGACTGGTTTTGGGAAGCCGCTGTGAAGATTGACATCCAATTAATTGATCAAAATTAGCCTCGGTGTTTGAGGACCATATACCAACGTTTTTTTAAATAAAACCAACATAATCAAATGAAAGATAAAAGTACCCCAACAATTATCACCAACATAATGCCTTTTTTTAGCATTACAAAAAAAATTAAGTGTTTCAGTTTCAGTTTATTTATTACCAGTGCTGGCTAAAATATGATATGCAAAATGGTTTTTAGATACATATTAATAATGGCTTTTGCAAAGAAGAAAAATATTATAACAGAAATGAATACAATTACCTAATACACATCGACGCATTTTCAATCCAAACTGGTACAAATTTATTTGTACAGTGTAAAAAAAAAATAATAATGCAAATTAATTTGGTACATGAGAACATAGTGTCCAATAGATATGTCCATTATGTTTATTAATTTCTAAATGTTCTGCTTTCTGGGCGCCATCAATGAATGCGCGGCTGCACATTTATTTTGACGTTGGTCATCACGCCCTCATGTCTGCGGTTAGGCGCCACTACATGTTTGGGGGAAACCCCTTGGTTACGTATTGCGCAATGTTTACGCACAACAATTGGGCAATTCCCCCACAACAGTCGAACAAGTGTGTGAAGCTGCAAATGCGTGAATCGCCTGAAATGTGTAAATGCTGCTCAAGTTCCTGAAAAAAGTTACAGAGTAGACTTGTTTGACTAGAGCTAGAAAGTTTGAAATGTCAGCAATATAGGTCCTCAGAAAATGGGGGAAAATATATTTTAGGGTGAGGGTGGAACAGTGGCGAATCCAGGCGAATCCATGCGGGGCTCAAGGGGCACATCCCCCCTCCCCCCCCCCTTTCTCTCTCTCTCTCTCTATATACACTGTTGGTCAGAAAGATTGGATATTATTTATGTGCTTAACCAACATCTGAATGCTCGGGCTTTAATTTCTTTAAAATTGTTCGTTCCTGCTCTCTTTTTTTTTTGCGGGTCCCTGGCTATATCTTGAACGTTCCCCAAACCATTCCCAGGGAATGAAAAATAAGAATATAATTGTCGGCCCCCACAATACTCATTTTTGCCATTTTCTTGTCATTGTGGGGTCCCTTTTTGTTTACCCGGCTGACCAAGGCCCCCTCAATCCTACTTCCGCAAAAACGCGTCTGAAGTTTAGGGTTGTTATTGGTCTTCATGCTAAATCAAGTTTTAAGTTCAAAGGATTTAGTCTCTTTTCTAGGGGAAGGGTCTAAGTTTATTTCCATAGGGGTTCAAACATTAAGGCTGAAACAAAATTTTGGGGCAAATTATAATAATCAAGGGTTTATGGTTGTGTTTTTTTTTTATTTCCGTTGTTTTTACCATAAAGGTAGGATAAAATATTTCAATTTTTCACCAATTTCACTTTTTACTTCAACCCCTCCCCTAGACAAGAAACCAAAGCCTGTAACCTTAAAGCTTGATTTACCGTAAACAACAATATAAACCCTACACTATACAGACGCGTTTTGCGGGGGTAGGATTGAGGGGGCCTTGGTCAGGCGGGTAAACAAAAAGATGCCCCAAAATGACAAAAAAATTGCAAAAATGGGAATTGCGGGGGCTGACAATTCTTTCTTTTTTTCATTCCCCGGAAATGGTTGGGGGAGCGTCCAAGGTATGGCTGGGGTCCCGAAAAGTGAAAGCGGGGACGAAAAATTTCAAGAAATTAAAGCCGGAGCAAAAAGATGTTGGTAGAGCACGAAACAAATATCCAACCTCTCTGACCAACAATGTATATACATATATTTATCATTATTTTTTTTTTTCATTTTGTTTCTTCAGAATTACAAAGTCAGCATGCATGTTCATGATTTAAATAAAATCTTTTTTTTTAAGAAAGTTGACTTCTGCGCCTCCTTTATCTCCAAACTCGCCAGATATGCCCTTTCTTTTTCCAAACTCTTGGATCTGCTCATGCCGGGGAGGGGGATGAGAAGAGGACTTTGCACAAATTGGCCATGCTACCGAAGATCTGGGGTGGGGCAAGGTCAGTGGGGTGAAAATATGTTAGCCCCCCCCCCCAACAAAAAAAAAATAATAACAATAATAATTTTTAAAAAAATCCCTGTAGGCGGGATCCAGGATTTGAAAATGGGGTGGGGGGGGGGGCAGTAGTTTTTATAACAAGGTACATCGTATACGTTATATTCTCATTATAAGTGTTACAGATACACCACATCACCATCTACTCTCGTATCAGCCCTCCAATGGGACACCCTCCACACACGCCGTATTCTAGACCAATGCACCCTCTTCCACAAGATTCATCACCAGCTTGTCTTCATGCCCTTTCCCCACATTGTCATCCCTGCTACCTACTTTGGAAGACATGACCACAACTTGAAATATGTCATCCCACAAGCATCAATCGACTCATACAAATACTCATTTTATCCAAGAACGATACGGATCTGGAATAGCCTACCCAGCTCAGCAGTAAATGCTACCAAAACCATCAGTTTCAAGGAGGCTGCATTACCCTTCATCAGAACACTGCAGCCTCCTGTTGGCTCTCACATAGTTTAAACATACTGGGATTGTTTTTACTCGCACTGGACATAGCATATTTTACTGTACATATATAAAGTGCTTTGTCCACCCACCAACTCACTTCATGGCACCCCTTGCGACAACTCACCTTGTCGATCATCCCAGTATAGCATCCTTAGTGAGCTGCCAGAGGGATTACAACATCAAGTATCAAGTATCAAGTATCAAGTTAATATTTTGTTGTTATGTTGTTATTATGTGCTATATCGATGTAGATACGGAATAACAATTTATTGTTGATATCCAATTATATTGTGATGTGGGAATATACTGTACTCATACACGTATTATTAGTTTTTATAACAATGTACATCGCACAGTTTATATTTCCACTATAAGTGTAAACTATTGCTGTTATTACACTGTCCGTCATAAAGGTGGAATATTTTTTTGCCGCTATAGCGACATGATTTTGCTTTGACTTTAATTTTTTGAATATGTTTGTCCCTGTTTATACTTTTTGGGACCCTGGCTATATCTTGGCCATTCTCCCAACCCTTCACGTGGACCTTTTTCCAAAAAAGTTTTGTCAACCCCCGTGATGCCCATTTTTGTCATTTTTTCTCATTTTGGGCCCCCTTTTTGTTTTCCCGGCTGATCAAGCCCCCCTCAGTCCTACCCCCAGGAAACGCGACTGAGGTGTACTGTTTTATATTGTTCTTTAAGTTAAATCTATATTTCTGGGGACAGGCTAAGGTCTCTTGTTTAGGGGAGGGGTTGAAGTATAAATCGAGATTGGTGAAAATTCGGAAATATTTCATTCCATCTTTATGCTGAAAACAAAAGAAATGGAAAACCACCTTTAACCCTTAAATATCATCATTTTCCCCTTAAATTTTGTTTAGCCTTGATGACAAGGCTGTAAATAGTCATTATTGATAATATTTTAATTTGATTTATGTTTGGTAGAGAGTTTACAATAAAATTTAGGGAAGAGGGAAATTTCCATGGTGTGAAAATGAATAAAATGAATGTTGAACCCCAATCAAAATAAAATTTGACCCCTCCCCTAGACAAAAGAGTCGAGCCTGTAACCATAAATCTAGATTTAATATAAAGAACAATAAAAAATCTCCACCTCAGACGTGTTTCCTTGGGGTAGGACTGAGGGGGCCGTGGTGGGTCGCATGATCAAAAAGGGCCCCAAAAATGAGAAAAAATGACGAAAATGGCCATCTTCTGGGGGTGACAAACTTTTTTGAAGAAAAATCCCCGGGAAGGGCTGAGGGAACGTCCAAGATATACCCAGGATCCCAGAAAGTGAAAGCGCTGACAAACACATTCAAGAAATTAATATCGGAGCAACATAATGTCGATTGAGCCCCCAAAAAAATATTCCACCTTTATGACGAACAGTGTATGTGCTATATCAATATAGATACAGAATATCGAATTATTGTTCATAAAGACACAATTATCATAAACTTGATACCTGGTAATATTGTACTCATACTTTAATCATTTGGATTAGTAGTTTTCTTTAACAATACACACTTTAAAAATAATCCACATACTGTATAGTTCCTAATCCTCTTCATCTATTCAACCGGTTTTGGTCGAGACAAACTCTTGTCACGCCTCGTCACTCCTAGCGCTCTTTGTCACGTGACCTCACACTCTCTTTACATTAAATTAAACACTACACAGTAACACAACAAGTACAGAAACTCAGGTAAATTAATTATCTTCATTTTATTTTCTGCTTTGATTTGATTATGTTTAAGAATTTTATATAGTTGAAATATGCATGTATAAGTATATATGTGTGTTTACGTAGACTTATCTATATGTGTTTGTTACAATTATGTAAAAAGAAATTGTTCCTTGGTACTATTTATATGTTTTGCTTTGGTTTTTGTTAACAGCCCTTGAAGAAGGCTTTAGCCGAAAGCTTGGCAAAATAGAGTGGGTTTTTTCAGCAACGCCAATCTCCTCTAGTTTTTATTTCGACTACATTTTGCAACAAGAAGCAGTAGCCATGTTAAAGAGTAGTTCCCTTCTCACACATATATATATATATATGTATATGTATATATATATATATATATATATATATATATATATATATATATATATATATATATATATATATATATATATATATATATATATATATATATATATACATGTATATATATATAACAATTGCGAAATCCATTTACAATGTAGCAATATAACACTTTTCCGTTTTTTTTATGCATATAATAATTGAGATTTTTTTTTTCAATACTAATTAAACCAAACATAATTACACCTTACCAAGGACAGTCGCTCGTGTGCTAAACTTTTGAAGCCTACGCTAAAAATTTATTGTAAATAGTGGTAGAAAAATACAAGTTTTGATTGGCTAGATCAGTACCACGTCACCTACATTCAATTTGTAATATTGTACATTTGTACATTATAACCATCGTTTTTTGTATCGATTATATCGTTTGCACTATCGCGTAATAAAAATTAAAATGGTGCGCACAGCAGCTCATTACAATGGATACGTGGAACAACAATCTACGTCGCGTCGTAATAGCTAAATTAGCACCAAAAAACTGGGAAAAGGTAAAACAAGATTAGGCAAAACCCAATATTTAAGGGAATATTTACAATAAATCCAGCATACAATATTACTGAACTATATGAACTCCAAATACTAAAGTCTCCCTCGTACAAGTCCATTTCACCTCGGTGTGCGGCCTTGGTGAAACAAACATGCACTCGGGAGAATTTAGTATTTACATATAATACAGTATAAATTATTATTGATTGTCCATTATACATATATCATAATTTACGAGGCTTTCGCCATCTATGGAGAACCAACCAAACAGTATCAACATGTTTGGTTCGCCAGGCATGCCAGGTCCTCAGTCCGTGGTTAAATACATTTCCATGTGCCCTACAAATACTGCAGTAAGATCTATTCGAGCGTATAGGTCTCGAAAGTTATCAGTATGAAGGTAACAACTTTTCTCTGGAGCATTCAAAGAGGTGATCGAATTTGTGAGGTCATTTTATAATTATATCAAATATTTGTTTTATGCTTTATGCAAATGCTTGTAAAACAGTCATGTGTCTGGAATGAATATCATTGCGGATTGTCTTGTATGACTCGTAGGCAATCATAGCTGAATGTATCCCATACAACGATGTAAGAGGCTCCAAAAGAACTCCGATCACCATACCTTGTGTTGTCCCGTAAAACATTGTCAACTCGGTCCAGGTAGCGGTTTCGAAATTGTCGTTTAGCCACTGCGTTGCATTTAGGATACCAGTATAAATTAAACAAATCAATGTCCACTTCACGCCGTTTGAACATCTAATCTGCTGACGCTGGACCACAAGCAAAAATGACGTCATCACCCAAGCTGAGTAGGTCTGGAAAAAGGCGAAAATAAGGGTATAAGAAGCCAGAACAACATCTGCACGAGGTTCAGTACTGAATACCAGGCTTCCTACTGCACCTGCAAAGCGGAATATGTTCAAGGTAAAAACACCGAGACAGCTTAGCAAGATAATACGGTCATGTCCACCAACTAAACCCGTCACAAGGGACACTTCGTTTCTCGGTTGAAAATACCTGGCACTGTTGGTCAGATGTATACGATATCTGTACATCGCCAAAAGAGGCAGATAGAAGGCAATTTGTAGGAACCATTTAAGGTAGGTTAACGTGCTTTCTTTGGCAGAGGACGCTTCATGTAATCCCAGGTCAGCATGCATTAAGAATTGACTCAAGGAAAAATAAGTGACTCCGAGAATTATGCAAACGACTATAGCTGACCACCATTGACATTTTCTGTTTTGGGATCTGGGCAGGAGGCTTCTACCTTCTTCTTCATTTGACTCTAACGGATTAAGATTAAACCATCGACATCGAAAAATATCCTTCAAAAGAACACAAATCTTTCCCCATTTTGGTTCAATGTAGGTCGGGCCAAGGCTCTCACGCTGTGATATGCAGTTTGTCATTTTTAGACTGGACTGTGGAATGATCGAAGACCATATCTGCCAAATCATAGCAGCAGCGATAATGGCACTCTCGGCATAAAAAGGAGTCAGTGTTGTCTCATGATTTTTGACGAAAATTCCGAACATGCCGGGAAGATGACAAGGATAGTGCGCATAACCGTACTTCGAATCCATGATTTCACCAATCGGATATATCAACTTGACGACGGTAATCCAAGAGCAGGAACCGAAAACTATCGCAAGGGAATATAAAAACTTGCCCTTGTCGATGAATGCTGCGTCATAAAAATTCTTAAAGAAAAGCCCTCCAAACAAAACAAGCGTCACGAATGTGAAATCCAACAGGACTTGTACCAGAAGGCTCATTTTATGAATTAAGGAGTTTTCTAAAGTTATGAGGCACATGATGTTAGCAACTAATGGTATAGGAAGATTGATAGCAACAATGACTCCGAAGATGTAAAACGTTTTTAGGAGAGAATTGTGAGGTTTGCGATAGAGTGGAAAGGGCATTTCAGTATCAGAGGATGAAGAGCATGGTGTAGCATTTTCATGGTCGGTCTTTACTTTCAGCAGACATTTTAGCAAGTCTTGCTCAGTTTCAAATTCAGACGAGGCTTCACAGTCCCTAGGGGTTGTAACATTTACTTCGTTCAAACTCTTTGATCGACGCAACTTTCCATGATAGAAAACTTTCTTAACTGGGTCAACGCCGTTCCTTGGCAAAGATACCGATAACGAAAGGAGTTTGTCTTTGGTTTGGATCACGGATTGGGGGTTGGAGTATGCGCCATACAATGTGCGTCCTTTACGATTAATACTTGTATCTCGATTTTGTTCAGCAAGAAGGCCAACGGCTCGGGCACAATGGTGGCATCTCATAGGCCAAAATACCTCCTGATTCTCGTGAAATCTGTCTCTCTTTCGAACTATGCACAAGACAAACATTTGAAAGAACAAGAGCATGAGTGTGAGGCCAAAACGAGTAGTTGCGTAGCTTAGACCGCCGCCTGGGGAATCTTTTTGGCTATTGCCAAACGGTACGACGGGCAGAACAGCACAACATATTCCAACACATATAACAAAGCACAGCAACAGGGTGCTGTGGTAGTGATACCTGTCAATCTTAGGTACTGCTAGTTTGGATTCAGGATCCATTTCGAGGGTCGGTGATGGGTCTCGAATAACAACAAATAAAAGTTCCGGCCTGCAGTTACAGCTTTTGCTTACTCACAAGTCATGCTAGTAGGCCTTAACGATGCCACTTTATGTCTGGAAAGCTCAAGTAAAACTTGTTTTTATATTTGGTTATGATAATAATCGGGGCACCCCCGGATACGCATTGCGCAATATTTACGTACATCAATTCGGGGATTCCCCGCAACGAACACGGTGTAAAGGCCCGGTCCCACTGGCGGGAGGATTAATTGCGCATGAGTGACGTATACACATTTCGTTCATCCACAACAAAAAACAAAAATCAAACAAACAATCCGCAATTCATACGCAAATCATCCTAAAAAGCCAGTTGGACCGCCCCAAAGTAAAACAAAGAAAACTCAAAATCCAGTGATCCATTCGGATGACAGATGCACAATCTACACAATAGCCTATTTATTCGCTTCATGTCATTTTATACCCCCGTCACACTGAGCTCGTTCCTACTACGTCCTTGCAAATTTTGCCGAACGGGCATAGTCTATGTGTAAATTGAGTGGACGTAGTAAATACTTCTTACGATCTGTTTACGAACTTCATGGACTAGCTTGGTCGGTTTTCCAAAAAAAGTGTTCAAAAAAATCGGGCGCCCATCTCGTCCTAAAATTTAACGGGATGGCAACGTACCTGAAACGAGATGGACGTACTACAACGAAATTGCCGTACTTAAATCGTTCTAAAGATGTGCTAGGACGTCATACAAACGAGCATTGTATATTAATATTCAAGTTCTAAAATTAAACGTAGTGACAACGTTCCTTAAACGGGTAGGACTTACTCTGAACGAGAAGGACGTACTACGAACATACGTTTCAATTTTTAAACAGAACGGCATGTCATAATTCCCGTCACACTGAGCTAGTTCTCACTGCGTTCTAGGTAGTTCTTGGTGAACGGGCTCAATCTGTTACACACGGACTGAACGTAGTGCAGACCTTTTAGAATCTAGTACAGACCGTTTACATCTGTTTACGAACTTGGCGAACGGCCCCGAACGGAGAGAACGGAAAGGCATTCCGATTTTTTTTTTTTTTACTGTTCAAAAAATCGTACTGGCTTCAAGTTCTAAAATTAAACGTAGTGACAACGTTCCTTAAACGGGTAGGACTTACTCTGAACGAGGAGGACGTACTACGAACGTGGTACCTAACTTTTATCATGCTGCGCATAGGCACTTTTAGTGACCGTTTGGACGTGCTACGAACGGTATAGAGTGAACGAGCAGTTACTCGTTCTGAACTGGATAACAACGTATTGCGGACGCGATAAAGACGGAATTGACGTAACGAGAACTATTTATGAACTGCCTAGCATCGTATTCAAGAAATTATTTTCAAAGTTATAAGTCCAACCCGAGTAACAAAGCCCGTTCAGCATTTTTTTTTTAAACGGGCAAAAACGGGCAAGAACGTTATAGAACGACCTCAGTGTGACGGCCCCCTAATGGATCGGTATGGCGTCTAGTGTTTGACGACATTCCTTTATACAGAATATTCGAGATGGTATCGCAAACACATTGGCAAATTCAAGTACACATCATACTGTAGGCCTACACCTATGCACCGTAACTGTGTTTGAAACACACGTAATAATCGAATGAATACAATCTATCAGATAAATTTATTATATTTTTATATTTCCTGAAACACTTTGCATTACAAACAAATATTATGGTCGAGAGGTTTGTTTCTGTTCTATATACTGATCATCGGCCACATTAAGTTATTTCCATTACGCGTTTGCAGACATCAAATCGTCGAGGCGATGGCGGAGGAAAATAATACAAAATTACTCTTCTGGAATATTATGATTGTTAACTTTTTTAATTTGAATTGGTTCAGTCAGCCATACAAAACACGCCTGTTTATTATGCATGTTATGAGAGGCCGATTAACTTATCAAAAAGTATTACATGGTGGGCGCCTTTGTGAGTCTATTTTCATGAGTGCACATACTCTATTTTGATGTCATAATACAAAATCATGTCTTGACTAAAACGTATGGCCTATCCCACATTGTCCTCTTCAGGACATGGATTCATTCTTTTTACGCTTCTAAGGCCACGATAATTGTAATATTTAAAAATTAACATGTGCAAGGAAAATTTATCACCTGATTTTGATTTTTAAACTTGCACTAACCTGACGATATTAGCCTCACATAATTTTTGTTTTAATGTGAAAGCTATAATCTGATAATAGTACATGGATATTCAGTGCTCATCAATATGCAGTACCATTTGTTTCCATAGTTCATGAATACGAACATTGTACTTGATCTTATTTTTAAATGAAATAGACGACTAAATATATAAAACATCTTTATTATATAAGATTAAAAAGAAAAAATGTATTTATCACGTCTATTTTGTAGTAGCCCAACGCCCATTGAGGATTGAGGGAATAATGATCAAGCTCTTCAAACAATGGATAACACAGGACTACAAGTGTTACGCTTAACACACACCACGTTCACTTCAATTGTATTATTAAGTGGTAGTGACGTTGCTTCTTGTATCATGTGTATTGAATTGGAATCAAATGAATGTATACATGAATGATTTATTTTTTTGAAATACTAAAGGTACAATTATCATTAATTTTACGTAGATTGTAACGATATACAATGTAACTGTTAATTTCAGGGGAGGGAGGGTTTGGTAGGGGTTGGTAGGTGTTAAAAGCACAACGGCCTTTGGCCGTCAAGAAGGTCATATATAAGCCATAGGGGTAAGGATAAGTCGGTGTAACGGCTAAATTATTTTTTCCTTTTTCTTTTATTGTTTTTTTGTTTGTTTGTTGTTGTTGTTTTTTTTTCAGTTTGGCGCCCCTTAGTTAAGGGTACATTTGCCGCCTTACTTTAAGGTCGGTTTGGCGCCCCTAAGGTCAATTTGGCGTCCCTTGAGTTTAGGTTCAATTTGGCGCCCCCTTGAGCGCCTGCACATGCCTATTATCTACGGATTCAAAATGATGACGTGGAAAACGTGAAAAAAAGGTGGAATGATAACGAATTTTTATGTAAGATGCCGATCATGATAATTTTACAAGCTAATTAACATTATGGTATACAAATCGAATATAGTTAATTCGTTTTAACACTCCTCTTACGTCTTTTCCGTAATTAGTTTGCAGGGATCCTCCATCAGCTAATAACCACCTTTGGTAATTGGCATCACATCTTGGTGCAACCACTGAGCCAGCTGAAGGATAGAACCCATCCTCACTTTAGGGAGATAGGTAATATGGATTAATCAATATGACTCAATCAGCATAAATAGACACTTCGGACGACGCCTTGTAATTATCGGTAACGACAGACTAATTTTAAAGCTCGTCCGTCGTGACCGACTAGTTTGACGGACTAGCATAAAAGCTAGTCGTAGTGATGCCCAGTCTGACGAGCTTTTGAGCAGGACTAGCTTTACAGCTAGTCGGTCATGGTGTAAAAGCTAGTCCGTCGCGCTTTTCTGCCGCGATGTTCTTGCTGCTGTCTTGACATACTAGCATGACGGACGAGGTTAATATGGTTTCACCAGCTTGTCAGAGACGTCAAATCAGAAATATTAGAAGACATTATAAAAATGAGTAAAGAAAATGGGGTAACATCGGGATTCGAACCTGAAACCTCCTGGTTACTAGTCAGGCGCTCTACCATCTGAGCTATAGTAAGCCCCGGATGGGGTTGTCCCTAATACCCGTTAACTCTTCAATGTTCGAGTGGTCAGAAGCTATAGAAACCTGGCATAAACCCGGAGGATAGAAATCAACTTGGAGTAAATGCGAGGGATCACGGTGAAGTGATGCAGCTTTTTTAAAATAATTTTTTGATAAAGTTGGAAACTGACCAGAAATATATAATATGAAAAAATGAGCAAAGAAAATGGGGTACCATCGGGATTCGAACCTGAGACCTCCTGGTTACTAGTCAGGCGCTCTACCATCTGAGCTATAGTAAGCCCCGGATGGGGTCGTCCCTAATACCCGTTAACTCTTCAATGTTCGAGTGGTCAGAAGCTATAGAAACCTGGCATAAACCCGAAGGGTAGAAATCAACTTGGAGTAAATGCGAGGGATCACGGTGAAGTGATGCAGCTTTTTTAATATAATTTTTGGATAAAGTTGGAAACTGACCAGAAATATATAATATGAAAAAATGAGCAAAGAAAATGGGGTACCATCGGGATTCGAACCTGAGACCTCCTCGTTACTAGTCAGGCGCTCTACCATCTGAGCTATAGTAAGCCCCGGATGGGGTTGTCCCTAATACCCGTTAACTCTTCAATGTTCGAGTGGTCAGAAGCTATAGAAACCTGGCATAAACCCGAAGGATAGAAATCAACTTGGAGTAAATGCGAGGGATCACGCATTGGACGTATATTTTCAGGTATCATATTGAAAATATATCTTAATCTTTTATCAAAACAACAAGAATTAAAAAAAATCTTCAGGCTCTGATTACAATGAAACAAATGATAAACAAACTAGAGGCACTTTTTCGGACAAAATCAATATTTCTTTGCCTTTCTAACAAAACGTATTGGACAGATATGTTCAAAGTTATTTAATTCTCATGTCTGAGCTTACAGATATGGTTACCTTTTGTTTTTGTATAAAACATTATAATTGATAATTCATTCAAAGTTATGAAGTTCTGATGCTTGAGCTTATCGACGAGGCTACTCTTTGCTGTTTTTATTTATTTCCAAGTTCTACTCCTATTTACAACTTTGGCATTAAAAGAACCTAATGTTCACCTCTCTTCATATTTGTTTACTTTTTCGTTTCTAGTAAAGTGATATAAATTATTAAAAAACAAAAATAAAAACTTGAGGCTCTGATTACAATGAAACAAATGATAAACAAACTAAAGACACCCTTTTTCGGACTAAATCAATATTTCTTTGCCTTTTCAACAAAACATATTGGACAGATATGTTCAAAGTAATTTAATTCTCATATCTGAGCTTATAAATAAGACCCTTTTTTCCTTGTAAATAAAATAAATTGATTGACGGATACGTTCAAAGTTATGCAATTCTCATTTCTAAGGCCCCCCCCCCCCACTTTCGTCAGCAAACGTGTACAAAAACGGATAAATGACCATACATTTGTGATTTTAGCCTCTTCAGCCCCCCCCCCCCCCCCACTATCCCCCTTGTCGCTCAGGCCCTCCACTTTCAAAAACGCTCCGTGGCCCTGATGGTTATATATTAGCTTGGTGTTGATGAACAGCAAAGCTGCTTATACCGCGCGAGTTCCTACGGGAGTTACTTTAACAGAAATGGTCCTTTAGGGGCAATTTGTAACAGCTTGTTACTATTGCCCTGACAGAGGCGACCAATATTTGGAGAGATTTTTTTTCTATCTTAGCTTTAGGTATTCATCGTTGAAACGTTAGCAAAATATGGCCTAAGAACATAATTTCTAAATATATAAAATGACAGCCGTAGCTCATCCACATATTTGTCCAGAAGAAAAACAATGGGTAAATGTGAAATATTACTTTCCTGCTCAAAAAACGGTTTTTCTGCTGTAGAAAGTTCCACGAACCGTTAAATCTGCTAACACTCATACAACATGTGAAGCGATGTAATACGCATGCTCTGTACAAATTTAAAGTTTATAGCGTGTTTCTGCTAGGAATGGGAGCCCCTGTTACAATTGCCCCGTGTTACACTTGTCCCCGGTCTCCCCTACATTGAATTTAGGTCAGTACAGGATCTTTTTCATTGTTGTCGGTGGTGTGTAGAGAAGGTTAAAGTTGTTGGGATAATTTGAAGTCTTAACTTTAGATTAGATTCTTAGATTTTATAGTACTTTGAGAATTGGGATTTAAGCCGGTCCAGGATATTTTTCTTTTTTTATTGGAAAGTAGAAGTGAAATTGATAGACTCTTGGTTTCCAGGGAACTTGATTTTAATATAATATTTGCTTACTGAATTGTGAGGAAACCATTAAGACTTTGAAAATAGAATACAATTGAAGAAAGTATTTATTTGAAGAAAGACGAACTGTGTTCGTAAATTGAGGATAAAGAGTTTTTCTCCTCAAAAGGTTAATTTGCTGATTATGAATTGAGAGTTACATGTAAATATTGAAAGTGGATCAAAATAAACTGTAAGTAATATTCAAGGTGAATGGCACGAGTGCGAGTAATTATTTTAGAGTATCCATGTGACAGTGCCTCTAATCCAATATTCTTTTCTTTCAAATACAAGTAATCTAAAAGAAAAGTGGGGCCTTTTATTTATTATTAGAATTAAATTTCAATTTTCATAATCTGATGTGATTGTTACTATCGTTGTAAGTACACACAATTTGTAAATTGATTTGGCAAGACATATTTTTTCGCGTTGGTGATTATAGCATTAATCTATGTGGAAAAATAACGTTATCTGTGAACTGAAAAATAAGGAATTAAAAACGAGTACTCACAGAGTCATGTCACAGGAAGGAGATAGCCATTATAATCAAAGTCTTAAAGTCCCAGACCGGACCGACTAATGAAATAGCCAAAAACGAAGGCTAATATGCTATATAATACAACAATTCCAAATTAAGGCGTTTTTATTGTCCATCTAGAAAGTATTTAATTAAAAAGATGACCGAACCTCAACCAGGCCACCCCTCCCGAATACTTGTAAAATTACCCCTAATTTAAAAGTGCGAGTGATGACGTCAAAAAATGTTAATGGAATGCTACAGCAGTCCTGTGGCCAGGCATGATTGACTTTGCCCTTTCATTTCATAACAATAGAATTCTAGCTCACAGGGCGTCTATTGTCCTGACATAGCAATAGAAACGTGTTTTCTAAAGGCGAAACGCAATCATGCCTAGCCGCAGGACTGCTGTAGCATTCCATTAACATTTTTTGACGTCATCACTCGCACTTTTAAATTAGGGGTAATTTTACAAGTATTCGGGAGGGGTGGCCTGGTTGAGGTTCGGTCATCTTTTTAATTAAATACTTTCTAGATGGACAATAAAAACGCCTTAATTTGGAATTGTCGTATTATATAGCATATTAGCTTTCGTTTTTGGCTATTTCATTTGTCGGTCCGGTCTAGGACTTTAAGCTTTACGGGGTATATCAAGTGTGCGTCTGTACAGTTTGCTCATTAAATGGAATTCACATATCGATAATTAAACTAATAGTGATGTCCTCTTCGCAATGCGCATGTTATTTAATCAATTGTACCACCTTCTATTCACTGCTGTTGCTAAACCGGGCATTCACCAGCAATCTATAAGAATAGACGGTTCATGGGTTCTATAAGTGTTCCTGCGTTTTGAACGGTCCACCGAATCATCGAACGAAAAACCTTTCCATTGTCCAATCACCTGCTCAAAATTGGAAGCTCCGCCCAACCTAGACCGTCATCTTTGTTTTCGTTCATGTATTATTCATATTATTCATTAAGGAGGCGGGGACATGCGATGTTGGTTATTGTCAATGAATAAAAAATGAGCTTCTTTCCTGTGATGGAAACATGCATTTTCATTCACAGCCATCAACAAATGCATTAGTGAACTCATTTATTATCGCTTATTTAAAGTCTTTCATTCAAACGAATACAACGAATGATTCATGAATAATTTACACGAGGGACAGTAGATTACGTAAGATCAAAGAATGTAGCTGGTTCCATGGTCCAAGGCACATTTCCTTTTGTGTGCGAAAGTTTGGTAGGATTGTATCTCACTTCGCGACGTCTCCGGACAGGAATAGAAAATTTCGCTCCCCCGATCTAAAACCAGTATTAGAGACGTCTCCAATATATCGCGGAGACGTCTCCGAGACGTCTCCGCGCTCAATTTATTTTTTAAAAACCGTCTCCAAAATTCGAGAACGTCTCCGAGACCCTCCGAGATATTGGAAGACGTCTCAATACTTTTTATCCGTCACGGAGACGACATTTTCTAATTTTCGCGATAGAACGTCTCCGCGACTGAAACTTGGGAACTTAGGAAACTTTGGAAACTGATTATGAGCAAGCCATGCTGACAAATCCCGTCTCAAAAATTGTTTCAAAGTAGTTCCGCGAAGTGACGATACCACCCTTAATGCTGATTAGAAATGTAATTTAATTCTCTATGGGAAAGGTCTAGATATTTTTAAGGCATATATATAGAATATACAGAAAACATTATTTGACAAGCGATACCGTTTATTGACTCTGCATTACATTACACTAAGGTGGTATCGAATAGACACCCGGAGACTATAGACGTATCCGATATTGTTTCCATCCCGGAGACGTCTAAGAGATTATAATACTTTGGGGAGAAACCTTAAGAAACATTAGTTGATAATTCCCCCCCCCCCCCGTTTAAATTTGTTGTATTGCTGAAATCACCAATAAAAAACGTAATTTTACTTGGGTCGCTACCTATCCCAACATATCAGCAAAGAAAGGAAGGAACAGAATGATGTTAAATACATGATCGAATTTAAACACAATGTTCAATGTTGAAAAACCTGAACAGAAATAAATGCTAGTTCAAATTCGGCCTTTCCCCCCCCACCCC
>CALNVZ010003429.1:28504316-28540099 GCA_940671915.1 Paracentrotus lividus | reverse complement strand
TGTTCATCTTTTTAACTTCTGAAAGAACATTCTTTGTATGAATAGAGCAACGAAAAAGCATTCATAAGACGAACGTACCTTGGAATGTTCCTCCGTATAGCTTTTGAGAGAATTGTATTTATAAATGAGTTAGGGCCTACCTTGGAACTTTCATCGCTATAGGTAGCCTTCTTTTGATTTAGTGACAGCCATCGACCTTTCGTTTTTTTGTTAACTTGTAGAAAAAGGGGTAGCCAATGATGATATTTTTGTTTTTATTTAGGGTGGTATCTCAAGGAGGTACGAGAGATGCAGTTCCAACTGGCAACTAATTTACTGAAACAGCTGTCACTTTCTAAAGACGCATAAAAGAATATACAGGTTCAATGCTGCCTTTGATGTATGATCCTCAAAGCCGACAGATTCATGGCGATAACAGAGTAGCGAATTGTGTATTGCTTATATTGCTTATATTTCACTTTTCATTTGACTGAACAGCGCCAAAATTGAGCAAATGATAAAATATGAATATATCGACGATATAATGTCTAAACATTGGGGTAAATTCAATGACAGCACCTTAAATTTGTGAAAAGAGTTTTAAAAATGATCATCCTAAAATCCCCTTTTTAACAATCTTCCGATTATTTCCGGCAGACAAAAATTGAATACGTGCTAGTTAGAACATTGGAAATTATGAAGCTACATGTCAGATTAGTGCCCACGAATGCCCAGTCAAGTAATTTTGATTTATATGTCGGAAAATATTGTGACATTTCTTTTCGCTTGCCTCGCAAAGGATACGCATTGTGTATTGCTCACAACTTTCAGACAAGTGGTAGCGAAAAGAAATTTCTATTACAAAAGAATATCTCCTTTTGAAAGTGGCCTTACGAGTGCAGCCAAGTATAGGGATCTTTTGTCTACCAATCTGCAAGAGAGATCTAATTAAGCACATGCCCGACATATTTTCTCCTCGCGGCTTTTAAGCTAGATCAAACGATTCCCGCTTGCATGATCTCAAGGGCTTGTACCTCCTTAGGGTGCTATCTCACTTCGCGGAAACAAAATTGAGACAGATTTGCCCGCATGGCATTGCACTACATCTGTCTCCTCTGCTGTCTCCGCAACGGATTTTTGGGGCCACAGGAGACAGATCTAGTACAATGACATGCTGCCCTGATAGCAGAGTGACGTCTTAAAGACGTCTTAAAGACGTCACGTCAGACGTCTTAAAGACGTCAGGAAAGAACGACTTTTAATTGAACGTAAATTTGCACCCACGTTTGAAAGTTTAAAGGACATCGTGATTTTTACGTCATTATACGTCTAAAACGCACATCTTTATGACGTAAAAATACGACGTCTTTAAGACGTCAAACGCGTGTGCAAATTTTACGTCATAAATTTTTTTTCTGACGTCTTTAAGACGTCACTGTGCTATCAGGGATGTTGACATTATACTGAGTCCTATCCTATCCTATCCTAACCTATCCTAATATTATAATACCTATGCTGTCCTAGCACAAAGGCCCTATTATACTGGCAGTGTGTCCGGTCCTGCTATATAAAGTGCTACAGACCAATGTTGAAGAAAGACAGTTACTTATTATTAAATTACACTTTTGTTAATGAATATGAAGAATTTGTCATTATGAAGCACCTTGAAATTTGTGTTATACATAATATGATAAATTTAAAACAATTTTGATTATGTCAATAAGCCAAATGCCGGTTACATGGCTTAAATTGCATATTTCTATTCATTTTCCCCTTTTTTCAAATCTCAGAATACTGCTTATGAATATTCATTGACTAACAGAAACATTGTATTTTGGTCAAATGAAAGCAAAAAGTTGTCTTTATAGACAATTTAAAACGTCTTAAAGATGTCGTATTTTGGTCAAAAAATGACAGAGAAAAGTGGTCTTATAGACGTCGTAAAGACATCAAAAATGTGTCTTATAGACGTTTTAAAGACGTCTTAAAGATGTCGATTTTTTCGTCAAAAATGACAAGAAAGTGGGTTCTATAAACGTCTCGTAAAGACGTCTTAAAGATATCGTATTTGGGTAAAAAATAGACAAAAAAAGTTGTCTTATAGACGTTTTAAGACGTCTTAAAGATGTCGTATTTTGGTCAAAAACTGACAAGAAAAGTGGTCTTATAGACGTCGTAAAGACATCAAAAAGTTGTCTTATAGACCTTTTAAAGACGTCTTAAAGATGTCGTATTTTGGTCAAAAAATGACAAGAAAAGTGGTCTTATAGACGTCGTAAAGACGTCTTAAAGATATTCGTATTTGGTAAAAAATAGACAAAAAAGTTGTCTTATAGACGTTTTAAAAGACTGTCTTAAGGATGTCGTATTTTGGTCAAAAACTGACAAGAAAAGTGGTCTTATAGACGTCGTAAAGACATCAAAAAGTGGTCTTATAGACGTCGTAAAGACATCAAAAAGTTGTCTTATAGACGTTTTAAAGACGTCTTAAAGATGTCGTATTTTGGTCAAAAAATGACAAGAAAAGTGTTCTTATAGACGTCGTAAAGACATCAAAAATGTGTCTTATAGACGTTTATAAAGACGTCTTAAAGATGTCGTATTTTGGTCTAAAAATGACAAGAAAAGTGGTCTTATAAACGTCGTAAAGACGTCTTAAAGATATCGATTTGGGTAAAAAATAGACAAAAAGTTGTCTTATAGACGTTTTTAAAGACGTCTTAAGATGTCGTATTTTGGTCAAAAACTGACAAGAAAAGTGGTCTTATAGACGTCGTAAAAACATCAAAATTGTCTTATAGACGTTTTAAAGACGTTTAAAGATGTCGTATTTTGGTCAAAAAATGACAAGGAAAGTGATCTTATAAACGTCGTAAAGACGTCTTAAAGATATCATATTTGGGTAAAAAATAGAAAAAAAAGGTGTCTTATAGACGTTTTAAAGACGTCTTAAAGATGTCGTATTTTGGTCAAAAAATGACAAGAAAGTGGTCTAATAGACGTCGTAAAGACATCAAAAGTTGTCTTATAGACGTTTAAAAGCGTCTTAAAGATGTCGTATTTTGGTCAAAAAATGACAAGAAAAGTGGTCTTATAGACGTCGTAAAGACATCATAAAGACGTCTATTACTGTCATAATTTTTTGCTCCAAAAATAGAAAATTAACGTCTTTGAAAGTCATTACCAAGAAGACATAATGACACCGCATAGAAACATGTAAAGATATTTAATTATCAGATTCTATTAATCGTTGGAAGACGTCGTTAAGACAGTCCATAAAGATGTCGTGTTTACGACGGTATGACGAGTTGACCAGTTTTGACCAGTTTAAGACGTCTTTAAGACGTCAGTCTGCTATCAGGGTGGCTAATCCGTCTTTTGTGTCACGTAACCTTTTCTACGTTGCACAAAAGATTTCGTCGCGGAAAAAAGCTAGTATAAAGCCATGCCGGCAAATCTGTCTCAATTTTGTTTCCGCGAAGTGAGATCCCACCCTTGGGGATCTCGATCACTTCGCGTAAACTACTTCGAAACAAATTTGAGACAGATTTGTCAGCATGGCTTTGTCATAGCTCAGTCTCTTAAGTTTCCTAATGCTGCAGTCACACATACACTTACGTTGAGTAAGGTCCGGTTGCGTCCAAAAACTATTTTCTTTTTTGCGGAACCCCACGGATGCCTTCCCATCATAGTCATCAGTGGAAACAGTGATAATTTCGTTCATCCAATAAAACAAAGAAATACATAAGAAATGATAGAAAAGAAGATGAAAGAAGGATAAAACATCAAATACGTAACTAAACGTAATTGTCTGTGTGACTGTTAGCATAAAGTTCTTAAGTTTCGGAGACGTCTCTGGCGTTTAATACGTGGCGCAAACGATTCGTGATTCGTGTCATTATGTTAAGGATACGCCGGTTCAGTGTGCAAAATGTAGACGTGAAGTGCGTTTGTTTTTTGTTTTGTTTTTTTGTTTTGTTTTGTTTTTTGTTTTGTTTTTTGTTTACATAACAATATCAGTATAAAAACTATCCAGTTACATGTTTCAATTCTTATAGTTTTATAAGTAAATATACAATGTAGAAAACAAATAATTTAATTACTGATTTACTTTGAGGAGGAAACTTTGCTTGTTATTCCCAAGCTTTAAGAGGAATTACCCCTCAGAGAAACTTAGCTTCAGTGAATGGAGACAAACCCCCAAAACATACTGGGAAAGTTTCAGAAAAATCAGGCAATGAATAAAGGAAATATGAATTTTTAGATTTTGAGATCACTTATGATATGGAGATCCTGCAATTGGCAACGCGACCATGATGTGTGATGTAATGCAGGGAGATCTTTCCCATATCTATTGTACACATTGTACTAAAATCATCTTTTATCTTTATTCTAAAGGGAGAATAAAAAATCTTTTCATGGGATGACTTGTAAATATATGAAAGTTATAATATGTCATAAAAAGAAAACTTGTTCTATCATTAGAATGAAAATAAAGAGACATTTCGAATAGTTTTTGTGCACACCATATAGGGAGTTCTCCCTTTGTGATATCACAAATGGTGACCGCGTTGCCAATGGGAGATTTCCTATGTCATTAGAGATCTCAATATTCAAATACTCCTAACTTTCTTATCATTTATCCGATTTTCACCAAATTTTCACTAATGTGCTTATTTGATTTTTTCTGCATCCACAGTAAGCCATCTATCTACATAGGGACAATTCTCCTTTAATTTAGTTGTATCACTGTATCACATTTAAAACATTTTTTAATGCGGTCGGGGCTACCTTAGGCCAACGTACCCTGATTAGTAAAAATGGGAAATAAACGCAATGTCCAATGTTGAACAACCTGAGCAGGATTGATTCACCTAGCAGTCTGGAAATAGCTAGCCAATTCGGTCTTTCCCCCATCACATGAAAGGAGCTCATTCTTTATTCCTTGGCAATAACACAACATCGCATGTCCCCGCTTCCTTATGAATAACATGAATAATACATGAACGAAAACAAAGATGACGGTCCAGGTTGGGCGGAGCTTCCAATTTTGAGCTTGTGATTGGACAATGGATAGGTTTTTCGTTCGACGATTCGATCGACCGTTCAAAACGCAGGAACACTAGTGTAACGAAGTATTCAATTAGCCTGTAAGTAAAGAATGGAACAACATTTCTAACCTACTCTAACCTACTCTAACCTATTAATCTACCCAAGTGTCGACATGCAATTTAAAAGCTCCCTATTATAGCACCAATTCTTGCTCTCTACGATGCTTGTGATGACAGCCAAGCAATAGAATCTTCTTCAATTACGTTATTAATTTATTTTTCCAGGCAGAGGATGGGGGTGGTGGGGATGGGGATAGTGCATCTTGTAAATGTATGATATAATTGGGCCTTAGGCATGCCTTTTATCAAATTTTATCCACCGTGTATTTTGAATAGCGGCATTACAGTGACCCTCTTCCATGATTATAAAATAGTTCCAAGATTAGTAAAGCGACCCCCTCTCTCTCTCTCTCTCTCTCTCTCTCTCGGATATAAATACATTAACCTTCATGAATCACCTTTTTCTTGATTTAGTGTACCAGCCCCACACTTTGGATATAAATATCAACCCTCAAATGCTTAAGCATAAATTGCGCCCCTTTTGAGATCCATGAATATCGACGCCTATATTGTATAATGGAAAATGAATTGCACGATTCGACACCCCCCCCCCCCCTATCCGTTTTATGAATATATTACTTTATGAAATACAGTCCTATATGGAAAATACTCCTTATGAATAGCTTCTACCTTCCAACCGTATTGGTAGGTAAGTTGCGGTTTAAGGATATTTATAAGGTCTTTGAAATTTTCTATTTTCTTTTCTTGCCCATTTTTTATCTAATATGATACAGGTATATCCCCGTGGATATGTATGGTCGTTGTGGAAATCTAACCTCCGGCACTGAAGCATGCCACATGCAGCGCACTGAATGACCATAAATTCTACTTAGCTTTAGAAAACAGCGAATGCACAGACTATATTACGGAGAAGTTCTGGATCACATCACTGCACCGGGAAATAGTTCCAGTCGTGTTTGGCCCACCACGAAGTGATTACGAAAAAGTGGCACCGCCAAATTCCTTCATTCACATCACAGACTTCGCGACCACGCGGGAATTAGCTGACTACCTTTTGAAAGTAGATGCAGATGATGCTCTCTATAACACATATTTCGAATGGAAAAAGAAAGGTTCCTTGAAACTATATGGAACAGGTCCAAACATCATGTGTCAGCTCGGAGATGCTTGCTGATGAGAAAGCTGTGAAAAGTGGGACATATAGGCCATCTGAACAAAAGGATTGGAAAATATGGTGGTCGGATTCATGCAAGAGTAAAGGGAAAGCACCTGATTAAAGCATTTCAATGGTTCGGCAACTGTTGAATACTGCTTGATGCCATCTACGTCTTCTCCCATTTTACATGTACACACAGTTCCATCCCGCACACAGTGTGTTGGACTATTAACCAAGTGTTGTGTACCGGTAAGTAGAAAATACGTTGATGGCGATAACCAGAGTTTTCCGGTTTCTGGACCCTTTAATGTCCTCAGTCATACTGCCAACTGAATTGTTGAAAAGACTTCAACCAACATAGTCAGGGATGTGGTCTGTAAAGATCGAGTCACTTTGATGTCAGGCACAACGCATTTGGGTTACTGGGGTTTAAATATATCATGTATATGAATAGTTTTATTCATCATTATAAAAGAGACTAAATCCGGTTTATATCCACTCTGTCTAACATATGTTGATCTTATTCTCCCTTAGTCTAATACCACGTGGGCTAAACCCATTTGGTCTACTTACAATTTTGTGTAATTTACAATTGGTCTAATACATGCTTGGTCTTATTCTCACGTCGTCTAATGCCCACTTGGTCAAATTGCCGATCCTCCTAATAGTTAGATGGTCTAATTGCATTTTTGTCTAATGCTTAAAATAATGAATATGTGGTGTATTACCAGTTTGTTAATGAAATTGACCACGTAGTGGTAGACCAGGTGGACATTAGACAAATTAGACATTAGACGAAACGTAATTAGAGAAAATGGTAAATAGGCGAAGTCGTACTTCGACCAAAAGGTAACTAGAGGAATTGGTTGTAGACGAAACGGAATTAGAACAGGTGGGATAAGACCTAATGGATATTAGCCAAAGTGGGTTATGATCAAATAACAATTTACCACTATATTCATATGTCAACCATTTTTCTGTCAATGTACAATGTTGTTTTTAATTAATCTTTTTTCCTTTAATTTCTTTTATTTTTCTTCCCTTTTTTTTCTCTTCATTTATTTATTTTCATTTATTATGATAATAATTGATTAATTAACTTATCGTTTTATTCGTTTCATTATTGATTCAATTTGGTGAGGATCAAATTTATATTTCATTCCACAAGTGACTACGTCCAATACAAAATGTATGCAAAAAAAATTATTAAACCCGGAGATCGCAGTGGAGACCATAAATGCCTGTCTACAATCTAAAAAATAAAAAAAAAACAAGTTTTAATGTGCTGAATATTTAAAACTTTTATTAATGCTCTTCGATTTTGTCCTTTTTGAAATTAAATATTTAGACCGCCTGAAATTCAAAGTTTTTGTGGGGAAAATTCTAAATAGCAATATACAAATGCTTCATTTTCATTCCATTTACAATAAAATTTATTTATGATCCCCTAAAAGTCCCAGTAAAGCCCAAATTAGCTTTTATATAGCAAAGTAGACAACTTATAGAATTGTTATACCTACAAGGAACGAGATTCAAAGATATTCAAATACAGATTTAATGAAAAAATTCGAGAAAAAAAATATACGCTATATGGTATAAAGTGCACAATAATACATCGACGATAATTACAAATCCCCTCAAAGTGGATGTTACCCCCCTCCCCCTTAAAAAAATCAAATAAAAAAAATACATGATACAAGCTTGTAAATAATATTATATATTAAAGATTTCTTATAAAATACAGTATCTAAATACTGTAGCATGGAAAATAAATGGGTGGAAATCGGTGAAAAGGCAATAGTTTAATCTTGTACAAAATAAAGTTATGTAGAATTTTTTTCTATAGAAAACCATCAGTTCCCTGTTACATAATACAATCTATCTTTAATATAAATCGTAAGTTTGTAGAATAACGTGTACGAAGAGTTCATATCGATCGTAAGATTTGATCGTATCTTTTTATGTTACTGGGTACTGGTCAGGTATTACATGCATTTACTTTTGCATTCAGGTTTAAGAGTGTAAAGTTGATATTTTGATTTTTACAGATAAATCAAAATATTACATGAAAATAAAGTTTGTAGTAAAATTATTTCATCATTTTAGAGATCATTGTTTTTCATTGTCTTGTCCGGATTCGATAAATTGAGAGGTTTTAACCCATAGATGACAGAGATTTCCCAATGTTCAAATTGAATCCATTTTTGATCCTCAAATTGGCAAATTTTATAAATTTGTTCACTCCTGCAACCTTTAAAATATTAAAAATTAATAGTTAGCAACACTTTACTAATGAAAATTACAAAATGCATCAAAAAATTACCAATTTGCACTTGAAAATAGTGATTATTCATATTTCCTCGCGTTGCGAAATTAGATTTCAATGATTATTTTCATGAAAAGTGTTCTAATTCAAGAACAGTTCAATATACAGTGGTAGAAAAAAATCTCTTTATGTCATTGATTTTTGCTCTTCCTGTTGATATGTAATTCATATTCCATGGCATTCTAGTTTCAAAGCTAATGCAAAAGCGTCACTAAAAGGAGACATTGTCCTTGATGGGTTAAAGGAACACATTCCTAACTATTGTGACGTAGGTATCGCTAAGCCGGGTTTCATCAGTGCCCTGTAACATAATAGATACAATCAATCTTACGATTGATATCAATCATAAGTATATGGAAAAAGTACAATGACCCCAAATCCTATTTCTTTGGGAAATTCTTTTACACAAATGCATATGTTTGGTTAAAAGTAATATGCTAAATAAAATATAAATTCCCCGTTCCTAAATATTGGAACATAACTGAAATGCGTAATTTTTTTCTTCTTCACTGAATTACTTCGAAACTCTCAAAAGCACCAATGTGCGAACTTCTTTTTTTTTTATCTCGGTGCACTGTTCAATCAAAACACAGCGTCTTGGCACGTAGTACACGTGAAAATTTCAGGAAGCTTGCAAAACTTTGAGTTATGGGGGCCCTACATGACGTAAGTGCATATCAAAATGTGTCAAAATAAAACCCTGGAAATTTCATTCCATGCACTGCATTACGAAAAAAATGCGAATGATCGGAAGTATTAGATTATTTTACGTCCATAGACCGCAGTGCTTTTTTGAAATACATATTGGGACGCTCATGAATGGGTAATATCTCGATTCTCGTCATTTAAACCACCGATTGGCTTAAAAATCGCAAGCGTTTCATGTCTGACCTAAAGGTCGAAAAGACCTTTAGAGTGATTTTTGTTAAGATCATAAAATGAAGCTAAAACAAGTGCTTTAAAGCTTGACAAACTCCGGTATCTCTATTATCGTGATGATACACATTTTAGTGAGGGCACTAGACTATTTATCGCAGTGACAATATGGATCAAATGTAAAGAGTTTCTTGTCTGATATGAAATCAATGATAAGTATAAGTACCGAAGTGTGACGTAATAGATAATATTTAAAGAATAAAAAAAAAAGAAAAAGATAAACCATTGTATTGTTTTGGATACCATAGGTTGGGGGCGGTAAGAAATGACTACATTACGTTTGCCCAGTTAAATAAACATATTGCCTTCTTTGCTCTCATTTTCATGTTCATTTTGATTTTGTTTATTCTCAATTCCGATTAAAATATTCAAAAATAACAGATTCAACGACATATAATGAAAATTGGCAAAATAACAAAATTCAACGTACAAATATTATAATACAAAATTGATATTGTAAAAGGAAACGAAATGCCACTAAAGACAAACAAAATTAACATCAACGATTTTTTTTTTTCCCAAACGTCAATTAATATTGCATTTACCACAGGATCTAAATCGATGTTTGAAAGCGAAAAAAAAAAGCAAAACAGACATGAAAGCATGTTTGTATTCAATATATTTACAAGATTTCATACACGTGATGTGGATATTTTTGTCATCGAACATTATCCAGATTTTACCAAGCTTCCTCAATAATCAACTAGAGCATCGGTGGGAATCTAAACTAATCCCAGAAAACATGATTATTCGTTTTTCGAAACCTCTGCTTTGGGTGTTCTGCTTTTACAAATAAAACTCTATTGAAGCTGTTGTTACCATGATGCAATTGATATCAATATAAATATATATTGTCGAAAGCGTTATAAACTTTTATATTTAATTAATAAATTGATGCTTCAACGGTACCAACATTACTTCTATAGCCGTTAGACCACTTAACACATTCCCCTTTTCATGCTTTTTCCGTTAAGCTTTTAAGTATTGTTTCCCTCGACACATGCGACGTTGCAAAGACTCGTGAAACGTCGCGGACACTCATAAAAATCTCTGAGATGTCTCCACGACTAGTCTCAAGGCAAGTACTAGTAATAGATACCATTACTTTGCACTCACGGTCCATTTTTAGCTTCTTATTAGACTTAGGATTTATGTCACTTGACAAGCATGAGACTACTTTGAAACGGGTTTGGGACGGTTCTGAAACTAGTCGCGGAGGCGTCTCTGAGACGTCTAAGGAACGCCTCGAAGACGTCTCCTAAGTTTCTGCGACGTTTCACGAGTCTCTGCCACGTCTAATGAGTCGCGAGAAAATCAAACATGCTTGAATATACTATTTTTTTTTTCGTCGCGGAGACATTTCAGAGGCATTTCCGAGACATGCCCGCCACAGAATATATTATTAGAGACGTATCGGAGTCACAGAG
Source organism: Paracentrotus lividus (assembly GCA_940671915.1). NCBI lineage: Eukaryota > Metazoa > Echinodermata > Echinoidea > Camarodonta > Echinidae > Paracentrotus > Paracentrotus lividus. The sequence continues at coordinate 28,529,143 of CALNVZ010003429.1, read as the reverse complement.
ACGTCTTCACGAAGTGAAATTAAAATTTGCATATCTCAAATAAGAGTATGTATACGTGACATCACGAAACGTTATTTTGCTTCGACATGGTCAACTAAATGACTTCGTAATCATTTAACGAAAACAATACTTTTTTTAGAAAACAACTGCCTTTTTAATGCAAATTGTCTCAGAATGCTTGTGAGACACGGTGTCTAGAATTAAAATCGCTGCGAATGGTATTGTATGCTTCGTAGGCAATCATTGATGAATGTATCCCATAGAGCGATGTTAGAGGTTCTAGGAGAACTCCAATCACCATGCCTTCTGTCGTCCCGTAAAACATTGTCAACTCAGTCCAGGTAGCTGTGTCAAAACTGTCGATCAGCCACTGAGTTGCATTTAGGATACCAGTATAAATCAAGCAAATCATTGTCCACTTCACGACGTCTGAACCCCGAATCTACTGTCGCTGGACCACAAGCAAAAATGATGTCATCAACGAAGCTCAGTATATCCGGAAGACGGCGAAAATAAGAGTATAGGAAGCAAGAACAACATCTGCACGAGGTTTAGTACTGCGTATCAGGATTCCTACTGCACACACGTACCTACAAAGTGGAATATGTTCAAGATAAAAAATTCCGAGGCAGCTTAGCAAGACAATGCAGTCGTGTCCTCGTACTAAACCCGTAACAAAATACATTTTATTCCTCGGGTTAAAACGCTTGGCACTGTTAGTCAGATGTATACGATATCTGTACATTGCAAAAAGAGGCAGATAAAATACAATCTGCAGGAACCATTTAAGGTATGTTGGCGTGCTTTCAGTTGTAGAAGGTCTTTCACGCAATCCCAACTCAGAATGTTCGAAAACTTGAGGCAATAAGAAATACGTGAGGCCGGAAGTTATGCAAATCACCAAAGCAAATCCAACGTTCGGGTAAGGATCCTTAGATGTCCCTTCTATTTATTGTGCCAAGATGCTCTGTCTTTCTTTATCATTTGATCTCATCAAAATCAATTGCAACCATCTACAAGAGAAGGAATTCCTTAATACGAGAACAGATCTTTCTCCATACTTGTCCGAAATATCTTGGACCTAGGTTCTGAAGCCCTAAAATAGAGCCTCTTCTTGTTAGACACGATTGTGGGAGGATAGAAGACCACACCTGCCATATGATTGCAGCAGCGATAATGGCACATTCAGCGTAGAAAGGAGTAATCTTTTCCTCGTGTTTGTCGACAAGTCTGAAGTTGCTCGGAAGATAACAGGACTGGTCAATTTTGCCGTAATTATGATGTATTATATCACCAAGAGGATAGATTATGTTTATGACGGCAATCCAAAAGCAAGAACCGAAGCTTACTGCAAGGAAATACACAAATTGTTTTCCTTCCTTGAATGCAGCGTCATAGAAGTTCTTGAAAGAGAGCATTCCAAACAAAACAACGGTCGTGAACATGAAATCTATCACCATTTGGACCAAAACGTCAAAAGTTGACAACGAATGATTGTCTAAATTCGAAAGGCACATGATGTTCGCGACAAGAGGCAACGGAATATTGATAGCAGCAATTGCGCCAAAGACGTAGAACGTCTTCAAGAGGGATTTGTGAGGTTTGCGATATAGTGGCAAACATAATTCATTTGTAGCAGGTAGCACACTATCAAATGATGATAAAGACAAGTTTATTTGGTCTGCCTTTTCTTTTAGAAGAAATGTCTGTGCTCTACTTCCATTTTCGCAATTAGACGAGTCAGCTCTGTCCCAAAGTGTTGTATTGTTGACTTCGTAAAACTTTTCGATCGGCGGAACGTTCCATGACAACGACTTTTCTTCACTCTGAACAAATTGTCACTGGTCAAAGAATGAGCTAAAGTTTCACCTTCGTTGGTTTTGGCCACGGATAGAGCATTTGAATATGTGCCCTCACAAGTACGTTTTGTAGAATTTACATTTCCACCTGGATTTTTCACAATAAGAAGATCAACGGCTTGGGCACAATGTTGACATCCCAAAGGTCAAAAAGCCTCCTGATTCTTATGAAAACTGTCCCTCTTTCGAACTATGTACCATACAAATAGTTCAAAGGATAAGAGCATAAGTGTGAGGCAGAAACGAGTAATGGTGTAAGTCAAGTCACCGCGTGTTGAATCTATGTTTTGTTCTTATGAGAAATGACGGGAAGAACAGCAAAACATATTCCAATACTTTGAACAAAACACATCAACAAAGTGCCATGGTAATGAGCTGCGTCAACCTATGATCTGCTACCTTCGATTTGGGATCCATTTTGGGTCTGTATTACAAACGGGACTCTGTTCTGCGGTTGCCTCTTTTACTTCCTTATCGATAGTGACGTTAGATGAAATAAACCACTAATAATTATATCCACGACTGATGATTAAACAATAAGAACAATATATATTTATAGTCTGTAAAGCAGCTTAGTTGTGGTTTGATACTTTAAATGAAACTCAATAATTTAAACAAATTATTTAATTTCGTTTTACAATTTTTAGGATGACTAGCGAAATTAAAACAACCACTTAAAACGTTAAGTGGTTACAGGAAATATAGGAAATAAGCAATGAATAAAAGTTGACTTAATAGAGTTATTTTCTATAGTAGAAAGTTGACTATCATCATAATTGGCCAGGTTATATAGATGCGTGTTTGTTTTTTTGTATTTGTTTTTTTCTTCTTCTTCTTCAAAATGCGGATTTGATGACGTGTGTAGATGCAAAAGGGTGGGCATTCAATTAGAAGTGTGCGTAGATATATAAGTGTAATGAGACTCAACTTTTTTGACATAACGACGTTTGTCCAGATGATAAATGTGTTATAAATAAAAAGTCTAGGAACAGTTCAGACGATGCTGAACTTTGACTCTTTAATCTAGCTTTCGGCTAATTTGCCTTCATCAGGATTCTGAAGAGAAAATCATAACAATACATGTATATATATATATATATATATATATAAAACAAAGGAACAAAAAGTAGTCCAGTAATGCATTTTCGCCAATTTATTAGATTTTTCAGTCTCAAATTTTCGACGGACAAGTACCTCCGTCTTCTTCAAGAGAGAAATTTACAAATTTACAGGAGATTGTAAATTTACAGGAGATTGTAAATTTCTCTCCTGAAGAAGACGGAGGTACTTCAGTTCAGTTCAGTTCAGTTTTTATTTACATATTCCAATCAAACAATAATAATAACAACAATTATATGTCATTTCAAGACTATACATTATTTGATAAATCATAAAAAGAATGACATCAGTAGCATAAGAAAGAAAGAAATATGAAGGAGCCTAAGTTAAAAGCTAAGCTTGTTACATTATAGGCTCCTTTGTGAAGATGATGTATAAGAATACATAAAGAAATAAATAAATACAAAGATATATAAATAGGAGTAACTGAAGAATGTGCATTAACATATCATTTTTTTTTACATTGAATTATCTATCTGTACGCAATGGTAATAGTGAGGTTTACCGGGATGATGTCATCATTTTTCGATGTGTAATGACGACATCATCTCGGCACTACATTGTTATCATACATTAATAATATTATACGCAATGGAAAAAGTGAGGAGTACCGAGATGATGTCGTAATTTGTTGTAAAATGACGACAGCATCTCGGCACTGCATTTTACATATATATATATTTTTTTTTTTTTTTTTTTTTTTTTTACATTGAACCACCTATCTGTACGCAATGGTAATAGTGAGGCGTACCGGGATGATGTAATCATTATTTTGATGTGTAATGACGACATCATCTCGGCACTACATTATAATCATACATTAATAATGGTATACGCAAATTGAAAAAGTGAGGGGTACCGAGATGATGTCGTAATGTTGTAGAATGACGACAGCATCTCGGCACTGCATTATACTTGTCCGTCGAAAATTTGAGACTGAAAAATCTAATAAATTGGCGAAAATGCATTACTGGACTACTTTTTGTTTCTTTGTTTGATGATCACCTGCCAATAATTATTTACATTTTAAAGTGATTCACATTAGTTTGTAAACAGGTGAAAAGATTATGCGACTAGTCAATTTCTCTATAATAAACACAATTGAATAAAAAAAAAATACATGCATGTTTCAATCAAAGTCATAGGATGTACTTGTACTTAGTAGGGAAATCAAACTGTAGTAAACTAGGAAGCATCAGAATTATCCAAGATAGCAAAGTTACGTTTTGCCAACGTCACCTTGCTATCTGGGATAGTGTTTTAAGTCATTGCTCACGATTTTTAACCATGGCTATTTAAATGGTGTTTCCAAATTTTATAGCCAGTGGGTATTACTATTTATAACAATTGATTGCTTTAATACCCTCTTCATGTAAACATTTTGAAGCTTTCCTACTCCAATTTTTGTGACCGCAAACATTTACCGAGTAATTGTGTGTCCAACATTGTGTAATAATTTATATTTCAAACGTTTCCCCAGGCTTCTATGAAATTACAAACTGGAGTATATATTCTTCAAATTCGATAAGGCGGAAAGGGGGAGGAAAAAAAGGTTAAGGCAAAAAAACAAAAAAAGGCATTCGTGTGAGCATTTACGTTTGCGTTGGTACGCAAATTGACTCCAATCGTTAATACGCAAAAGTTATCAAGAAGCCTTTGCAAAACATTATGTGCATTAAAAATGAAGATCATTGCAAATTGTCTTGTATGCTTCGTACGCAATCATAGCTGAATGTATCCCAAACAACGATGTTAGAGGCTCTAAAATAACTCTGATCACCATGCCTTGTGTTGTCCCGTAAAATACTGTCAACTCAGTGCAGGTAGCTGTGTCTAAAGTGTCGATCAGCCACTGCGTTGCATTTAGCACGCCGGTATAGATCAAGCAAATAAATGTCCACTTCACGCCGTCTGAACCTCGAATCTGTTGTCGCTGGACCACAAGCAAAAATGACGTCATCGCCCAAGCTGAGTAGGTCTGGAAGACGACGAAGATTAGAGTATAGGAAGCAAGGACAACATCTGCACGAGATTCCGTATTGTGGACCAGGGTTCCCACAGCACCTACAAAGCGGAATACGTTCAAGGTAAAAATTCTGAGACAGCTCAGGAAGATAATTTGGTCGTGTCCTCCAACTAAACCTGAAATCGGGGAGACTGTATTTTTCGGGCGAAAATTGTTGGCTTAATTTCATTTTCATTTAGGTTTTATTTCCACAAATCATCTGCTATTATTAACAATGTATACATAGTCAATACATGAACAATGCAATATGAAACATAATATATTTCATATAAAGATAACATAATTACAGCAATAAAAACACATGCTAAAAATAAGTTCAATGCATCGACAAAGGCTGGTTAATACTTAGCGAGATGAGTGAAGGAACCTTGAAGCAAATTGCTTGTAAATAAGGTTTCCCTTTCGTTGTACGTATACTTGTATTTATAAACAAACGAACAACAATTAAAGGAAAGCAAATGAACAAAAAGAGTAAGGACAAACAGTGAAAACCAAAACAAAATGACAAAGAAAACAAAAAAAAATGTAAACAAAACAACAGTGTGCTGCAGCCAATCAAAGCATAATGCAATAAAGTGATATCCAAAAGTAGTGAACAGTGATGTCATTGACCTCATGCTTCTTCATACTGAAGTAAAAAGTTTCTGTTTCAGATGATGTTGAAAGTATTTAAGTTAGGCAATTGTTTGAGTGTCGTGTCCAAAGAGTTCCAATAAACGGGTCCAGTAAAAATCACATTTCTTTTGCGAAGGACGGTCCTCATTCTATGTGAATGAAAAAAAAAGATTGACGGGTAGGATAATTATGCAATTACTGATTTTTCTGAATAAGGAAGTAATTGCACCAGGAAGTTCATTTGAGTTTAGCTGAAACATAAAACAACCTAAAAGAAATTGTACAAATCGTGTATTTTCAAATTTTATTATCTAAAATAATTTGTTTGTGTGACCAATCTTTCGATGTTGCAAATTATTCGAATGATCCTTTTTGAAGTATTCAATAATTTGTCCAACTGATAATTAAATGAATTGCCCATGCAAGCAAGCCATAATTGAAGTAAGGTAGATGAGCGTTGAATATAAGCTTTTCAAAATGTATTAGGAAATGACCATTTCAGTTTATGATTATTCAATATTCCGCGATAACGTTTTACTTAAATGTAAATTGTTGTTCTTTCCAAGAAAGTTTATTGTCGATAAGTGAGACAAGAAATTTTAACGAATCAACTAAATTATAACAGTTTCATTTATGCAAATATTACCAGGAGATCTGAAATAGAATGGCTAAATAGCATACTTTGCAGTTTTATTTATATTCAAGAAAGTTTGTTTGCACATATCCACTCCCATAGTTCAGTATTGACTGTTTCTAATAAAATGAGGGGGTCATGATGAGAAAAGAATACAGAAGAATCATCGGCAAATAATGTGAACGATAAGTCTTGGACGAATTTTGAAAGTCGTTCATGTACAAGATAAATAAAAGAGGCCCAAGGAGTGTATCCTTGAAGGAACACCGCAGAGTAAATTTCAAAAGGTGAATTAATACCATTAATAGTTACAATTTGAGACCTGCCCATGAGATAGCTTCTGAAACCACTCCAAGGCCCTTCACGTATGCCATAATGAGAAATTTGTAATAATAGAATGTTGTGATCAATAGTGTCAAAGGCCTTGGAGAGTCCAGAAACGTCCCAAGGGCATGACAATGAACATCATTCGCAGAAGTAACGTAGTTAATAAATGTAGAATGGCATGTACTGTAGAATGTTTTTGTCTGAAACCGAATTGGGAATCAGAAAAAATACTATTTTGGACTAAAAATGTCAACTGTGCGATCATAAATTAATTTTTCTAATAGTTTAGAGATTGAAGATAAAAGGGATATGGCCTGTAATTCCCGAGTCTAAACGGTCGCCTTTTTTAAAAATTGGAACTTTTTTAGCAATTTTCATTATTTGGTACTTACCAAGGGTCATAGATAAATTAAAATGTAGTCTAAAGGATTTACAATTCGTGTATGATGTGTTTTAATAAGAAATTGCTAATTTCATCGTGGCCCGTACTCCGCTTGTCTTTCATATTCTTTACAATTTTTAATATTTTCAGATGGGTTGGTTGTTTTAAGGAAATAGAATCTGATTTTGGTTCTTTAAAAACGAATCAAATTTTTTTGCCAACATTAGAATTTTCTTTGCAAGATTAAGTCCAATTTTTAAAAATATTGCGTTAAAAATGGTTCGCTATGGATTCGTCATCTTTAATAATCCTATTATCTTTCCGAATTTGATTAATATCATTGATTTTGCTCTTTCTGTTCAAAGCTTTCATTAATTAATCCCCATGTTTCCTTTATATTTGATTTCTTTTTTTTTTCAAACTGTTTACAATAATATTTCTGTTTCTCAATTCGCAAGAGTTTCGTTTAATGTTATTTTTATATTAACATTTTAACACGAAGTTTTAGGGGTGGGATTTGCTCGAAATTTATAGAAACAGTTATTCTTCCTATTAATTGATCTTAATAGTGACTTGGGACCCATGGATTACGGGGTTCGTGCCTATAATTGAAAAATGTACATTTTTCTAGTGGAATACACTCACTCAAGAGCATTTTTAGAGTATGAATAAATTTATCGTAAGATGCATTGACATCGTTATGAACTAGGACCTGTGACCAATCGACCAATCCAAGTTTCTCCTTTAATTTCTCATTTTGAGGGGTGTAAATTTCTTATCATTTTTAAAGAGGGTTGTGATTTATAATACACCACAGAATATTCAAATTTTACAATGAACTGGACAGTGATCAGAAATATCAGAAAGAATAATACCAGATTCTACTTTTAAGTGGTCATGTTTACAAAAATATTATCAATGAGAGTACACGGCTGGGAAGATAAACTTGTGGGTTTGGATATCGCTGGAACAAAAGAGTAAGAGAGAAATGTACCAAGAAAATCAGAGAAAATTGAATATCATTACACTTCAACAAGTCAACTTGTAATCCCCCATGAGAATATAATGTTTATTTTGTAGAATAGGGTGATCAAGCAGGTGCTGCATTTCTAGTAAAAAATATTATGACTAGAAATGGGGGGGGGGCGATAAATAAGAACCAATATTATATTTTCTTGTTTTTCTAAAACAATTTCTATAAAGACTGCTTCCATTGTTACATTCATGGATTTATATCAGTAAGTACGTTGAACGTAAAGTGTCTGGAACATACAACGCAACACCTCCTCCTCTTCTATTTACACGATTATTATATATAAGATTATGATGAGAAAGAGAGTACATGGAGTGAGGTTCTTCAGTTAGCCAGGTTTCAGTAAGACTAATAATAAAGTTGTTGACTTTCATATTATCAACAATATAAGTTAAGTGCTCAAAGTTCTTGTTCAAACTGACTGCAATATTAAGATTCAAGAAATTCATATCATTATTTGTACAGCTTTTACATTTTCTTATATAACTGTTTTGAGTATATATTATTTTGATTCAGAAACGAAATGATTATCATTGGGGTCAAATTAAGTAACTATTTCGTTACTAACTAACTCATATTGAGTTATCCGTATATTAAAGGGCAGAGAAATTCCTTCACTTATAATTCTGTCGGCCACGGAATGGGGATTACAAAATGTGTCCTCAAATGTATGACGTACAGTATTGCTTGCAACCTGGTTTTGCTCAGTGAGAAGTCCAACTGCTCGAGCGCAATGTTGACATCTCAAAATACCTCCTGGTTCTCGTGAAACCTGTCTCTCTTTCGAAGCATGTACAAGGCAAATATTCCAAAATATACGATCATGAGCACGAGGCAGAAGCGGCTAATGATGTAGGCTAGGTCATTGCGTTGTGATTTCGTGCTGCTATTGCCATTCGGTATTTGTGTAACAGGAAGAACAGCGCAACACATCCCAATACTTGCAGCAAAGCACCGCAACATAATGCTATTATTGTGGGACTTGTCAATTTTTGATTCTGCTACCTCAGATTCAGGAGCCATTTTGAGGGAATAAGTCGGTGTAATCTAGTATAATCTTGTTCTCTTCTCGGTCTGTTTCTTGATATCGCCTGTTAATTACACCCTGGCAGATGCTTTTAAGTCATGCAAACAATTTATGAAAGCGAACAAGGCAATTTGCCAAGGCGGTTAATTCGGAGACGACACAAGTGTACTGCCCGTAACTCAGGTGCGCTTTTGTATTATAATTAAATGAAACAAACGATTTAAACAAGAACTGATACCTGATACCTGATACTTGATACTTGATAATTGTTATTGATATTGGGGTACTTGATATTGCCATCAATATATTTTCAACAACAGGATATTAAGCGAAACCAAAACCAACTATGAATAAAGTTCATTGTTTTATTAACAATATACAGTTGGGGGAAAATTAACATTAAATTCATTCAATAGAGAACTGCAACCGAAGCCAGTTTTATATTCCTTAAATGAAATAATAGCCTTTTTGAGAAATACATAAATCATGGTAATAACAGCAGGTGCACTTCAAACATGTCAAATGGGAATCTTCAGTGTGCTAAAAACATTGGGGTGCCGTGTCTATGGAAGCATGAGACCGTCAAACGCGCTTGAAAAGAGGTCATGGTTCTTCAAATTATTTCTATAAAATATGGATTAAAGATCACAGCGGCGGGCTTCGCACCTCTGGACAATAAAACACTATTCATTAAAAGCGCAGGTGTAAGTTTTAAAATAAAAGCGGGGCTTACAACTTATAATGCCTACTGCATTTGGCAGACTTTACATTTCATTACATCATTATAGTTACAAGAAAATAGTTAAAGCAAAACGTCTTCATGGTCTTTATCGTGATAAGTATACATGTATATAACTTAGCGAGAATCAGAAAACGACAGGCTTAATCTACATGCAACTAATGTTTTATATATATCTATAATAATGAACATTGTTTTAACCCCTTTAACATTTCTATTTCTCTCTCTCTCTCTTCTTCTCATTCTCAATTTTTATCTCTCGTCTTTCTCCTCTTGAGCTAGTTTTATTGGATTATGTCTTCCCTTCCGGAAGCGTACGCCAAAAGTTTAGATCGGGAATTCGTTGCTCATGTAAACAATTGTGTTAATGTAGAAATGAAGTGAATTGTTCTCGATTTTTGTTTCTTCACGTAACTAGGTTACTTCTTTAATGGATATTGAAAATGAATATATCTTTGTCCTATTCCTCAAGAATTTAGCCCCAAAAAGCTGGTGAAAAGCTGGAAAAGTTTGTCAATATATTAATTAGGGAATTATCTCGGCTTCTGTAGAAGCCCGTCGCATCCAAAGGGTTAATATCCGAACAAAATATGTACATTAACTTCTTAGGGCGATGACGTTTCCTCTCCCTTTATCTTTCAACCATACGACCATTTATTGGCAACATATTATATAAACATGCCATTTTCAAACAAATCTTCTGCTTAAATTTAGCAATTAAAACATAAATTTAGATTAATAGAACATCACATATTATGATTGTTAACGTATTAGTGGAGTGCAAATAAGCCTAAATAAAAACAGTTATTTTTGTTTAAAGGCATATACTCCATCTCATCTGGAAGCAATAACCACAGACAATACTGTTAAATACATACACCATTTATATTTAGTTCCACAATAAATATTTACATTTTAAAGTGACTCATATTAGTTATCCGTTATATTAAATGTAAACAGGTGAAACGAGTTTGTGACAAGTAAATTTATCTATAATAAACACAACTGAGTAAAAAAAAGTACATGCTTGTTTTAATCAAATTCATAGGATTTACATGTATTTAATGGGGAAATCAAATTTTCGTAAACTAACAAACCTCAAATTTATAGTGTTTTTAATGTTTTTAAGTTATTGATGTAATTATCATTGATCACGATTTTCAACCTTGTCATTTGAACATGCAGTTAAATGGTGTTTCCATTCAAATTATATAGCCAGCGGGTATCATCATTTATTGCAGTTAATTGTTTTAATACCCTCTACATGTAACATTTCGAAGCTTTTCAACTCCATTGTCTGTAACCGCAAACAAATTACCGAGTAATGGCGTGTCCAACATTGTGTAATAATTTCCATGCTTTTCCCATGCTTCTAAATGACAAACTGGAATATATATTCTTCAAATTCGAAAAGGAGGGGGGGGGGAGGGAAAAAGTAAAGGAAAAAAAAGGGGGGAAAAATAAGCATTTACATTTGCGTAAATGAGCATTTACATGTGTGTAAATTTAATACTCAGAAGTTATCAAGAAGCCTTTGAAACACATTATGTGCATTAAAAATGAAGATCATTGCAAATTGTCTTGTATGCTTCGTAGGCAATCATAGCTGAATGTATCCCATACAACGATGTTAGAGGCTCCAAAATAACTCCGATCACTGCACCTTGTGTCGTCCCGTAAAACATTGTCAACTCAGCCCAGGTAGATCCATCCAGATTGTCGATCAGCCACTGCGTTGCATTTAGGATGCCGGTATAGATCAAGCAGATCAACGTCCACTTCACGCCGTTTGAACCTCGAATGTGCTGTCGCTGAACCACAAGCAAAAATGACGTCATCGCCCAAGCTGAGTAGGTTTGGAAGACGACGAAGATTAGAGTATAGAAAGCAAGAACAACATCTGCACGAGATTCCATATTGTGGACCAGGGTTCCCACAGCACCTACAAAGCGGAATACGTTCAAGGTAAAAATTCCGAGACAGCCCAAGAAGATAATCTGATCGTGTCCTCCAACTAAACCTGAAATCGGGGAGACTGTATTTTTCGGGCGAAAATTGTTGGCGCTGTTAGTGAGATATATACGATATTTGTACATCGTCAAAAGAGGAAGGTAAAAAACAATCTGTAGAAACCATTTAAGATACGCTGCAGTGCTTTCAGTCGCAGATTGACTTTCATGTAATCCCAAGTCAGAATGTTCTAACACTTGGCTCAAAGAAACATAAGTAACTGCGAATGTCATGAATGTTAGGCAAACGCCTACAGTCAACCTGACGTTTCGCGTAGGCTCTTGACAATTTAGTTCTGTGGATCTTGGCAGGAGGCTTCGTCTTTCTTGGTAATTTGTTCCCACCGGCTGAGTTCGAAAAATATTCCTGAAAAAAGCACATGTCTTCACACAGGATGGGTCAATGTAGGTTGGGCCTAGGCTCTGAAGATGTGCACTATAGTTTGTTATTTTTAGACCGGACCGAGGAAGGATCGCAGACCGAATCTGCCACATCATTGCAGAAGCAATAATGGTACATTCAGCGTAGAAAGGAGTTAGTGTTCTCTCATGATTGGCAACAAAAGCTCTGAAATGTTCGGGGATATAACAGGAAGTTTCAATAAGTACATAATTAGGATTTAATATAAGACCAAGCGGAAATGTTATCTTAACTATTGCAATCCAAAAGCAAGAAGCAAAGCTTACTGCAAGGGAATATACGAACTTCCCTTTGTCGTTGAAAGCTGCATCATAATAGTTCTTGAAGAAGAACGCCCCAAACAAAATAATTGCCACATACGTCAAATCTAGCAGAACCTGCACCACAACACGGATAATTGAATAAGAATGACTCTCTAAATTGACGAGGCATATTATATTAGCTGTTAACGGCAAAGAAATATTGATAGCAGCTATTGTGCCGAAGATATAGAAGGTATTCAGGAGAGATTTGTGAGGTCTTCTATAGAGTGAAAAAGGTACTTTAATTGAAGCAGGTGCTTTTCTATGAAATGACGACGACGAAGATGAAGTAATATTTACATGGTCGTTCTCTGCTTCCAGCAGCAATGTATCTGGCTGGCATTCGTTGTTGCACTCAGCATGCTCAGACGAGTCTTCCCTGTTCCCTAAGCTTGTATTTCTGACATCGTCCAAACTCTTCGATCGACGAAACATTCCATGGTCACGTCTGATCTTAACGGGAAGGTCATTGCCACTAGGCAAGGGCAGAGAAATCAGTTCACTTGAAATTCTTTCGGCCACGGAATGAGGATTACAAAATGTGTCCTCAAATGGATATCCTCCAGTATTGCTTGCAACCCGGTTTTGCTCAGTGAGAAGTCTAACTGCTCGAGCGCAATGTTGACATCTCATAGGCCAAAATACCTCCTGGTTTTCGTGAAACCTGTCTCTCTTTCGAAGCATGTACAAGGCAAATATTTCAAAAAATAAGTTCATGAGCACGAGGCAGAAGCGGCTAATGGTATAGGCTAGGCCATTGGGTTGTGAATTCGTGTTGCTATTGCCTATCGGTATTTGTATTATAGGAAGTACAGCGCTACACATTCCAATACTTACAACAAAGCACAGCAACAAAATGCTATTGTAGTGAGACTTGTCAATTTTTGATTCTGCTACCTCAGATCCAGGAGCCATTTTGAGGGAATATGTCGGTGTAATCTCAAATGTTGCTCTGTTCTTGTTCTCTTCCTTTGTATCGCCTGTTTATTACACACTGATCATGCAAATAGTGCTTTTAAGTCATCCAAGCCATTTATGAACGCAAGAAAGGAAAATTGCCAAAAGGCGGTTAATTCGGAGACGACACAAGCCTACTGCCCGTAACTCAGGTGCTTTTGATATTATAAATGAAACAAACAATCCAAGCACGACCTTTCATTTGGTTATTTGATATTGCCACCAATATATTTTTTAACGACAGGATGTTAACCGAAATAAAAAGCAAGTTCATTGTTTTATTGACAATGTACAGTTGGGGGAAAATAAACATTAAGTTCATTCAATAGAAAACTGCAACCGAAGCCAGTTTTATATTCCTTAAATTAAATTACAACCTTTTTTTGAGACATACATCATTGTACATCAACAGCAGGTGCACTTCAAGTGGATATAAATAGTGTGCTTTAAATGGATTAAGTAACTTCCCAAAACAAGTGCAAAAGAGATCAAAATAAATAAAATTCTATTGCTCTGACCGTAAAAAAAATTAACTACTGAAAGTTTCAGATCAAATGCAAGTAATTTACTATCTTAAAACATTGAAATTTTCAACGAGGCTAAGAATATGGCCGCGCATGATTAATTTATACACTGAAAACCTAACCTCGTCCGTCAATGGACCGACTAGCTTTAAAGCTAGTCGGTCAAGACGGACTAGTTTTAAAGCTAGTCTGCCATGTCAGTCCGTCAAGACGGACTAGCATACAACTGAATCTACATCTCTCAACTTGACGGACGAGCTTTAAAGCTCGTCCGTCAAGCTTGATGCTAGTCCATCGACGTGACCGACTAGGTAAAAAAAAAAAGTAGGGGGGTAGGACAGTTCACCCATTAGAATGACTGACTAGCTTTTGATACAAATAGTTGCAATGTCGTTACAATGTACCTTCTCTATTTATTCTATTTCCGAGCATAATCAAGTTAATACATTCTGAAACAAAGGTTGTTTTCGTTTGACAATCTGAAAGCTTACGAGACATAACATCTATCATGACAAGTATGCAATTCACGAGTACCGGTAGATTCCAAAATTTGTTCTCTATTCTTCAATTACAGGCTAATTGAATACCTTGTTACTATAGAACTCAAGAACCCGGTATTTCCTTACAGATTGCTGGTGAATTCCCGGCTTAGCAACAACAGTGAATAGAAGTTGGATACAATCAACATTCTCAAACAAAGGTTGTTTTTGCTTGACAATTTGAGAGCATTACGATAGCCGAAATAACATAAATCGTGACAAGTATGCCATTCACGAGTAGGTTAGAAATATTGTTCCATTCTTTAAGGCCCGGTCCCACTGACGGGAGGAATAATTGCGCATGAGTTGCGTATACAAATTTCGTTCATCCGCAACTAGAAACAAAATAAAACAAACAATCCGCAATTCATGCGCAAATTATCCTAAAGAGCCAGTGGGACCGCGCCTTTAATTACAGGCTAATTGAATACTTCGTTACTATAGAACCCATGAACCGTCTATTCTTATAGATTGCTGGTGAATGCCTGGCTTAGCAACAGCAGTGAATAGAAAGTGGTACAATAGATTGAATAGCATGCGCATTGCGAAAAGGACATCACTATTACACGGTCGTATTAGTTGCATTATCTGTATGTGATTTCCATTTAATGAGCAAACTGTACAGACGCACACTGGATATACCCCGTAAAGCTTAAGATTTTGATTATAATGGCGATCTCCTTCCTGTGACATGAATGTGTGAGTACTCTTTTTTAATTCCTTATGTTTCAGTTCACAGAGCGTTATTTTTTCACATAGATAAATGCTATAATTACCAACGCGAAAAATTATGTCTTGCCAAATCAATTTATAAATTGTGTGTATTTACAACGATAGTAACAATCACATTAAATTATGAAAATTGAAATTTAATTATAATAATAAATATAGGCGCCACTTATCTTTTAGATTACTTGTATCTGAAAGAAAATAATATTGGATTAGAGGCGCGACATTGGGATTCTGAAGTGGCTCTCAAGGACAAGTGTATACGCCGAAAATGCAAAAGCAGGTAGGCCTACAACAAAAAGTCATGATGATGCAAACCATGGCGGCGACTCCTATTTGTTAATTGCCATAATGCTAACTAATTGTGCCTCCTGTATTAAATCCTGTCTTCTGATTTATATCATCATAATAAAATGTTTATTTTTTTTTATTTATTTTTTTTTATATTTTTTTTTTGCTCAAATTCTTGTGACAAAATGCATGTTTTTAATCGTATCTTTATAATGTCTTCTAATATTTCAGATTTGACGTCTCTGACCAGTGGTGAAGCCATATTAACCTCGTCCGTCATGCTAGTCTGTCAAGACAGCAGCGAGAACATCGCGGCAGAAAAGCGCGACGGATTAGCTTTTACACCATGACCGACAAGCTGTAAAGCTAGTCCTGCTCAAAAGCTCGTCAGTCTGAGCATCACTACGACTAGCTTTTAGGCTAGTCCGTCAAACTAGTCGGTCACGACGGACGAGCTTTAAAATTAGTCCGTCGTGACCGACGAGCATTAAAAACTAGTCCGTCTTGACGGACTAACTTGACGGACTAGCTTTCAAGCTAGTCCGTAGAGACGGACGAGTTTTAAAGCTAGTCCGTAATAACCGGGTTGTGTTGAAGGAAAACTAGTCCGTCGTGACCGACTAGCTTTAAAGCTAGTCAGTCTGGGCATCACTACGACTAGCTTTAAAGCTAGTCGGTCTACCCGTTTAGGTTTTCAGTGTACCGCTCCGTTGCAAGCTTAGAACCCCAGTGGGCATGGGGACTTCACGACAGGAAATGTGATGAAACCACGTGCGTTCAAACGCACGCGGTTTATAATCCGTCCCGGAATGGGTTAGAAATTTTGGGTTTAAAATCAAAGATATCTCGAAAGTAAGGCAAGCAAGTAGACTGCAATTTTGAAGGATTACTAGTACCAGAGTGACCTAGGTCTTCATAATCAAGATGGCAAAATGAGCTAAATCCGATAAATTGCAATTTGAATATCATTCAATGTTACTGCATCCCTTTAAAGCATTGGGGTGCCGTGCCTATGGAATCAAATGGTGTCAAAAACACGGAATTATGTCAAGTAGTAAATGGAACTGCTACATTATATGAATAATTACGAGGTGTCTCAATTCGATTTACTACACTACCTAAATATTTACGTCATGTCGTCGTTGGAATAGAGACACGACACAATCCCGATTTACTCCCTAACGACTTATCGTCATGACGTTATATAATTGATGTCCCCATATAAAAAAAAAAAAAATAAGGAAATAAAATAACGGCAAGACGTTTTTATCTAGGTAGTGAAAAGGAAGAAAAAAAAATAAATGAGAGATTTTTATCAATTCATTTCAAATGTACATAAAAGATAATGCAAGCATTACCCCTAGAGTTTATAACCACTCAAAAAATACCTTTTCCAGCTTACATCATACACACTATATACAATAGATATTCACAATGTCATAATAGATAATCCATGCAGAGCATTACCCCGATACAAGCCCCAATTTTGTATGCTGTTCACTGAAAACCTAAACGGGTAGACCGACTAGCTTTAAAGCTAGTCGTAGTGATGCCCAGACTGACTAGCTTTAAAACTAGTCGGTCACGACGGACTAGCTTGAAAGCTAGTCCGTCAAGTTAGTCCGTCAAGACGGACTAGTTTTAATGCTCGTTGGACACGACGGACTAGCTTTCCAGAAAGCTAGTCGGTCATGACAGACTAGCTTTAAAGCTAGTCGGTCATGACAGACTACTTTTAAAGCTCGTCCGTCGTGACCGACTAGTTTGACGGACTAGCATAAAAGCTAGTCGTAGTGATGCCCAGATTGGCGAGCTTTTGAGCAGGACTAGCTTTACAGCTAGTCGGTCATGGTGTAAAAGCTAGTCCGTCGCGCTTTTCTGCCGCGATGTTCTTACTGCTGTCTGGATAGACTAGCATGACGGACGAGGTTAAAATGGCTTCACCAGCTTGTCAGAGACATCAAATCTAAAATATAAGAAGACATTATAAAGATACGATTAAAAACATGCATTTTGTCACAAGAATTTGAGCCAAAAAAAAAAAGAAAACCCCCAAAAACATTTTATCATGATGATATAAATCAGAAGACAGGAATTAATACAGAAGGCACAATGAATTAACATTATTGCAATCATCAAATAATGGGGACACGGGACCCAGGGGTCGCCGCCATGGCTTTCATCATCATGACTTTTTGTTGTAGGCCTACCTGCTTTAGCATTTTCGGCGTATACACTTGTCCTTGAGAGCCACTTCAGAATCCCAAAGTCGTGCCTCTAATCCAATATCCTTTTTTTTTTCAGATACAAATAATCTAAAAGAAAAGTGACGCCTATATTTATTATTAGAATTAAATTTCAATTTTCATAATTTAATGTGATTGTTGCTATCGTTGTAAATTGATTTGGCAAGACATAATTTTTCGCTTTGGTGATTATATCAGTAATCTATGTAAAAAAAATAACGCTATCTGTGAACTGAAACATAAGGAATAAAAAAACAGTACTCACACAGTCATGTCACAGGAAGGAGATCGCCATTTTAATCAAAATCTTAAGCTTTACGGGGTATATCGTTTCTGAGCGTCTGTAAAGTTTGCTTATTAAATGGAATTCACATACAGATAATGCAACTAATAGTGATGTCCTTTTCGCAATGCGCATGTTATTCAATCAATTGTACCACCTTCTATTTACTGCTGTTGCTAAGCCGGGCATTCACCAGCAATCTATAAGAATAGACGGTTCATGGGTTCTATAGTAACGAAGTATTCAATTAGCCTTTAATGGAACAATATTTCTAACCTACTCGTGAATGGCATACTTGACACGATTGATGATATTACGGCTATCGTATTGCTCTCAGATTGTCAAGGCAAAACAACCTTTGTTTGAGAATGTTGATTGTATCCAACTTCTATTCACTGTTGTTGCTACGCCGGGCATTCACCAGCAATCTATAAGAAAATACCGGGGTCTTGAATTCTATAGTAAAAAGGTATTCAATTAGCCTGCAATTGAAGAATGGAGAACAATTTTTGGAATCTACCGGTACTCGTGAATTGCATATTGTCATGATAGTTGTTATGTCTCGTAAGCTTTCAGATTGTCAAGCTAAAACTACCTTTGTTTTAGAATGTATCAACTTGATTATGCTCGGAAACAGAATATATAGAGACGGTACATTGCAACGACATTGCAACTATTTGTATCAAAAGCTAGTCAGTCATTTTATTGGGTAAACTGGGTCCACTCAGCAACTTCTATTGTCCTAGTCGGTCGCGTCGACGGACTAGCATCAAGCTTGACGGACGAGCTTTAAAGCTCGTCTGTCAAGTTGAGAGATGTAGATTCAGTTTCATGCTAGTCCGTCTCCTCGGACTAACATGACAGACTAGCTTTAAAACTAGTCCGTCTTTACCGACTAGCTTTAAAGCTAGTCGGTCTATTGACGGACGAGGCTAGGTTTTCAGTGTTGTTCTTCATTTGTTTTGAGTGTATGTGTGTGTGTTTTTTTTTTTAATATACTCCTGTAAACGTTTACTTTTCATATTACTGTGACAATGACCCGACAAGGTCTTTTAAATCATCTATCTAGGTTTTTCCCAGTCTTAGAATAAAGATTTGATTGAAAACAACAAAATGATTAATAGAACAATTCGAAAATTACTCGTATTCCATGCTCGAACCAGGATTAGAAAAAAAAAATCATAATTGACCAGGTTCGCTGAGTGTGATTGTAAGTATGCGGATGTGTGTGTGAGTGTGTGTGTGTGTGTGGTTGTGTGTGTGTGTTGGAGGGTTGTTTCAACGCTAAAAATAATGTTAAAATACATTTTCATACCAAAATAAAGACTAATTATTATATAAACAAATAACCAATATTATTAAAAGCCACTTCAAAGTATTCACACTAATGCAAATTCCCGTTATGAACGAAAGTTGAGGTAGGCAGAATAGTAAAAAATTATATAATTATAAAATAAAGATAATAACGAAACGTCATCTGTGCGCACATAATTTCTGATTTTAATAGAATTACTTGCCACGTTTATATTTTTTTTTTTGAAGCATTACTCAATCTATTTAATATCATTATTTTGAGAGATAGCGTTGGTCTATATATATAATCATAAACTATTTTTTTACTACAAGAAACGTACTAGAATCTGATATATTGTTGGAATGGAGGCATTATAAGGTCTTTTAAAAACAGGACTAAATCCTCCTTGGCACCAAACAAAATATATATCTTTCTTTGTATTGGCACCATACAGACATTATTTAATGGCAAGATGTATTAACCATACCATTCTGTTTAAAAATTAAATGTAGACAAATAGAACATCACGTATTTTTATTGTTAACCTAAGTGGAGTGCAAATAAGCCTAAGGTAAAAAAAAAAAAAAAAAAAAAAAAAAAAAAAAAAAAAAAAAAAAAAAAAAAAAAAAAAAAAAAAAAAACCAGTTATTGTTGGTTTGAAGGCATCAATCTCATCTGAAATCAATAACCACAGACAATGCTTTTATATACAAAAACCATTTATATTTAGTTTCACAATAATTATTTACATTCTAAAGTGATTCACATTAGTTTGTAAACAGGTGAAAAGATTATGTGACTAGTAAATTTCTCTATAATAAACACAATTTAATATAAAAAAAAAAGCACTTGCATGTTTGAATCAAAGTCATAGGATGTACATTTATTAATCGGAGAAAGCAAATTGTCGTAAACTCAAATTCGATAAGGAGGGAAGGGGGAGAAAAAAAGGAAAGGCAAAAAAAAACCAAAAAAAAACAAAAAAAAAAAACAAAGACGTGTGAGCATTTACGTTTGCGTTGGTACGCAAATTAACTCCAATCGTTAATACTCAAAAGTTATCAAGAAACCTTTGAAACACATTATGTGCATTAAAAATGAAGATCATTGCAAATTGTCTTGTATGCTTCGTAGGCAATCATAGCTGAATGTATCCCATACAACGATGTTAGAGGCTCCAAAATAACTCCGATCACTGCACCTTGTGTCGTCCCGTAAAACATTGTCAACTCAGCCCAGGTAGATCTATCCAGATTGTCGAGCGTTGCATTTAAGATACCAGTATAAATCAAGCAAATCAATGTCCACTTCACGCCGTTTGAACCTCGAATGTGCTGTCGCTGGACCAGAAGCAAAAATGACTTCATCACCCAAGCTGAGTAGGTCTGGAATACGGCGAAAATAAGAATGTAGGAAGCAAGAACAACTTCTGCACGAGGTTCGGTACTGCGTATCAGGGTGGCTACTGCACCTGCAAATCAGAATATGTTCAAAGTAAAAAAAACCGAGACAGCTTAGCAAGATAATACGATCATGTCCACCAACTAAACCCTTCACAAGAGATTTATTTTTTGGTTGAAAATACCTTGCACTGTTAGTGAGATATATACGATATTTATACATCGCCAAAAGAGGCAGATAGAATGTAATTTGTAGGAACCATTTAAGTAAGGTCAGCGTGGTTTCAGTTACAGAGGGTGTTGCATGTAATCCCAGGTCAGCATGATCTAAAAATTGACTCAAGGAAAAATAGGTGTTATGCAAACAACTAAAGCTATCTTTACGTTTAGCGTAGGCCTTTGAAATGTTCTTCCTGGGGATCTTGACAGGAGGTTTCTACTTTCCTCTTTATTTGATACTAACGAACTAAGATTCAACCATCGACATCGAAAAATATCCTTTAAAAGAGCACAAATCTTTCCCCACGTTGGTTCAACGTAGGTCGGGCCGAGGCTCTGGGTCTGCGATATGCAGTTTGTTCTTTTTAGACTGGACTGTGGAATGATCGAGGACCACTCTGCCACATCATAGCAGCAGCGATAATGGCACTCTCGGCATAAAAAGGAGTCATTGTTCTCTCATAATTTTTGACGAAACTTCCAAACTTCCCGGGAAGATGACAAGGGTAGTCCACGCGACCGTATTTCGAACCCACGATTTCACCAATCGGATATATCAACTTGACGATGGCAATCCAAAAACAGGAAGCGAAAACTACCGCAAGGGAATATAAAAACTTGCCCTTGTCGATAAATGCTGCGTCATAGAAATTCTTAAAGAAAAGCGCTGCGAACAAAACAAGTGTCACGAACGTGATATCCAACAGGACTTGTACAACAAGGCTAATTTCATTGAATATATAATTGTCTAAAGTTATGAGGCCTATAATGTTAGCAAGTAAATGCTATAGGAACATTGACAGCAACAATGACTCCGAAGATGTAAAACATGTTTAGGAGAGACTGGTGAGGTTTGCAATAGAGCGGAAAGAGTATTTCAGTACCAGAGGATGAAGAGCATAGTGTAGCATTTTCATTGTCGGTCTTTACTTTCAGCAGAAATGTTACCCTGTCACGCTCGGTTACCCACTCAGACGAGGCTTTCCAGTCCTTAGGGGCTGAATCACTTACTTCGTTTAAACTTTTTGATCGACGTAACATTCTATGATTAAGAAATTTCTTCACTGGGTCAACGCTGTTCATTGGCATAGATCCCGACAAAGAAAGGCGGTTGCCTTTGGTTTGGACCAAGGAATGAGGTTTGGAGAATGTGCCATCAAACGTACGTTTTTGACGATAAATAATTTCATCTCGATTTTCATGATTTTGTTCAGGTAGAAGGCCAACGGCTCGGGCACAATGGTGGCATCTCATAGGCCAAAATACCTCCTGGTTCTCGTGAAATCTGTCTCTCCTTCGAACTATGCACCAGACAAATATTTCAAAGAATAAGAGCATGAGTGTGAGGCCAAAACGAGTAGTTGCATAGCTTAGGCCACCGTCTGGGGAAACTTGGTTGCTATTGCCAAGCGGTACGACGGGCAGAACAGCACAACATATTCCAACGCATAGAACAAAGGACAGAAACAAAGTGCTATGGTAGTGAGACCTGTCAATCTTAGGTGCTGCCACTTTGGATGCAAGATCCATTTTGGGTGTTGGTGATGGGTCTCAATCAAAAGTAAAAGGTATTCTCGTCTGCAGTTGCACATTTTGCTTACTCGCTGGTAATTGATGGGGGAATAGAACAAGGCGTTTTACTTGTAAATTGCATAAATCTACTGTCCGTTGCTCCGTTGCGGTTTTTTTTATTTCAAGCGGAACATAACACTTTAAACAGGATATCTATATCTGGTTATTAACCATTATGGTCTCTGATATTGTCATTCGATATATGATAAAGGATGTGTAAAGAAATCAAGACAACCACTTATATCGTTAATTATTTATTGAGTTTTGTTAATATGATTAGGAAAAAAAAAAAAGAAGCAATAATTGATTTAATGTGATTTTTATTAGACAATTAAGATGTTAACGTCCTATTCTAAAGTAGTACTAGGTGATCGTTGCTGCAAAAATCAAAGTTTCGGCTGTCGCCACGAGACGCAGTTCCCCTCGCATTTTAAATCGTGAAACCTACCCTTACAAAAATGTCCTGTGGTGATTCCGGTGGTAACTGGTTTTACCACACAAAATACCACATGAATATCTCATACCGCAGGAAGTGTGTGTTAATATAACATAGAGTCGTGTGGTATTGAAAATGGGTGTATGTTGCATTCCTGTGGTACCTAAATTACCACACAACTAGACTGTCCGTCATAAAGGTGGAATATATTTTTGCCGCTATAGCGACGTGATTTTGCTCTGACTTTAATTTCTTGAATATGTTTGTCCCTACTTTTACTTTTTGGGATCCTGGCTATATCTTGGACATTCTCCCAACCCTTCACGTAGACCTTTTTCCCAAAAAGTTTTGTCAACCCCCGTGATGCCCATTTTTGTCATTTTTTCTCATTTTGGGGCCCCTTTTTGTTTTCCCGGCCGATCAAGCCCCCCTCAGTCCTATCCCCAGGAAACACGACTGATGTGTATTGTTTTATATTGTTCTTTAAGTTAAATCTATATTTCTGGGGACATGCTAAGGTCTCTTGTCTAGGGAAGGGGTTGAAGTAAAAAACGAAATTAGTGAAAATTCGAAATATTTTATTCCATCTTTATGCTGAAAACAAAAGAAATGAAAAACCACCTTTGACCCTTAAATATCATCATTTTCCCCTTAAATTTTGTTTAGCCTTGATGACAAGGCTGTGAATAGTCATTATTGATAATATTTTATTTTGATTTATGTTTGGTTGAGATTTTACAATACAATTTGGGGAAGATAGAAATTTCCATGGTGTAAAAATGAATAAAATGAATGTTGAACCCCATTCAAAATAAATTTTGACCCCTCCCCTAAACAAAAGAGTCGAGCCTGTAACCATAAATCTAGATTTAATTTAAAGAACAATAACAAATCTCCACCTCAGACGTGTTTCCTTGCGGAAGGACTGAGGGGCCTTGGTGGGTCGCGTGAACAAAAAAAAAAAGGCCCCAAAATTAGAAAAAATTACAAAAATTGCCATCTTCTGGGGGTGACAAACTTTTTTGAAGAAAAATCCCCGGGAAAGGTTGAGGGAACGTCCAAGATATACCCAGGATCCATGAAAGTGAAAACGGTGACAAACACATTCAAGAAATTAATAACGGAGCAACATAATGTCGCTTGAGCCAGAAAAAAATATTCCACCTTTATGACGAACAGTGTAGTATTCAGTTTCAGTTATCTATTACCAGGTTTGGCTAAAATATGATGTACAGAAAGGTTTATATATACATATTAACAGATTAAGAATGGCTTTTGCAAAAGAAGTGAAGTAAAGAGCACGTATACACTGAAAAGCTAACCTCGTCCGTCAATGGACCGACTAGTTTTAAAGCTAGTCTGTCATGTTAGTCCGTCGAGACGGACTAGCATACAACTGAATCTACATCTCTCAACTTGACGGACGAGCTTTAAAGCTCGTCCGTCAAGCTTGATGCTAGTCCGTCGACGCGACCGACTAGGACCATAAAAGTAGCTGGGTAGACCCAGTTTACCCATTAAAATGACTGACTAGCTTTTGATACAAATAGTTTCAATGTCGTTGCAATGTACCTTCTCTATTTATTCTGTTTCCGAGCATAATCAAGTGATACATTCTGAAACAAAGGTTGTTTTGGCTTGACAATCTGAAAGCTTACGAGACATAACATCTATCATGACAAGTAGCCTATGCAATTCACGAGTACCAGTAGATTCCAAATATTGCTCTCCATTCTTCAATTACAGGCTAATTGAATACACTGTTAAAAAAAACAGAAGATTTTACAGACAGAAAAATACAGAACCGTTCTGTATTATGAATGATAATATAGTTCTGTGTACTT